>JADLZN010009152.1:0-195890 GCA_018155175.1 Sinocyclocheilus anophthalmus | reverse complement strand
GGCTCTTATGGTACAGCAGGTTCAATCCCGCAGCGTGGAGCTCCGCTGGTATCCACCCACCCACCCCAATGGCAGGATCCTGCAGTACCAGGTTCTGGCTGTAAGTCTAGAGGATGGCAGGGTACGGAGTGATGAAGATGACTCAATGAGAGCCAAGATTGTGTTCATCCAGAACAACACCCAAGCTAACAGCTTCTCCTATAATATGTCTGGACTTTTGCCCTGGAGCAGGTACAAGTTTCGAGTGCGCGTATCAAACGCGGCAGGATATACCAATAGCCCGTGGCTCACAGTTCAAACCAAACAAGCTCCTCCTAGAGGATTGGCTCCTCCAGCTGTCAGTCATGTAGAGGGCAAGCCTAATGAAGTCTTCGTAGCTTGGACGCCTCCTTTGGAGCCCAATGGTGTTCTTCTTACTTACAGGATTCAGAGAGACAACGTTGGCTTCCATTTCAGCTTTGACTCAAGTGTGCTCAACTACACTGATGTGGATTTAACTCCATACACTCTCTATAGTTACGCAGTCATTGCCTGCACCGTTGCTGGGTGTGTTACCAGTGAGCCGACGCAGATCAGGACATTAGAAGCTGCCCCTGCCAACGTAAAGCCGCCTACGGTGTCTGATGTCACTTCCTATTCACTCAATGTGTCATGGTCTGTTCCATCCATCCAGAATGGTGAGACTGTGGTGTATATTCTCAAAATTGAAGATGAGGAGGTCTACCGAGGGAAACGGTTAAGTGCACAGGTTTTGGATCTACAGCCACATGTTTCCTACATCCTCATCTTGATGGCTTGCACCAATGGTGGCTGCACTGCCAGTTCGCCCACTTCAGTCCTGACAAGAGAAGCACCACCTTCAGGGATGCCTGCCCCATCTCTAAAAGTCACAGGCCCTGAATCGGTTGAGGTCACGTGGAGAGAGCCCATCCAGCCCAATGGAGTAATCATAGGATACGAGCTCCGTCGAAACGGGAGCCTCATTTACACTGGCATGGACACCCGTTACCATGACTTCACCTTACTTCCAAGCGTCGCGTACAGCTACACCATCACTGCCAATAACAGTCAAGGAGCCACTACCAGTCTGCCAACTGTGGCCAGGACGCAGTCTTCAGCACCCTCTGGTGTGGCTCCCCCCAGACTGCAGGCTCTGGGGCCATTCAGCATTATGGTGCAGTGGGACACCCCTGCACGACCTAACGGGGTCATCATCAGCTACTCGCTTTACAAACGGGACCCAGCTGAGCCCGACGTGAAACGCTTCATTTTCGCTTCACACCACAGTGCGTTTCAGAGCCAGAGCTTCTCCCTTACTGCACTAAAGGCCTACTACAGGTAAAATACCAGCATGCAGCACTGACACCGTTTACTCAGGGTGAGGGAATTTGGGCATGCAAGGTATATTGTAAGGCAACCCCTAACATTTGTGGCTGAAGATAGATAAATAAACAACTAACAGAGTACTTAAAGCATCTTTAAATACAATTGTAAGTAGATATTTTCTTTAATTAATACCTGTTAAATATGTCTAGCTGCAAATCTTAATCTCAATTAGCTGGTCAGACTTTTTCTGTTGCTGCACTAAAGAAAGACACACTGATAAAACCAAATGAGAGAAGGAAGAAAAGGAGAGAGATAATCTTAGAGGGGGAGGGAGTCAACCTTGAGCCTTTTCTAATGTTTCCATCCTTGGCATAGACAAAGACGGTCAGATGGAGGAGGCACTCAAATGAGGGATGACTAAAGTCTGGAGCTGTATACGTATGTTGAAGTGAAAATCCAGATAAGTGGGGTGATGATAATGGTTCATCAGCATTATCAACTCGCCACTCATTGCCTCTTTCAGACGACCTTCCCTTTATTCTCTTGCTCTCCTCTCTTCTCTCCCTTTTCTCCTTCAGTCCATCGCTGGTGACCTTCTGAAGGACAAAACTGTCCGTTGTCTATACTGTTGATAAATAACAGCGCGTTTTACTAGGATAAGCACAAAAATTGTTTATATACCTAAATATTCAAAATCCAATAAAAAAATGGTACTGATGAAACTGAGGTAAAAAAGCATTGTACATTGATATTTTGAGGGGGAAAAAAGTGTTTTATTGTTTATATATTTGGCGTAATGTATTATTTATTTTCATATATGCCCTATCAATGTTTTTTTTACCTATTGTTATTCTTTATTTTTAGAAATGATTTATTTAATATTTATTTTTATTATTTGTTTGCATATTTTTGCAGGTATGAGGTAAGAGTGGAGGCCTGCACCCTGTTAGGCTGCGCTGCTAGTGACTGGTCTTCAATACAGACGCTTGAGTCGCCTCCTGCTGGACAACCTGCCCCGCTGCTGGAGCTGCAAACTAACCCTAAGGGCATACAGACAGTCTTTCTGCTGTCCTGGTCTCCTCCAGCTGAGCCAAATGGGAAACTTTTGCACTACGAGCTATACCGAAAACACGCTTTAGACAAGGAAAGCCGATCTGTAACTACACTGGTCTACCGCAACTCCTCAACCTCCTGCCATGATGACAAACTCCTGCCCTACACATCCTACGAATACCAGGTCACACCGCTTTTTCTCATTTCACTCAGATGAATTTTACATTCCTAATTTCAAAATCGACTGTCATTGGTGAATGTGATTTTAACTTTTTATACCTAAATTGTTATATTACACAAAGAATGAACATACTTTTTATATTTTCTCAAGAAAATGTGACTCTTGTCTGTAAGCTTGTGGATATTTGACAGAGGGTTGCCATACATTTGCTAAGGTGTTCTGAATGGTTGCTAGGTTGTCGCTTTAAGTCAGTGTTATTTATACAATATTATAAATACTACAGTGTACGATTTATATTAGATTATAGTATTTATATAGTTTGTCATTTTAGTACTTTTTTAGTATCTTAAAACTGTTTATTTCTGTTAGTTCCAAGACAGCATTTCTAATTATTCTAATTTTTACGTTTTTAATCTAATATTTATATTTATCTAATTTCAGCTTATTGTTAATTAACACATTTTTTTAACTAGTTTAGTTAAACAATATAAAACCCTGCTGCAAGTATGTCTATTGCAGATGCATCTGAATTAAATAATCCCTCTAGGGACTTGTGATACGTCATAGTTTATTCTATGTACATAATATTTGCGCGTAATCATGCAAATAAACATGATTAAATCTGCCAAATATAAACTTGTCCTCAAGGAATATATTAATTAGCTAGCATGATTATTTGTTGCTGTTGTGTTTAACGTTCTGCTCATCTATACTCTCTCATTCACATAGACAGGCGTTTAATCTAACTCACTATATTCATCGCACCGCCATCGCCTTACGAGACCTTTCTTAATTGACAGCCTAGCCTTTGGAGCAAAATAACATTAGCATTTGACTGTCAGGCCTGAGAGGCGTGGGCTGATCAGGACTAAATTGATAGAGTTTGCCTGATTGTTCCATCTTATTTATGAGCGGTAATTTATGACAGCTGGCGGGCGGAGCTGAGTGATGACAGACAAGCGACAGGGCCATTAATCTGGGCCTGGCTGAATGCTGACGATTACGATCGAAGCCACTGAATTAGTTGTTAGGCCTCCCAAATATACAAGTATCGGAAAGACCTTTTAATACCTATTGGCTTTCCCCGGTGAGGTTGCTAACTATACTGGATGCGTCATTGAACTTATGTCTATGTCTGCTTATTTAACAGTATAAATTGCTGTTTGTTGACCGTTCAGTGTTTGAGGGAGTCAGGGCTACCACTTTCTTTAATGTTTTTGTTCTAATGTCATGGAGTCTCCCTTTTTGTTGTGTTTCATTTTACTCGTTCTCACACAAGGGCATGTGTCCCTGTGAAATCAAACCCATCCCATGTTAAGAGGCTACATATTTTATTGACACTTTTATGTCAAATCTTAATTAGCCTAGTGCTCATAACAGAAAAGGGAACTCTTGGCCCCGTGTCCATGACTGGGGGCGTAGCCACAGCCAATGAGGACCTGTCTCCGGGCAGATTCAGTCCTAGCGGTGTACACTCACATCCATTAGAGCTCGCTCATTAAATAGTTTTATTTTCCCGCGTTAATTACAGCTCTGTATGCAAGTGCTTCGGTGGCAATAAAACATCTGCGCCAATACAAGGGCATGAAGATGTCCTGGCTGACTCCACTTTAAAACGTAGCGCCTATATCTCTTTTCTCTAAATTCCTATCTGGGAATCGGAAAGATTTATCAGTGAAAAATTAAGGTTATCGCATTTCTTTGTCCTGTACTCATCCATAACGCCGCTTTTTGGCACAAGCATACCGCCACTCTTTCTTCCTCACTGTCTTACTGCCAACGTGACCTTTTCTCACTTTGGGTGACAAGAGGCTGTTTCCATGACCGCCCTCTTTCTCTTCTGTCGCCCTGCAACACCTCTGTCTCCCCCTTTGCGCTTCGACATGTCTAGTCGTCACTTTGGCAGTGGAATGGGTTCGTATGGGAATGTGAAATCAGCCAGTGTCTCGTGCAGTCCATGTGAATTGCCACTTAGATCTATCATCTGGATTGATCACGGTGTAATTGCCTATTATTGAGGCTAATTTAACCCTATCCACAGGAACATCCATCTGGCGCTGCTATTATAACTGACAATCTACAAATTACTTACTCATGCAAATAGCGACCCCAGCTGACCTTTTCCTACTCTTTCTGTGTAATTATACAAACAGCTCGTCTAGTAAATAAGATTACTTCATCTTTCCATGTGTTCATTTACTCCTTGATGAAGGTGAAATTTAATTTTCATGTAGATTCAGGCCGGAGTGATTCTGTAATGGATGCTGATGTTTTGGCTATTAATGACAGCAGGGCTTCGACTACTGACTCCTCAAAGTAGTTGAATGGGTAGTTTCCTTTTGCAAAAGGCGTCAGGTGGGTTCATCAGGTGAAGGTGACTCCTCTTTAAGAGGAAGATGGTGCCGAGTCTCTGTTTTGTCTGCTGGGCCATTTCAGAGCTGGTGTCGGTATCAGATCCGGTCTTATATCGGCCCTGCAGGTGTGAGAGAGACCACAGGCGTCTCGATACACTCACCTGTAGCTTTGCGCACAAAATTTCCTTTCTTTTCTCGTGCATATCTATACCAGTGGGTCTCGAAAAAAAGGTAGGGTGACTCAAACAGCACAGAAAAAATGATGCTACATGTTAGAGCTGTGGTCTAGCAAGTAGTAAAAATGAGAGAAGAAGCTCTCAAAAATGCAAAATTGTTCTTAAATACATTTAAAGGATATTTTTTCAGCCAGCTTTATGTCAGTAGTATGAACAATGTGTACTCGCAACAGAGGGGTGACGCCAAAATCAAAAGTGCATTATGAGTGTTGAAGTTTCTTGCAAAATGGGATATGCCAAAGCCCCCTTTTCTCTGTTTTCTTTTTTCATATAGCACTGATTAAAAAAAAATAAAAAATGGAAACACATTTCTACTACATAGACAACCAAGTTTTATTAAAAGGCCCACCCCAAATAAAAAATATTGACAGTGGAGAGTTTCCCCTTGAATATTTAAATAAGACAAGATCCAAGTTTACATTTTAAAATGAATACAAAGGGGGGGGGGGGTTTTGTAAGTTAATTGATTATTTTCATTTATATTTTTTGGCATTATATCAATTCCCCACTTCATCGTTTTTATAGAGTTTGCTTTTCTGTTATTTTTGCATGATGTTTTTTGCACATTCGACCGTGAGTAGTTTGAACGGTTTGTGTATGTAAGTGTACTATGTTTAATAATAAAATAATATTAATACAATTTTATATATTTTTTATTTTATAACTTTATTAATAATAAATATATTATATTTACTAATATTATGATTATTTTAGATTACTACATGTAAGTAAATACAGATTTCGTGGTCGTGTGTTGTGTAATTTTGACCATCGAGGTGTGGCTGTAAACTCAGCAGGTAGTGATGGTAGCACCTGGGCTCACGGTTCGTCCCCTCTTTCCCCTCTCACCAACAGGTCCAGCTCCTCCAGCGGGGTTGAGCCCGCCTAAATTCTTGCACATCCATGCCACCTCAGCTGTGGTGGATATCAGCCCACCCACCAAGCCAAATGGCATTGTCAGCCTCTACAGAGTCTTTGCACAAAACAAAGACTCATACCAGCTGGTACATCAAGTACAATATATGTATTCTTACATATACATATACCAACTACATATAAGCAACTGAGGATTTAGATTATTAGAATTTATAGTACAAAACTGGAACTAACGCTTTCATATCTGTGTCTGCAGCTGTCTGAGGGGACGTCCCACCAGCAAACTCTCCATGGTCTTAGGCCCTTCACTGTGTATTCTGTAGGTGTGGAGGCCTGCACCTGTTTCCTGTGCTGCAGCCGAGGTCCCTTAAGTGAGCTCCGCACCCAGGCCTCTGCCCCGGCCCAGCAGCCCCTGCCACATCTAATCGCCCTTACCTCCCGCTCAGCTCTGGTGGAGTGGGACATGCCTCTTCAGCCCAATGGCATCATTGAAAGGTAAAAATATGTATTTTGCATAATATAATAAATGGATAACTTAATATAATCATGATTAGACTAACATTTTATATTAATATATAAGGCTGAAGTGTGTGATTTCTAAAATGTTAAAATATTTTCTCAAGTATTCAAATCATCAAAATATTGCCCTGTTCATTTGAGCAGTTTGGCCTAGAAATAAAACAACCAATGGTATGAGTTTGGGGCAGGACTGAGGAAATCCATTTGGTGCCACTAGCAGCAAAATTACCCACTTCACCATTAAGATATAAATATTAAAGGTACAATATGTAAGTTTTCAAAACAAACAAAGAAACAAAGGCATACTTTGATGACGCAGTGACTGAGTGAGGAATCATTAGTTGTGGTCTTCATCCCCACAGCCGATGCAATCCGACGGGACTCAGGCAGAAATCATGTTCATGGATGAGCTAATGTATTAAAGATTTATTAACATCGTAGTATGAAGCAGAGTGAGGCGGAAAGCCCTCAAAGCGAAACGAGGTCGCTGAAGCAATTGCTAATGAGAGACAACAGTGACACACGTCTTGAAAGCAGCGGAGCTTTTATTATCGCACAGTCGACCGCTTCCGCTCCTTCCACTCGTGCGTATGTGGGGAAAAAAGCAGCACTGTTTTAACATACTAGATACTTTTGAAAGTTCTGTTATAATGCTACTATGTGCGGTCATCACCGGTCTATTAAAAAGCACAACATATTAAAGCGTCTTTGGTGTTTCCATGTTTTCTACAAAACAAAACCGGAAATCGAGGGGTTATGACGTCATTGGCAGGCGACACAATGACACTATAGACACGGGTTAAAATTGCTTATTTTTCTGGATTTAAACATTCTTCGAAACATCTGGGATAATGTAAGTACACAAGTCAGCAAACTATATAACACTGTTCTAGTGTTTTTTTTATATTTTAATAAAAAAACTTAAATATGGGCCAGGATCAGTAAGGATTTTAAAAATATTTTTAAAATTAAGTATGCTCACCGATGCTGCGATTATTAATCAAAATAAAGGTCCAAATGATAATTTGAATGATTGTGTTTTTGAATGTATTTTAAAATGTAATTGATTCCTGTTTCAGGTAAGATCCTTTCAAAATGGCATTTTGCAGTAAGACATGATTTGGGTGCTCAGGACACTTTTTATTTTTATTTTTATTATCAATGTTGAAAAGAGTTGTGCTGCTAAATATTTTGTGGAAACCTTTTTTGTAACAGTATAAAAATCTGCTGTCACTTTTGATCAGTTTAATCTGTCCTTGCTGAATAAAAGTATTAATTATGCTCAAAAAAATCATACTGACCCAAACGTTTGAATGGGTAGGGTATTAAGGTTGTACTAAAGCATAAATATTTGTCCCTTTCACTTTCATCTCTGTAGCTGTGAGCTCCACGTGCGATCATCCTGTCCTCAGCCACTGCAGCCTGTCCCTGTAACCTGTGTCGTCGGCCCTGTGGAGATCAAGTTCTTTGGAATGGGACAGAGCTTCAACATCACTGGCCTACTGCCCTATGCCAACTATGAGCTGTGTGTAGTGTCTTACAATAACATGGGCAGCACTGCGTCTGACTGGGTCTCCATCACCACACTCAATGAATGTAAGGACTCTCTTCGGGACTCTCGTATGGCTCTGATTATATGTTGCTAACAAATTAGAAATGCCATACAAGTCATTCCTTTTACCAAAATGTTTTTCAAAAATGATGGCACCTAAATCAAACCCCTCTCTTGTGATTTCTTTGTAGCTCCTCAATATAAAGAGCCATTTGTGGTGCACAGTAACATCACCACAGTATTTGTGGACTGGAGCGGCTCTTTCTCTTTGAACGGGCCTCTGAGAGAATACAGCCTAACCGAGAACAATCTGCGCATCTACAGCGGCTTCCACAGCTCTCTGCACATCCCACGCACCTCTGATAAAAGTATGCCCATATGGTTATACTTTGACCTCTGGCTGGGCCCATCTTATTGTGAAGCTCACTAGTTCTCTTTCTTTGGGCCCTTCTCTCATCATCTTTTTTGTCGCTTTTCTCTTCAGCCTTTGCATTTCAAGTTACCTGCACCACTGACAGCGGCAGTGCCAGCTCTCCTGTCATTAAATACAACATGGCCACTGGTATAGGTACGTTTACTCCGGCCTGGCAGGTGACCAGGTAATATTTGTATTATGGTTTTATCCATTCTCTGTGGTTTTTTCTTATCTGAGCATCTCATCTGTTCCCCACAGATGCCGTGGAGTCGAGTTCTGGAGGTAAAACAGGTTTGAATGGGGCTGAATACCAGTTCTATACAGAGTTGTGGTTCATCATTCTTATGGCATTCCTGGGGCTGCTGCTGTTGGCTCTGTTAATGGGTCTGGTGCTGAGAAGAGCCCTAAGCAAGCCCCCCTTCATCAGGGAGAGACCTCCAATAGTGCCCCTTCAGAGGAGAAGTACCAAGTATCCGCCTAATGACACCTATCTGGTGAGAGAAAAATTATTTTCTAATGGTAATTAACTAGGTCTGTAAAGCTTGCTCTAACTTGTTCTACCATTTTTTTTTTTTTTGCAAAGGTGTATGTTAGATTGTAGAGGTGAAATACAAAAGATTACTCTTTTTTTTTTTTTTTTTCATTCTCAATTATGCTTGCACAAATGTTTGCACTCAAAGCTGCATCATGCACTTCCTTCAGATGTCCAGAAGAGGGAGTGATAACACTGCTCTTCCTACTGCAATTGTATGGCAATGTCATAGTCATAAAGGCAATGACTGTTCAGATTAGCATATTAATCTTACTATTTATACACAACCATTCAAAAGTATAGGGTCAGTAAGATTTTTTTTTTTTTCTTTAGGAAATGTATATCCTGAATAAAGTATTTCATTGATCAAAAAGTGACAGTTAAAACATTTATAATGTTACAAAATATTATTTTTCACTAGAATCCTAAAAAACAGCATCACCAATTGCCACAAAAATGTTAAAATTAATATAGTAAGAAATGTGTCTTGTTGCACCAACTAAGCATATTAGAATGATTTGAAGGCTCATTTGACACTGAAGACTGGGGTAATGATGATGAAAAATTCAGCTTTGCCATCACGAAAAAAAAATTTAATGTATTAAAATAGAAAATGTAATAATATTTCACTGTTTTTTTTTTTCTTTAAAGATTGATCAAATAAATTTGAACTTGGCTGCTGTCTGGTTGCTAAGAGCCAGATAAACACTCCCAACATTTAAGGGAATAGTTGACCCAAAATAGAACATTTGCTTTAAGTCCCTCAGGCCATCCAAGATGTATATGAATTTGTTTCTTCATTGGAACAGATTCAGAGAAATTTAGCATTACATCACTTGCTCACCAGTGGATCCTCTGCAGTGAAGGGGTGCCATCAGAATGAGATTCCAAACAGCTGATAAAAACATCCACAATAATCCACACGGATCAGTCCATCAATTAACGTCTTGTGAAGGGATGTAATGCTACATTTCTTCAAATCTGTTCTGATAAAGAAACAAACACATCTACGTCTTGGATGGCCTGAGAATGAGACCATTTTCAGATTTTCAAATTTAGATTTTTGGGTGAACTATCCATTTAAACTGGGGCCTTTTCTTTTAATGCTGTGTGTCTTTTTAACTCTCTCTGTCCTGCGCTGTTCTTGCTGCTCCAGAGACCTTCCTCTGAACTCTGCTCTAACCATGCTTCTACTGCTCTGCTTCAGCCTGATGCACCCATGGTAAGCCCACTCCTCTCTTTCTTCTCTTCCCAGTTTGACAATATACCGGACTCCTCCTGCAGTATAACACTAAAGCGTTTTGCCATGCACACTGAGGTACAGGCTCTCTGGGATGTATTTCAGAATAGATTATGGCCTGCTGCATTGGCATGTTTTGCCCTTTTCCTCATTAGTGGTACTTGCCAAGGCAACTGTCACTATTACTGTTTCTTATACTAATTACAAATACTTGTGTACGTTTATGTGCTACAGACACGAATGTCTTTTGTTCCATTTGCACGTTCAAGCACCTCTCTCCATTTTTATTCACAAATATACAAAAGTTTATTTTTTTAATCTGTGTCACTATTCTTATTAGAGATTGCATTCACTTTCCATTATGCTTTGGGGTTTGTTTTGCTGTCGAGTGGCACTGCATGCAGTGGTTGCAATATTTATTAATGCACAGCCCTTCTCATTTAGTGGCTTATTGTTGACATTTGGTCATCAGTTGGAAGTGACTGTCTCTGCTGCATGTGATTGACAGACTGAGTGTGCAGTTATGTGTGTATTTGTGCTTTATATTGATATCATATGTGTTTTCATGATCAGGGTTTAACTGACACTAAGATCGGCACCAGCAACCACAGCTATCAGGCTAGCATGTCTGTACTGCGTGTTCCCAGCCAGAGCCAGCTCAGCCATGCCTATTCCCAGAATTCCTTGCATCGGAGTGTTAGTCAGCTGATCGACACGCAGGATAAGAAATCTCTGGGCGGTGGAGCATGGGACGCTGACCTGCACGGCACTGACAGCGGCATGGTGAGTTGATGACGATGATGATGTAGAATTTTTGTTATAAGGGGTAGTGTACAGTCAGTCATAACTGTGAGTAAAAACAATAAAAAGTGGTGTGGAGAGGTCTTGTGTTGCCCTTAAAGGGGTTCTAACTTTACAAGTAAATAAATAAATGGATATGATGTTTATTTGAGATAAAATATTACATTATACAGAGTGACAAAAGAAATATGTACACTACTGTTCAAGAGTTTTATTTTTGTATTATTATACTTTTATTCAGCAAGGATGCAATAAATTGATCAAAAATGACAGTAAAGACTTTTACATTGTACAAAAATGCTGGTTTTGAACTTTCATTATATAATAGAATCGTGTATTACAAATTCAGAAAAAATATCAAGATAATAAACTTTTATTCAACTTGAGCTGCAAAATCAGGCAATATTAAATATTAGGATTATGTGACACTGAAGATGGAGTAATGATGCTGAAAATTCAGATTTGCATAACAGGAATAAATTACATTTTAAAATGTATTAAAAATAGAAAACAGTTATTTTAAAATGTAGTAATATTTCATAATATTACTGTTTTACTGTATTTGTGACCAAATAAATGCAGCCTTTGTGAACAAAAGAGACTTCTTTCAAAAATCTTACTGACTTTGAATGGTAGTGTGGGCGGAAAAAATTGTTTTCCATGGACCCAATGGTCATTTATAGTTCAGTGGACGTTATAAAAGAATATTTAGTCAAATAGAATGACACAAATGACCAATCACAATCATGTAAAAAGTCCAAATGTTGCAAACAACTTCTGTATATTTACTTTTATAAACATTTCTGATGTGTACCAACAGTCTATTCAGTTTGCCTGGTGAAGGAATGATCCTAGCTGATGATAACTGTTATGTTTTTTGCAGTATGTGGGGGATGAGGAGTTTGGGGAGACGATTAAAAGCTACAGCTCAGTGAAGAAGAAGCAAACCATGTTTACAGACACTCACTTGTAAAGTGATCATAAACACACACACACACACACAACTGTGGAAAACATTCTTGGTAATATAGTTTTTCTCCAACCTATTATGTAGCTGAGTGAATATCAAATTTACAACAATAAAATAAGACAGTGACAGTTATAAATGAATACCGTATATATATAAAATAATTGGTTTGGAGATCATCTTCATTTGGTTTGTTTGACCATGACAAAATATTGCAGTGGAATTTAATTAGAAATTAGCTGTATTTCATAATGCTGAATTTCTTTTTTTTTATTAGTCAGAGATGTCATTAGCATATTTATATGTTGCAGCTAAGTGTTGACTACCTCTGACATCACCTTATTGCTTCCGTTTTAATCCTAGAATGACTTATTTATTTACATTACATTCTGTATCCCTATTTCATTTTATGTAGTTTAAAAGAAAAGTGGTTGAATATCATATTTTCAAGGTATCACCCATTGTCTCTGCTTGCCTATATTCATACTCGCAAGCCTTGACCCAGAAGTGTCAGACATGCACCCCTCGATTTTTGAGCCAGGTGGATTTTGAATATAAACTTCTATTCTATTTAAACAAATATATAATTATCTTGCAGCATTGCTCAGTAATCTTATATACATCAATCATTGTATAATATATATATATATATATATATAGAATATATATATTTATTTTAATTTTTAAGTTTTATTGACACATATATGTGATCCTGGACCACAAAAACAGTCATAAGGTTCAATTTTTTTAAATTGAGATTTATACGTCATCTGAAATCTGAATAAATAAGCGTCCATTGATGTATGGTTTGTTAGGTATGACAATATTTGGCTGAGATACAACTATTTAAAAATCTGGAATCTGAGGGTACAAAAAAAATCTAAATATTGAGAAAATTCGCCTTTAAAGTTGTACAAATGAAGTTCTTAGCAATACATATTACTAATCAAAAAATGAAGTTTTGATATATTTACAGTAGGAATTTACAAAATATCTTCATGGAAAAATGATCTTTACTTAATGTCTTAATGATTTTTGGCATAAAGGAAAAATCGATCATTTTGACCCATACAATTTTTTTTGGCTATTGCTAAAAATATAACCAAGCGACTTAAGACTTAAGGTTTTGTGATCCAGGGTCACATATTCTATAAAAAAACATCCAATCAATAATGTTATTTAATCATTGTATATACTAATTTATACAAATGTAATATCTTACTGTACTAATTTAATATCATACTGTTGGTTATTCTTACCCTGCATTGTGCCACCTAAAAAAAAAAGTGTGTGATGTAGCTGCATATACCTAATCAGTACTTTAGAGGAGGTGAAGGCTTACAGTACAGGATAAGCAGCATATACTTCTTTTGATTTTTTTTATAGGGTTTAGTCTGATTTCATACATGTTATTATCAGACATAGATTATCTTTTGCTGTAATATGTGCTTAGCACTGATGCAGAGAGGAGGCAAACTGTTCTGAAAATAGCACTGTATTATTAATACTTTAAAGGGAGTCTTATGACGGGCGGTGTAGCTATGAAATATTACCACAATCATAAAGTATTAATGAACTGAGTCTCCAAATTATTCATGCCAACATAGAGAGGAAGTCTATCTCTTCTGTCTCTACAGACCCATGAATGAGGAAGATAGTCAATCCATTAGACATGTCCTAGACTGTCTGTATTAATGGAAATGTTAGCTAATGTGGTGTTGTGCCTGCTAGACTGAGCAATAGTGTGAACACATTTGTGATGATGCCAATGGATCAAGTGTCTTAAATGTTCAACTCCAAATATTGTCATCATTGTTACATGTGCATGTTTTTTTTTTATCAGAGGTTGTTTTAAACCTGTAAAGTGTGAATATATTTAATTAAACATGAGTTGTTATTTCACGTAGAAATAAGCAAAAATGAAAGGCACTATCCTAAAAAACACATTTTTACGTTAACTTTTTTTAAAAATCAGTATTATTTATTGTTGCAATAATTTATTTTTAATATTTTTTTCCATTAAACAGAGCTCACTCTAAGATTAATCAGAGGTTTGTGTAGTTATGGTGTCTCGTACACTCATTTATGGACAATCGTTGCTATAGAGTTGTGAAATGTAGAAGTTGTGTTTGTATTGTTGATGTTTCCATGCTTATTAAAACAAAATCAAATAGTCTGAGACGCAGCTCTGTTTGGTTACTTTATTGTGCCACTGGAAATGTACAGAAGCTGAGTACCGATCTGTGCTGTATGTACCATATTCTATTTTTTTTTTCTCTCCATATTTCAAGTAACATAAACTTTCTTCTTGTAGCCATGTCATGATCTGTGCAGCAGGTAAGCCAGTCTTGTTTGATAAAACATAACTATTCTGCATATTGAAATGATAAGATCTCTTGTCTGGAGATGAAATCATACAGTAACCAGACTGAAAACACAAATCAGCTTGTGACTGTATTTCTGAAAGCAAGCATAAAGAATCATACTCTTGTCAATTAAATATTCCCCAACACTGAAACATCTCAGAGAGCAAATAAATTACATAAGTAGCTGATTAAGTAATATGCATTTAATTAATTAATATGCATATCTTGATACCATTTTGATACCAAGATCACTACACCTAGGAGCAAACCAGTCTTAGCAACAAAGGACATTTTAAAAAGTCAATTGGAAGCATATGCAACATCATTTTGAGAAATGAAACATGCAGCTCTTCCAAGGGGTAATTATTTATATTATTTTATTTATTTGAATTTATTTTTCTAGCTTCATGCTGTAGTCCAAATAACTTTCTGCTATTCATTTCTGTTATTCATGATTTAGTTTCAGGCTATGTAGCCTACTGTCAGCACTAACACTGATTGCATAGCATTAATACGATCTCATTTCCTTTATATAAAGTACTTTGTTAAAGGATTCCATTTAGTTACCATTAAAATAATAATCACTATATACTGTACATTTTCTCTGGCAGGATATAACCTGTACACTAAGTGGAATGGCTGGAAAGAAAGTGACCATGCTCATCAGTTGAATGCAAAATTAGCTTCATGTCAAATATAAATAATTCTTGACAGTATATTCTTAACAGAAGTGAAAATGCAAATGATAACATTTCACGTTATGATGACATTATTCACATGTTGATTAATTTAGGCAGAAGTTTGTATTGTAGCATTTTAAATACAGAGCTAATCCATTAATAAAAAAATCTATTTTTAATTGTATATTATTACCTTTAAATCTGGCAATTGTAAAATATACCTTTTCTTTTCATTTCTTTTCTTTTTCTCATCTTGGTAAGTGTCTTATTCTGTGAGTAGAACTGAATCCGCTTCACTTAAATCAGTTGCATAATGTGATAATTCAACTAACCCTCACATCAGAAAGACAGAAAAAAAAAGCTAAATCAGTTTTGATTTCTCACAGCAGTATCTATCCAAATTAGCAAAAGGCACTGAATAAATCCCCAAAATGGATAGAGCAAGTAAAAATCCCCTGCGGATGCATGCTGAAAGTTCAGAGAGCGCAACCCGTCTGAAAGGATTAATGAAGAAAGAAAGAGATTCTGTCAAAGGCTGCTGATTCCTGCTGCCTTCACGACAGCAGTGGAGTCAAACCTGATCATTAAAGCTCATCTGTTCAGTCCATTCAATGTAAGTACAGACAATAAAGTGCATCACAGTGTTTTGGAGGTACTGTTAGTGGCCAGTAGCATCAGCATGCTAATCTACTTTTTAAAAAAGCAACTTCATTTACAAGAGAAAAGCAAACCATTTAATCAATAATCCACTCAAAATCTGAAAAGTCTTTCAACCCCTGTATGATTTTTTTTTTCTTTCATGAAACACGAAAGTAGTCAAACTGATCTTTACTATACAATGAAAGCAAATGTCGAGAAGGATTATCAAGAAAAGATTATCAATAGTAACACATTTAATTCTATTACTCTGAATATAAATCCACCTTCATTGTATAGAAGAGAGCAGCAAAACATTCTGTTAAACTTTTCCTTTGCTGATCCACAAAAGAAAGTCCTGTGGGTTTTAAATGACATGAGGGTGAGTAAATTCTTCATTCAAATTTTCTTCACGTTTTCATTTTAGGGTGGACTATCCCTTTAATGGACAAAAACAATAAAAATGTTTAGTAAAGGCACAGGTGTACAAAGCTAAAGTCTAACTGGCTGAATAATTAATCTAGTCACTCTTTGTTAATTTTCTCAAAGGAATGAAAAGTAAATGTATCTCATATTTAAGCTCATATTAAAGTCTGACAAAAGTTTAATAACTTCTTTCAACCGGTTAACAGACATGTGAAACTGACATATTTATGCTGTGTATTTTCCCTTTAAATCTGTCCACAGTGAGTGAGGTTTCTTTTTTTAGCTGCCAGCTTGTATCCTGCCAAACCTTCGCATCTACATTCTGAAACGCTTCACTTTTGAAGTCATCCATTCAACTACTTTCTTTTCCCTGTCATTGATTATTGTATTTGGTACGACCTCTGCATAGGACAAATCTGTGTGAACCATCACTCACATGCAGCGTCAGGAGCCTTGCGATGGCGTGGGGATGTGGACACTTTAGTTGGCGAGGGTGAGGCGGTGCTGGACGAGTCGCTGCTCCCTCCATCAGTTCCTGCCGGTGGGGGGCTCAGTTGTGGAACTGGGGGGGCCTTTTTCCTGCTTAGAAAATTTGCTTCAAATGCCCCTCTCCTCCTGCCCCCATCTGGTCTAGGGTCTGCAGCCACTTCCTCCATCAAATGGGCCCTTCGCTGCTGGTCTCCTGGGCTGTCTGGGGGTTTGCGTGCAGCTGAAGACTGGGTTTCAGATGATCTGGACCCCCAAAGATCCATGGTAGAGTTCCTTTTGTCGGGGTCCTCAGCGTTGTTCTCTCCCGCTGAATGGTGTATCTCATCCTCCATGGATCCGCACTGTCTGTGGTTCTCCAGCAGGGCCTTGGTCAGGTTTAAGCAGTGGAAGTCTCTGTAGCTGTGGAAGCTCTCGGTGTGTCGAGCACGGGCCAGCAAGGGGCTTTCTCGGTACGGCCGCAAGGCTCCATAAGTGGCCGTCTCAGGGATGGGCTCCTGAGCCTGCAGCTGGAGACTGTAAAAATGACTAAATAAAATGGTGTTGATTGTGTTGCTGAATGATTACAAATATTCTTAAATCATTAACATTAAAGGAATAGTTTACCCAAAGAAATAAACAAATACTACTTTGACATTACTGGTTTACAATATTACTTTGATTTTAAATTGATATTTTTGCAACTTTTTTCCATACGACTTTTCATAGTGACAAAAGACAAAAAACAAAAAAAAAGTAGCTCATGCGTCGTGCAGTGTAATCTTAGTCATCTGAAAGTTTTCTCTAAGGAATGGACTGAAATATAGGATGTTATTTATAATCTTTTGTGTTTGCCATAATCGTTTGTAATTTTTTTTTTTAAATCTGTCTTCAAAGATTTGTGTGTGAAAAACAAACTTTTTGGTCTCTTCACAAAGAATATAGCATCAGTCACACTGTTGTATGGCTGTTTTGACAGCGGTGGTCACTATGGAGTAAATTTACATTTTTGGGTATACTAGCCCTTTAAGGTCTATTTACATCAATATAAAATGTGAACTTTTTTTTATACCAAAGCTATTCATATGTGCTGAATTGTATCACTGTTTGAGCTTGAATACCAGAATGACAGCAAAATCAGAATCTGAGCAATTAGAAGTTCAACTAGCCTCCAACCCTTAGGGTCGTGTCTATCCTTCAGTCCAGCACTCGCTGCCCTCACTCGTGACGCCCATCTCCAACAAGCAGCGCATGAGCGCCCTGGTCATGGCCGACTACATCCTCATCCTGTGCTTCTACAGCCTGCTGTCCCTCACGGCCATATTCTGCTTCGATAGTTCTCTGCTGCGGGACATGTACACTTTAAATTTCACGGATAACTGCGATGTTTTGAGCATTCCAGTGTTGCGCTACTTCCTGGGCCTCTTTCCCGTTTTCACCATTAGCACCAACTTTCCCATAATAGCCGTCACACTACGCAACAATTGGAAAACTCTCTTCCATCGGGACGGTGGCACATACCCTTGGGTGGTGGACCGTATCGTCTTCCCGCTCATTACCCTAGTGCCGCCCATTATCGTGGCCTTCTGTACTCACGATCTGGAGTCGCTTGTGGGTATCACTGGGGCGTATGCTGGAACGGGCATTCAGTATATCATCCCGGCCTTCCTAGTATATTTTAGTCGTCGTCATCTAGAGCCCGTGTTGGGAAGGGATGCTGTAAATAAGCACCGGTCGCCTTTCCATCACACGTTCTGGGTTTGGTTTGTGATATTGTGGGCAACGTTCTGTCTAATGTTTGTGACTGCCAATATTGTCCTTACCGATGCTAAGAACTGAGTATAAAAGCAGATTTGTTTTCTCAAGCTGTGTTTTTGTTTTAATTTTTCAGGGGTGTTTGTTAGGTTATATGTTAAAAGAATGGCATTAGCTGAAGTTGAATTCAGTCTAATTTAATTCAGTGTCTAAAAGGGACAAGAAGTAGTTTCGGCATTACTTCAGTAGGACTAATGTGAGACTTTTCTTTCACAAATCTACAATCCTATTGTGAACATTCTGTTAGGCAGGATACAACAAAAGCATTTAAAATCCATATATGTGACCCATGCTGGCAAAATGAGTCACAATGAGCAACTTTTCAAAAAGGATTTCACATTCTCCATTAAAAGACCTTCAAAATTATGTATGATTTGTTGGAATCGGACAAAAAAATTACTGAGCTACACCCGTTTGAAGTCGATAGCAAAGTCAATGTTGAGAAAAATCTAGTTAAAGTTTTCTGAAGGTTCCAAAACAAAATCACCTAGCAACCATAGATTGAAAATCTCTGGTAATATCACCAAATTTGGCACAAACCAATCTATAGGAAAAATATATGTCCAGCTTTTGTCCATGATACCACAATGCACTGCGCGGGGTGTTTTGACCAATCACAGAAGACGTTGTTGCGACTAGAGGTGTGAATCTTCACTTGCCTCACGATTCGTTTCGATAAAAAGATTCTCGATGAAGGCCTTCCCTCAAAATTTTTAATTATTAATAATCAGAATACAGCTATTTTTTTATTTTATCTTTGCTATTATAAATAAAAACAAAGATGCAAATAAACTTTAGAATCAATCAAGTAAGAAAAACAATCAAATGTGTAAAGCACGGCATCGTATTTAGTGTATTCATTACAAATAAAGCAGTTCAATCAGAGCAGGGAGTGATTCCCTTTCTGAATTGTTTGCTTAAAGGGGTCGTATGATGCGATTTACATTTTTTCTTTCTCTTTGAAGTGTTACAAGTGATTGTGCATAGATAAGATCCTGAAGTTGCAAAGACTAAAGTCTCACAACCAAAGAGAAATTCTTTATCAAAGTTAAGACTCTGCAAACCCCCCTAAAATGGCTCGTTCTAACACCCCCACATATCTACCTCACTATGTGGAATATTTGCATAATGCAGCCCAAATGTCAAGCAAAGAAAGCAGGCGTGGTTTCAGTAACCGCAGTTAAAAGTTCAAGCCGCCATGTCAGGGAGATGCTGTGTGTTTATAGGCGAAAGCAAAATCACTTTATTTGGCCTTCCAGAAGTAGAAGCATTTAGGAATCTTTAACATTACTTACAACAGAACAGCAATGCATTTTATGGACGGGACCGTTTCATGAATAGAGGGAGGGAGTTGACTTTGCTGTGACAATCTGGGGCTTCTGAATCAGCGACTGTTTTGGTATTATTAAGGTATTTGCTATTGACTGTTCAAATGCGGACTGTTTAAATGACCCCTTTAACATTAATGAGACAGACGCGGCCTATATATTAAGATTTTTTCGTGGCTTATCACTCTTAATAACTCTTTTAACATTCATCAAGTCCCACACTTTATATTCTCGTTCCTGCATGTTACTTTCAAAACGGAAACCAAAGTGCTTGCCTTTTGGTTGGTCAGACGCAAGTGCTTTGCTTCCGATAGACAAACGGAACTTTTTAAAACAAAGAAGGTAGACCTCTCAGAAAATGTAAAAATAAAGATAAATTTAGGTGTTTAATTACTATTTGGAGAATTGGGATCGCTAGACGAGGCTCAATTATCATTTGTGAACACCGAAGCTTCGACCTAAAATCAAGTGTAGCGTTAGTTCTGGCAGGTCCCGTTAGTCAAGCTCGCATCAGCTGACTCTAAGCTGATCCATGTCTACCTATAGGGATGTGACACCTATCGCAGCACTCATATATAAGGTCCTTCAGTTTTATCACCAGTTTCACATTGCTCAATAGCTAATTACACTCCTCCATCCCCAACTCCTCCTCTGCCAGTCAGGATTCAGCCTTCTAATTCTCCTTTAAATCAGACTAATTCTAAAATGTGTACACAACATTATTGAACTTAACGATATCTGCAATACATTTATGTTGTTCTGTTCTGTTTACCCTGGGGGGTTATCGCTGCTCTCCCTGCTCTCATCCATGCTAGGCTGCATGGATGCGCAGGGAGTTCTTGCCCAGAACAGAACCATACGGCCAAATCCAAACTGTATGCTAATTGTCAGTCATCTTTGACGATAGTGGTTCTGACAGAATTGACATTTTTTACTTGTTTTGCCTGTAGCTTGTAATTAGCCTGTGCACATTCCGACTCATTTTGCCAGCACGGGTCACATATGATGTGCACATTCAAAATGTCACTTCATTTGTTTGTTCTTGAGTTATGTTTGATTTTTCCTCTTCAGTCAGGTGAATCGCATTTAAACGTGACTGGATCACGTTTCACTTCAAAAGCAAAAAAAAAAAATAATCATATGCATATGAATGAAAATGTCTTTGCATATGTGATGTTATTTACAAAACAATTTAGCACATTTACCCCAAATTCTGTTCTGAATAATGATTCTCATTTTTGTAATAGAGGGGAAAAAAATACTCAGTAGTAAAAGAAATCTACTAAAATACTATAATACAGTGATAGGGATTTAAAACATTTAATTATCTTCATAAATTAAATGCAAAAGAAATACTACATTGATGTATAAATACTTAAAATTTAATATATAAAATGTAAATAATATTCAATATATATTGTTATCTATAAATTGTTCTCAATTGTTTATTATGTATTATAGGAATGTGTTGGGCGTTTATACAGTGTGTTTTTTTTTGCATTTTAATAATCAGAACTTGGGGGAAGTTTTGGTTTAATTGTCTTTTTAAATTGCAACGTTCTTAAGTGTTTAAACTAAATTTTAATTCCTTATTTAAAATCTTTCTGATATTGGGGTGAAATGTGGCCTTTACATGTTCTTGACAGATTTCGTGTCACCCTCTGATTTTGTTGATCTTCAGAAGAAACGACAAGCTGGTGTGTCTTTGTTCTTTTGGACTGAAAAACTGAGCCTACACCAAAAATATTCATCAAGTCAGACAAACAGACTGACAATAAACGCTCCATGTTTTAATTTTCCAAGATTGTTAGCGTTTCACTGCTGGCATTTCCGGCGTTCCTAACCTGCAGCTGGCACCTCGCTGCGTCTCCTTTGCTGATGGATGGTGACACCAGCACAACGCTTGTCTGAATAATGTGCCCAGACCTGGAGTTCAATCTCAGTTCATCAGCAGATTGATAGAGGCATTGAAAGCTTCCATTTGTTCTCCATGTATTGACGTCTTAGCTGAAGCTCTCGGCTTCTCAAACGGGCCCCTAGGGAAGCAGGAAGGGAAGACAAACCAGATATTAAATGGACACGTCTGCCTCATGATCTACAGACACTGATATCATGATCAATATGGAGCACCTCACCGTGCCTGAGAGAACACATTCACACGGTTATTAATGTTAATGTCACTTTAGTTCTGACGAAGTTGTCTTGAGTTTGGCTTTAATTCAAACCAAATGTACGGCAGCTGATTCCCACCCTGCCTTTCATTTTGCACATTTTTGGTTCACATTTGCTCCTGAAAGGGATAATTTACACACACTCATCATTTATTCACCCTCTTGTCTTTCCAAATAGTTTGGACTTTCTTCTCTGAAACACATTTTGAAGAATGTTTCAACTCTTTTTGGAATTGACAAGTCAGTGGGGTTAGTGTTATTTTGGACCCCATTGATGTCATTATCTGATACAGAGGTACTTAAAGTCAGTGGGGCCAAATAAACATTGGAGGTGTGGTAAACGGATGACGTCAATTTAGTTGAACTATTCATTCAATGTCTCTAGTGATTTCTATTTGTGTTTTGCCACCTCATGGCCTCTTCAGGTTGTGGAATGGCAACTGAATCTTCCAGAGTATTAGTTTTGAACATTCTCTTTTGTTCCTGTTTGTTTGCAGCAGTTGTTTTATTGGTTTGATCTGTTGATGGGTTGATACTGTTAAGTGACGCTGCTCTGCTGTGAGAGTGCGGTCTCTGATCTAGAGAACGAATCTGAACCTGCGTATTGAGTTCACTGTTTCGTCTGTGTTGGGTTCAAACTGCGTTGCTTTAAAGGGAAAATATGTCGGAGGAGCTTGTTGGGGACAGGAAGGGAGTCTCCCTTATTCGTTCTTTCTCTGATGGATCCACAACAAACGTAAGAACGAAGTATAGGTCTAGGATTCAGTCTCCTGAAGCAAAAAAGCAAGGAATTTCACATGGGTTGAAATGTTACATTATCAAATGCTATGTAATATGTCCAGTCTGTTTGGCGAACAAAAGGTCTCTTCGGAATCTTCCTACTTTCACATTATAACATCTACTCTTCCACTCTCAAATGTCATATTTTTATTCTGAGTGTAGAATCTGTGCAGCATCATAACGTGCACGTAATCACTTCAAATACTTGACAACACATCCACTGACGTCTCGTTAAAATAAAAATGGAAATGCTCTTTTTGATCATTGAGATTGACTCGTGCTTTTTTATTCATTTATTTTTCCATGTGTTTGTTGTGAAACAAAAAAAAAAAAAAAAAAAAAATCTAATTCTCAATGTTTATGTAAAGGATTATTTGGCATATAAAAATGTAAAAAACAAAAAATCACATTTGCCTTTTCATTAATATTTGTATTGCCTCAAGATTGTCAAATAATGATGATACATTATGGTTCTGAAAATGAAAATTGCATAATCTAGAGGACAATACTAAATACTCAAGGATATTTTGAATCTTTTCCAAAGTTCTCCAAGTTAACAGATCTAGCTCTTGTGAGCATAAACTCTGAATTTTAATCCCAGTGCCCGTTCCGTCCTTTTACGTCTGTACAGGGCTGTGTGATTGTAAATTAAAATGTCACTCTTAATTCATTCGTATTTCACTTAATTTGCCTTGATTTATGCCACATTCTAGGAGCCACTTGAAAAGGCAGTGCAGTTGCTGGATTTCGCCCTGCTAGTTTGATTGGATGAAGTGTGCCATTTTTATGGGTTCACTGGCTTTCTGTAGTACATCTCATCATCTTCATCATAAACCTTGCTTTACTATTAGGTATTTTTATTTATTTTTAAGGAAACATTCTATTATTGTTATACAAATATTAATTACTTGAAGTTCCAGAATTCCAGATGCTACTTTTTAGAGTCCATCAGTCAGTCTCATAGTTGGACGCCTCCTGTTGGGTCAGCCGTGTTTGAGAAGCCTCCCCTGCATTCATTTATGTCCTACCTTTAAGCTCCGCTCTATTGATTAGATAAAGAAGGATATTGATCCACACCTGCTGCACAAACTAGACTTAATAGAGTACAGCATGGGCTGAGAAGATCGGCTATAGCCAATCTATGTTTCAGAACAAAAGCACAGGGAAGAGTTTGCATACTGGAGTCTTATTAACCAGGTGTTGGATGGTCTCTTTTTGTTTTCTGGCATTCATTTGTGTTGCTTATGCATCATATTTTTTATGATGGTTAAAACACTTATAATATCATACTGTAGACTGCAGGTCAAAGTTGCGTTCATTACTATAGCAACAGTAGAATCACGATGCATTGTGTTTTAAAAATCAAACAATATTGGGAAACAACTTTTATTGTATATCAGAGAAATAAGTCGTGATCACAAGAAACCAACTTATGTCGAGAGCAAAGATAATAAAGCGCGATCACAAGAAAACAAATTTTTTATTCGGATCACAAAGATAATTAATTCGGATAAACGCAAAACAATTTTTGTTATTCGAAACCCTAAAATAAGTCGTGATCCGAGAAACCACTTTTGTTATTTCAAAATCACCAGAAAACTACTTTATTATGTTGTACCAAGATAATTAAGTTGTGATAATGATAAAACAACTTTTAGGTCGAAATCACCAGAAAACTCTTGTTATGTTGAGATCACAAGTTAATTAAGTCATGATCACGAGAAAACAACTTATGTCAAGATCATGAGATAATTAAGTTGTGATCACGAGAAAACCACTTTTGTTATGCTGAAATCACCAGAAAACTACTTTTATGTTGAGATCACGAGATAATTAAGTTGTGATGATGAGAAAACAACTTTTGTTACGTCAAGATCACGAGATAAAGTCGTAATAATGAGAAAACCACTTTTGTTATGCCGAAATCACCAGAAAACTACTTTTATGTCGAGATCACGAGATAATTAAGTTGTGATAACGAGAAAACAATTTTTGTTACATCGAGATCACGAGATAAAGTCGTGATAATGAGAACTATTTTTATGTCGAGATCACAAAATAATTAAGTTGTGATAACTAGAAAACAATTTTTGTTACATCGAGATCACGAGATAAAGTCATGATAACGAGAAAACAACTTTTATGTTATGTCGAGATCATGAGAAAATTAATTTCATGATTCATGAGAAAGCACTTTCTGTGAGATCCAGATTATAAGTTTTGCTGACGCTAAAACCCTTTTTGTTATTTCGGGATCACAAGATAATTAATCGTGATAACACGAAAACAATTTTTGTTATTTCGAAACCACTAGAAAATTAAGTCGTGATCACGAGAAAACAACTTTTATGTCGAAATCACCAGAAAACTACTTTTATGTCGAGATCACAAGATAATTAAGTTGTGATAACGAGAAAACAACTTTTGTTACGTCAAGATCACGAGATAAAGTCGTGATAACGAGAAAACCACTTTTGTTATGCCGAAATCACCAGAAAACTACTTTTATGTTGAGATCACGAGATAATTAAGTTGTGATAATGAGAAAACAACTTTTGTTACGTCAAGATCACGAGGTAAAGTCGTGATAACAAGAAAACTATTTTTATGTCGAGATCACGAGATAATTAAGTTGTGATCACGAGAAAACCACTTTTGTTATGCTGAAATCACCAGAAAACTACTTTTATGTTGAGATCACGAGATAATTAAGTCGTGATCACGAGAAAACCACTTTTGTTATGTCGAAATCACCAGAAAACTACTTTTATGTTGAGATTACGAGATAATTAAGTTGTGATGATGAGAAAACAACTTTTGTTACGTCAAGATCACGAGATAAAGTCGTGATAACGAGAAAACTATTTTTATGTCGAGATCACAAAATAATTAAGTCGTGACAACGAGAAATCAACTTTTGTTATGTCGAGATCACGAGAATTAAGTCGTTATAACGAGAAAACAACTTTTGTTATGTTGAGATCATGAGAAAATTAAGTCATGATCATGAGAAAGCAATTTATGTCGAGATCACAAGATTATAAAGTTGTGATGACGAGAAAACCACTTTTGTTATTTCGGGATCACAAGATAATTAAGTCGTGATAACGAGAAAACTATTTTTATGTCGAGATCACAAAATAATTAAGTTGTGATAACGAGAAAACTATTTTTGATACATTGAGATCACGATGTATAAAAAAGGGTTGATAACGAGAAAACTACTTTTATGTTGAGATCACAAGATAATTAAGTTGTGATAACGAGAAAACTATTTTTGATACATTGAGATCACGATGTATAAAAAAGGGTTGATAACGAGAAAACTACTTTTATGTTGAGATCACTATGTAATTAAGTTGTGATCTCGAGAAAACAATAAAGAAAATTATTAATAATCCATGGCCTCTTAGGACTTCCTAGTGTGTACACACACTGCTAAGACATTTATATGCAAACACCATGTAAAAGTGAATTTTTGGCATATTGAGGTACAGACAGTATAGTAAACAGACCGTTTTGAATGCAGACCGTCTCACTGTCTATTGATCAACTGTGAGACAGCTGCCGCTTGAGTATTGCAAAGCGAGAGCCTGGACAACATGTCATTCTTTGATTTATGACTGTGCTTCTCTACATGACACTGTATTAAAACCATCTTAATCATATTCTGCATAGTGGTTTTAAAACTGATTTTTATCAGAAAGTGTTGATAAACACCGGCGCTGACGAACTGACCCGTGAGATTTGCTTTTAGGCCCCAATATGGCATCTGTACGAGTACGAGCCAAAATGAATAACAACTAAAATTTCACACAACGCTATAGTATGACTGTATGAACTACCTTTTTTTTTTTCTTTTGACCGTGATGGACGGCATTCACTTTCATTAGGCCAGCCTGAACCATCTTTAGAATAGAAAGAATGGAATAAGGAAAGTTTTGAGTAACATGACAGCGAGTTTCATTTCTCGGTGAGCTATTGCTTTAAGAGGATTTTTGTGATGTGCACCCACATGAAAGGCTTATATCTGTGTTCAGCTGTTAATCAAGTCAATGGTTTTATATGACTTTTCCAATAAATACTGTTATTCTTAAGGGAAAGCACTGTAAATCTGATGATTGATGCTTAAGTTTCTGTTTATTGTGGTATTAGTCAACTGTTTATTTTGATGAATAATAACTACACTAAACTTGATTTACTACTTCCCAACAAAGTGAATTAATCAGCAGATTTATATTGTATGGCCACTCCATAGTTTTTATTGATTAGCATTGAGTGTCTTGTATACAAATGTATTGTATTGGGTTGAATGAACTTGTGCACTGTCTTGCTCTTAACATTGATGGATGTTATGGGACTGGTTGTTTATTCCAGACAGTTTAACCAGCCTTGTGCTATCAGGCGGGATACAGGCACATATGAATCATGTCTGTAACACAGAACTGCTGCCTTATGTCAGAATGATCAGGATTTTCTTTGAGTCATGAATATTTTAGTTATGGGCAGTGTTAATTTTTAGACTTTTGTATTTTTCACCAAAATACCCTTTGAATTTAGTCAACATTTTTTCATAATTATTAATTGTATACCATTTTACTGACTACAATGGCATGTTAGTGGACGAAAATAGTGTGTTGTTATAAAGAGCACAACATCACTTAATATTTTCTGACTAGCACGTAACTTAGTTGAAATTCACTTGTACATTTGCATTATTTTATGCAGAAGAGTAATGTTGTTGTAATAAAGAAAAAAAATAATTGTGGACCTTTTCCTCTCCAATTCACTTTTTTTCCACGAATTGCCATATAAACTCAGAATTCTGACTTTTTTTTCCACCATTTCGAGTTCATCTAGCAACTAGTTCATCTAGTTACATCTAGCATTTCTCTTTTAAAAAATAAAAAGGTAATTGCAAATTGTGAGATAAAAAGTTGTAGTTACCTTTTTTATTTTTTTATCCTGTGGCAGAAATGGGCTTCCATGTGCACAACAGTCGGGTTCTGGAAGTAAAACTTTTTCTATATACAAACCCGATTCCAAAAAAGTTGGGACACTGTACAAATTGTGAATAAAAACAGAATGCAATGATGTGGAGGAGGGGGGGGTCAACGATTTCAATATTTTATTCAGAATACAACATAGATGACATATCAAAGGTTTAAACTGAGAAAATGTATCATTTAAGGGAAAAATAAGTTGATTTTAATTTCATGGCATTAACACATCTCAAAAAAGTTGGGGCAATGCCATGTTTACCACTGTGTGGCATCCCCTCTTCTTTTTATAACAGTCTGCAAACGTCTGGGGACTGAGGAGACAAGTTGCTCAAGTTTAGGAATAGGAATGTTGTCCCATTCTTGTCTAATACAGGCTTCTAGTTGCTCAACTGTCTTAGGTCTTCTTTGTCGCATCTTCCTCTTTATGATGCGCCAAATGTTTTCTATGGGTGAAAGATCTGGACTGCAGGCTGGCCATTTCAGTACCCGGATCCTTCTTCTACGCAGCCATGATGTTGTAATTGATGCAGTATGTGGTCTGGCATTGTCATGTTGGAAAATGTCTTCCCTGAAAGAGACGACGTCTGTATGGGAGCATATGTTGTTCTAGAACTTGAATATACCTTTCCGCATTGATGGTGCCTTTCCAGATGTGCAAGCTGCCCATGCCACATGCACTCATGCAACCCCATACCATCAGAGATGCAGGCTTCTGAACTGAGCGCTGATAACAACTTGGGTTGTCCTTGTCCTCTTTAGTCCCGATGACATGGTGTCCCAGTTTTCCAAAAAGAACTTCAAATTTTGATTCGTCTGACCACAGAACAGTTTTCCACTTTGCCACAGTCCATTTTAAATGAGCCTTGGCCCAAAGAAAACGCCTGCGCTTCTGGATCATGTTAGATATTGGCTTCTTTTTGACCTATAGAGTTTTAGCCGTCAACGGCGAATGGCACGGTGGATTGTTCACCGACAATGTTTTCTGGAAGTATTTCTGAGCCCATGTTGTGATTTCCATTACAGTAGCATTCCTGTATGTGATGCAGTGCCGTCTAAGGGCCCGAAGATCACGGGCATCCAGTATGGTTTTCCGGCCTTGACCCTTACGCACAGAGAATGTTCCAGATTCTCTGAATCTTTGGAATATATTATTGCACTGTAGATATGATAACTTCAAACTCTTTGCAATTTTTTTTTCTCTGAGAAACTCCTTTCTGATCTTGCTCCACTATTTTTCGCCGCAGCATTGGTGGAATTGGTGATCCTCTGCCCATCTTGACTTCTGAGAGACACTGTCACTCTGAGAGGCTCTTTTTATACCCAATCATGTTGCCAATTGACCTAATAAGTTGCAAATTGGTCCTCCAGCTGTTCCTTATATGTACATTTAACTTTTCCGGCCTCTTATTGCTACCTGTCCCAACTTTTTTGGAATGTGTAGCTCTCATGAAATCCAAAATGAGCCAATATTTGGCATGACATTTCAAAATGTCTCACTTTCAACATTTGATATGTTATCTATATTCTATTTGTGAATAAATATAAGTTTATGAGATTTGTAAATTATTTCAATGCCTGTTTTTATTCACAATTTGTTCAGTGTCCCAACTTTTTTGGAATTGGTTTTGTAGATGATTTGAATTATAAACCTTTAAAGACAGACCTATGAGCTCCAAGGTTGTAATCAAGTGTACATGCTTTTGTTGAAACCTTCAGTTTGCATTATTGAAAAATTAAGCAACATTTTGGGCCACTGAGATGTCATGATGGGCAGAGCTTCCCAGCATTATGCTACAAGCATATAAAAACCACACAGTCAACAGCAGTTTCTGTGCACAGCGAAGTAAGAAAAAACAAAAAACAACTTGTGGGGTTGGGGGGGCTGGGGGTGGCTGTCGTAAGGGGGTTAGAACAAGAACTGATTGATAGGGGTCAAGGGTGAAGGGGAGGTGTCCACGTCCCTGTCAATTGTCAATCTTTGTGTGGTCTAAGCAGAGGGGGGGGTGGGGGTAGACGGAGTCGGTCATGTCAGCCTGAGTGCTTGTGTGGGCGTGACACAGGCGAGCATCGGTGAATAAAGTGAGGGGGGAGGATCAGGTACTTAAAGCATCAGTGGAAGCGTGGAGAGAGAGAGAGGAATAGAGAGTTGCATTTGATCTCAGTGATAAAGCTCGCTGTCAGCGCCGCTGTGTTGTCTGATGGAGCACAGCTGCATGTGTGTGCCCTGCATGGATGATGAGACACACTTTCACTCAAACGCTCTGTCCCAACTCGGCGTTTGACCATTGACTAGTCACCATTCACACAAATAACTAGGTAGTTGAATTATGTTACTGACTGTACACAGCAGGTTAATTTTCCGTGATGAGTAGATTCCGTGTTTCATTGATTTAATGCAGTAACCATAAAACCTCTTTAGAGTTTTGTGTCGTTTTTGTGGATGGTTCACCCCAAAATTACAAATTTCATCATTTACTCCGCTTCATGTTGTTTTAAACTTGTATGAACTTCTTTCTTCTTTTGAACATCTTTCTTCTTTTGAACATGAAAGACCTGTGGGTGACAAAACAGTTGACAGTAGCCATTGATTGACTTTTTCCCCCTCATACTATGGAAGTCAGTGGGGACCAACAACTGTTTGGTTCCTAACATTCTTCACATTTTTTCTTTGGGTCACAAAATAAAAGACATGCCTTGCAGGTTCAAAACAACATGAGGGTTAGTAAATGATGACAGAATTTCCATTTTTGGGTGAACTATCCCTTTAATACATACATTTTACAGCAGACACATTTTTAGTATTTGCATTATTTAATACACTTCTTTTAAAGCTTAAACATTTTCAGCCAAACTGAACTACTTTTCCATTGTTTTTCTGTGTAAATGCATGCAAGAAGGACAATTTTGACTGCTGTGCTCGAGTCATGGCTTTTGCATCTTGAAACGCGTCTTAAGACGTTTTGCTTTTTTCCCCTTTCCACTTTTTTTACCAACCTAGTTGGTGTGTGATTCTAAATTAAAACCTGGCATTTATTTTATGCCTGGCTAGCAGCAATTAGAAAACTGTGTATTAAAACTTAAGACGGCTTAAATATGCACACAAAAAAATGTGGCTTTCCATATTCCACTGCCCATGTCTGACATTATTTAAAGCAAAGCATTGTAAAACCCGAGACTTGTGCAGTGGAATGAAACACACACACACACACACACACACACACACACACAAAGTAAACACCCATGTTTGACCACTGCACTCATATCTTGCATCTTTTGCAGTGACTCGCACATGACACACCTTTGTAAAAAATACTGTTCTCAAATTAAAAAGTTAAAAATGTAAAAAAGTCTTTAGATGTTGTGTATTTCATTACCCTGCATCTCACATTTTTGCATTCATCTGCACTGCTTTACCAGTTTATCCATGTAAACATGCTAGACGTATGTGTTTGACCGTTGCGCTTACATGACATGGTGCTCTGGTGCACTTGGGGCTTGCGTTATGACACAGTGTGTTGAAAGGGTGGCACGCTAGTTAAAAGTAGTTAAACTTTTAAAAACGTGTGTTTTTGTTGTTTCATTCCACTGCCCTGCATTCCACTGTCCTGCATTTTTAAATGCAAAAACGTGTTCTGTTTGAATGGCCCCTGAGGCCTGTGTATCGCGACTTAAACTGTTTTTGAAGCGTCACATTTTAAAGACAGCATATCTTTAGTTAAAATAGTCTGACAAAAATTTGTCTTGACCTTTCGACCCCTTCAAAACAAATGTGATGGAGATCAGCCTAAACTATTTTTTTTTTTTTTACTTTTGCATTTGTTTGTGTTTTCAGCACACTACGGATCACATTCTGTTCGTTTATGTGACCGGCCTTTTAGTATCATTCTGAAAACATCCTCTTTCAGGTCGTGGTTAATGTGCCTTTTAGCTGTGAAATCTGCAGATTTTTATGAAGTAAATAAATGTAAGAATAAATTTCATATTATTAGTAATATTACTTGATGAACACTTACTGAACTGAGGCAGCTTAGGTTTACTTGATTATCTATACATCCTCTTTTTAGAAAAATCATGTTTAAATGTGAGTATCAAATATGGCATATCAGGCTTCTGAAGAATGTTTGAAGCAATGTATTGCATTGCATTACATGTTTTGCCCCCAAAATTAAAACTACAGAACTTTGATTATAAAACTAAGCGTTTAAATATCATCTTAAGGCATATTATTATGAGGTATAGAGTGAAATCTGATATTTATATGCAGTTTAGTAGTCTGCTAAACTTGTATAAAGATCTCAATGATTTACATTACAAGCTATCAGAATCTTACTTTCTGGCCATATACTGTGAATATCAACTGCACAAATTGCATATTTTTGCTCAGTTTGGGGCTTTGAATAAAATCAAGGTGTTTTTTCCTCTTTTAGGAGCTCTACATTATTGGTATATTATACTATGAGTCATAAAAGTCAATGCATCAAATATGACACTCAACAAAAAAACATTATGTAAACTTTTTTTTCTGACTTTACAGGGTTAAACATAAAACTACACTTCACACTAATACTGGGTAACATTTGATTAGATATGCATATGCAGAGAAATGGACCTTGAATTAATTATTTCTTTGCTAAATGAAGATATCTTAGAAAGCAGCGTAGTGTTTCTGCCAACTTTTTGCATCAGACTATGCAGGGTAGGTAGGCAGCTTAGTAGGTTTTGGAACAAGGTTATAAAGGGTCAAGTATTCAGTCTATTCACCTTTAATTGCAACAGAAAAATATAAATACAAGATGAAACCTGCGTGCCATTTAGAGGTTGTCCGTGTGCGCCTCATCCCTGGATTCCCCATCCTCTCGAGGGCCTCCATCTGGGCTGATGCAGCTTCAGAAAAAAAACGTTTGGATTGATGTTGTCTGACAGAAGGGTCAAACTGACAGCCTCAAGCTCATGTCGGATATTAATAGTTTTGACCCAAATAAGCAAACAAGACAGGTTTCCTCTGTATTGTTGGTGAATAGTTCACTCTCTGTTCGTACAGTTTCTCGGTTCTCACTATACAGTACAGTATATGCCATTTTAAGGTCACGCTGAATTTTGCTCTGAGAGTTTCCACTGAAATAGAAGCAATCGTGTCGTGAGGTTTTTTTTATTTGTTTTGGGGGGGGGCAGGAGACGTTCTCTGGCTTTTCACAAACTTCTCTAAGCGTATGTCCAGAGACGGGTCCATTGGAGTTTTCAACATGCTGACAGGGCGTCTATTGATTGTAACGTTCACCTCTAAAAGAGCATTTAACCTTTCTGTTTAACCTCTGTTTGTGCTGATCTTATTAATCAGGTTGATTATATCTTTTGCTGAGGTTGTGTTATGTGGCCTCCTGCTATCACTGAGGAAAGATTATGCAAAAAGTGTATTCAGTGGCCAGAATACAAGTGACCTAACACATATGGTGAAATGTGGACTATTTCTGGGGCTTTCCCATTTAAGCACCAAAAAATTGTTCAGTTCTGGAAGTGTTACAGCTATCATTTGTTCTATTGGTTGTCAAATAAAGACAGAAAAACTTTGTAAACCTTTCCCCTGTTAACCCCATATTGTTTTGTAAAATATATTTTGAACCACGTCTGTGGATTGTTTAAAGCTCCTATAGCCCAGTCCAAAAACATTCTTGCTTCAATTAAACATTCTTGTCAGCCCTCCCCAACAGCTCCATTGGTCAAATATGTTCTGCTCACTGATGTATCCTACATGTTGTTGTCAATAACGGGTTTTCTAGTGAGATGAGAAATTTGCTGGAATGCTGTTACAAAGCACACTTGAATAAGACAGGAATGGAATTAACTGGAAAAAAAAAATAATCGAGAATTTTCTGTTTTCCTCTCCCTAAATGGTCAAGAAATTTACGGATGCACTACAGTTCAACAGTTTGGGGTCAGTAAGATTTGTTTATTTATTTATTTTATTAGTTTTATTTTTCATTTTATAGATATATCAGTGGGGTCCAAAAGTATTTAGTCAGCCACCAATTGTTCAAGTTCTCCCACTTAAAAAGATGATAGAGGCCTGTAATTTCATCATAGGGATACCTCAACTATGAGAGACAAAATGAAAAAAAAATCCAGAAAATCACATTGTAGATTTTTTAAAGAATTCATTGGTAAATTCCTCAGTAAAATAAGTATTTGGTCACTTACAAACAAGCAAGATTTCTGGCTCTCACAGACTTGTAACTTCTTCTTTAAGATGCTCCTCTGTCCTCCACTCGTTACCTGTAAAAAAAAAAATTGTTTTTAAAAAATGGCATCTTTTGAACTCGTTATCATTAGAAAAGACCACCTGTTCCCCCCCCCCCCACCCCCCACAACCTCAACATCACACGCCAAACTCCCCATGGCAAGACCAAAGAGCTGTCAAAGGACACGAGAAACAAAATTGTAGACCTGCACCAGGCTGGGAAGACTGAATCTGCTATAGGTAAGCAGCTTGGTGTGAAGAATCAACTGTGGGAGCAATTATTAGAAAATTGAAAACATACAAGACCACTGATAATCTCCCACGATCTGGGGCTCCACGCAAGATCTCACCCCCGTGGGGTCAAAATGATCACAAGAACTGTGAGCAAAAATCCCAGAACCACACGGTGGGACCTAGTGAATGACCTGCAGAGAGCTGGGCCAAAGTAACAAAGGCTACCCTCATAACACACTGCGCCGCCAGGGACTTAAATCCTGCAGTGCCAGACGTGTCCCCTGCTTAAGCCAGTACATGTCCAGGTCTGTCTGAAGTTTTCTAGAGAGCATTTGGATGATCCAGAAAGGATTGGGAGAATGTCATATGGTCAGATAGAACTTTTTGGTAAAAACTCAACTTGTCGTTTGGAGGAGAAAGAATGCTGAGTTAACACCATACCTACTGTGAAGCATGGGGGTGGAAACATCAGTGCTTTGGGGCTGTTTTTCTGCTAAGGGACCAGGACGACTGATCCGTGTTAGCGAAAGAATGAATGGGGCCATGTATTCGTGAGATTTTGAGTGAAAACCTCCTTCCATCAGCAGGGCATTGAAGATGAAACGTGGCTGGGTCTTCAGCATGACAATGATCCCAAACACAACAACGAGTGGCTTCGTAAGAAGCATTTCAAGGTCCTAGAGTGGCCTAGCCAGTCTCCAGATCTCAACCCATAGAAAATCTTTGGAGGGAGTTGAAATCCGTGTTGCCCAGCGACAGCCCCAATACATTACTGCTCTAGAGGAGATCTGCATGGAGGTATGGGCCAAAATACCAGCAACAGTGTTTGAAAACCTTGTGAAGACTTACAGAAATGTTTGACCTCTGTCATTGCCAAGAAAGGGTATATAACAAAGTATTGAGATGAAATTTTGTTATTGACTAAATATTTATTTTCCACCATAATTTGCAAATAATTTTTTTAAAAATCCTACAATGTGATTTTTTTCTGGATTTTTTTTCTCATTTTTCTCTCATAGTTGAGGTATACCTATGATGAAAATTACAGGCCTCTCTCATTTTTTTTAAGTGGGAGAACTTGCACAATTGGGGCTGACTAAATACTTTTTTGCCCCACTTATATATATATCCTAAAATAATAAATTTAATACTTTTATTCAGCACGGATGCTTTAAATTTATCAAAAAGAGAAGCCAATATAATGTTACAAAAATTACTTCACAAAAGCTTGGAACTTTCTACTGATAAGAATCCTTTCTCCTCCTTTCTCCTGCAGAACACCCGCAACTGAACCAATCGGGCAAGCTGACTGGGTCCACTGCGTGAGCCAAACATCACAACTCAAAACCTTCCATTTGGAAAAAATAAAGCCTCCTATAGAAGGACCCTAGAATTATCATGGTTTCCCTGAACATCCCCAGGAGACCGAGTCACAGCCGATCGCCCTTAATCGGCCACACTCATGGCTCCAATCTCCGCGGAGGGTCCATACCGTGTCCCTGGAGTTGAGACAGCACGTCTTTCCTGATTGGAATCTCTCATGGGGGTGTGCTCTAATTGGCGAACTATTCTGAAAACCCATCATCGGGACAGCCAGTGTGAGCTATCAACAGGAGGCAAACTCCACATCCCCTCACCCTGCACAAGATCGCCGGAATCAACTTGATTGGCAGAAATGTGTACAACCTCAGACCCAGCCACGGATGAGCAAAAGCATCTATCCCCAGAGGTGCCAGGTGACATAGGGAGAACCAAAGGGGCCTTGGGTCTATTCCTGTAACTCAAAGAGATCTACCTCTGCCCTGCCGAAAAGATCCCAAATCTGAGCCACCATCTGGCGGTTCAGCATGAAGACCTGAGTTTCTGTCTCAATAGGAAGTCCGCTGCGAGGTCTAGATAGTTTATGTGCCACGAGAGGAACTCTCCCATCCAGACTCCACAAGCGGTCTGTCCTCGAAGTCCACACCCCAACCAGTTAGGGAGGCATTCATCGAGGCATTCATCTGGCGACTGCAAACAGCACCCATCTTGACCTTTTGCTGAAGAAAGAGAGGGTCCCGCCATGTCAAGAGGGCGTGAAGGCAACTGCGCGTCACTCTTAGTTGGCGTAGGGCCGGCCACGAGGGACGAACTCCTTTGAACTTCATCCACCACAGAAATGGCCTCATATGAAGCAGCCCCAGGGGCAGCACAGAAGAGGCCACTGCCGTGAGACCCAGGAGTCTGCGAAATGTTCTCACCGAAAGGTGATGACCTATCTTGAAATGGGCCACACACATTTTGATACCTGAAATCCAACCAGGAGCCAAACGGGCCTGCATCAGAACAGAATCAAGCTGGACCCCCAAGAAAATGGTCTGCTGAGAAGGGGTGAGAACACTCTTCTGAGCATTTAACTGGAGGCCAAGAGATTGAAGGTGGTGAAGAAGAATGTCTCTGTGACGAATAACCAACTCCCTGGAGTTGAGCACATGAATGCCCTGGCGCCTCAAAGGGCCAGAGCAGCATCCATGCACTTCGTAAACGTACGTGGACCCAAAGCCAGACCAAAGGGAAGAACGCTGTATTAATATGCCTTTCCCCCAAAGGCGAACTTGAGGAACTTCCTGTGCCACTGAACAACTTGAATATGAAAGTAAGCATCCTTCAGGTCTACAGTAATGAACCAATGAGCCAGAATAGCTTTCAGCATTAGCATTTTAAATTTCCCTTCGAAAAAGAGAAATTTTGCCTGCACAGGTCTAAAATAGGTCACAGACCTCTGTCCTTTTTCGGAACGAGGAAATAGCGACTGAAAAAGCTGTGATTCACGTCCGAAGGAGGGACCTCCTCTATCACACCCTTGCAGAGGAGTGAGGAGATTTCCTGGCTGCAGAAAATAAGCATCTAAGGATCTGTTTACCACAGTGTGTAGCCAAATTGGATTGTGCAGAGAATCCAAGGCGACACTCCTGGCAGACGCCTCCATGCGTGTAGGTAGCATGATAGAGGCTGCAGTCCGGAGGATATGTTAGTGTCAGGTCCCTGAGGCAGTCATGCACTTGTGTAGACAGGTATGGCATTAACAGTGGCAGAGGAGGGCTTGTAGCATCCTCTCGCGAGATGGGTCGGCCCATGAGAACTGGAGAAGAGGCTCGGCCTGGTGCATAAGTAGGGGTGGCTAACATGCGGAGAAAGTCGTGAGCATCTCCCATTGTGTAAGCAGCAGCTAAAACAGAAACAGTTTTTGAGGGAGCACTGAGGGAGGGCGAGGCCGACCTATTACTGCACCCTGAAATGCACTGACCCACTAAACCCATACATTTTACACACTTACTATGTGGATCGTTGCTCACGATAAAGCGAGAGCACGGCAGCTGGCAGCAACGAAACTCCATAACACTTCACTGCGAGGAGAAACGAGGTTCCACTGAATGTGGTCGTTGAAGTGCAAAAGAGAAACTCAAAGAAATAAGCTGAAATACAGTCCAGATAAATCACTTCTGAAGGGCTAAATGACCGCTTCTGAAGGAAGGAAATCTGAGGAGCGGATGGTGCGCTCGCTAGTATTGGAGAGGGTGATGCTGAGGTGGTGCCCACGCCATCAGCCAATGAACAGGCGTGATTCCATATGGGCTTCAGATAATCGGCACACCCAAGGGGCGTCCCTTGTGTCACGCAGCGTTTAGTGAACCACTGAAAGAGGACCTTCAAACTCAAAGACCTTTTAAACTTCTTTAAACTTTCAGAAAAACCATTCATTTCTGTTACACATGCAACATGCTAACATCAGAATTAACCTTATGCTAGTCTTTTAGACTAGTTACCCACAACGCTTAACTTTAGATAACAAGCAAACATCAACCTTAACTCACCTGATTTTAATAGTGAGACTATTGTACAGTAAGTATTTCAAGGGAATAATTCAGGCTGCGTACCATGTTATATGTGTGTGTGTGTCTTTATGAGGCCATTGAGAAGAAGAAAGGGCAGAAAGTCTAACTAAGTCTAGCTTTCTTTAGAGATATTACCCTCTTGTTAAAGGAGAATATGAAAATTATGCTAACAATACGGACAAGATGGCCACACGGCAGTCTTTTCTCATTGACATGGAGTTGACTAATGGTCCCAAAGGGCTTCTTCACCACATTCAGATTGTGTGGAAGAACATTGGTTACATTGACATTCATAAACCTGTCAGCTCCTCAATAGTATCACGTTTCTGTTCGATATTCACTGCTCTACCTCTAATTGCATGGCCTTGAGATCATCAGCAGGCTGCTCTTAGTTGAAGTCATCTTGACCTGCCCTCATCTTGAGTGCTCCTTTTGCAAAATTTACACACTCAGTTGGCGAATGCAATTTTCTAGCATCTATTCTAAGCTCCATTTCTTATGGAGAAAAACTGAATTTTAAGGTCAGTGTTCATGGTAGACTTTGGTTATCAACTGTGAATGATGGCCTTTCATTCCTGCAGCCCATCTCCACGTACTTGTACTTTTTCTTCCTGCTTCCCCTATAGGTCTTACTGATATTTCCCAAATGCAAGGTACACATTGACAATAGACTTATTTTTTATTTTATTTTATTTTTTTAAAGTGTCCTTAGTACATCTAGCGTAATATACAATACCTATACTGCTGTCTACGCTGTTAATATGAGCCAAACAATAAAATAAAAACAGAAAATCACTCACTGCTCTCAACTGAATAACTTTGAGCTTTAAAAGCTTTAATAAGAAGACATTTCTAACTTGAATGCTGCTTTTAATGCTGTAGCGCAGGGGTTCTCAACTCTGGCCCACGAGGTCCACTTTCCGGCAGAGTTTAGCTCCAACCTTGGTCAAACTCACCTGCCTGTAACTTTCTAGTGATCCTGAAGACCTTGATGAGCTTGTTCAGGTGTGTTTGATTAGGGCTGGAGCTAAACTCTGCAGGAAAGTGGACCTCGAGAACCCCTGCTTTAGTGTGAAGATAAACATGGCGGATTGTGTGCGGCTCACTCAGGGTGGGGTCTATGCTAATACGGCAGTGTCCATCAACAGTCGTGGGCTGGGCCTGTAAAATTTGATGTCACTTTGTGCAGATACTACTTATGATTTATGGGGATTAAAAAAAGAAGTTGGTGGATTTTAATTATAGGGTGGTTGTGTGCACACTGCCAACACACATTTATGTCCAAACATGTAAAAGTGAATATTGCATAATGGGTGCCCTTTAACATTTACTGCTAGTTGACATTGTTTTGATCTGTATTTAACTAAAATAAAATAATAATGAAATGTTTAAAATGAATAGATAATAAAATAGCTCATATAATATTCAGTTTGACATTTTTTGGTCAACCTTAAGCACCTCCTTTCACTGACTTAAGGTTTTGGGCCATTTTTGTGTTTTATTTGAACACAACTGATACATTTTATAATCTGACAAAGTTTTTGACTGACAGCACAGATATGAGACATCATGTATTCTCAGACTGTATGACATAAACAACATATTTGGTTAAAAATGGATTGCATGTCTGTCCTCTAGGCATGTCATTTTTATTCCATTGTCAGACTCAATGACATATTTGTCATGATGATTTTCCTAGAAAGTGACTGTTACTATTATTACCAGCTCTGTGAACTCTGAGAGACTAAGGTTTTGGGCAATGTTTGGTTGCATTCATTACATTAAGTTTACAAAATAAAGTTAATAAATCCTGTATTGTGGTTTCAACAAAAATATTAAACAGCAAGACCATTTTCAACATTGGTAATAATAAGAAATGTTTCTTGAGCAGCAAATCAGCATATAAGAAAACTTTCTGAAGGATCATGTGACACTGAAGACTGGAGTAATGATGCTGAAAATTCAGCTTTACATCACAAGAATTAATTATGTTTGAAAATATATTCAAATAGAAAACAGTTCATTTCAATTGTAATAACATTTCACAATATTACTGTTTGTACTGTATTTTTGATTGTCATAAATGCAGCCTTGGTAGCATGATAGACTTCTTTCAAAAACAATAAAAAATCTTAATGATTCACATTTTGTTGCTTTGCAGCCTGAAATGAAGATGGATACAGTTTTTGTTTTATCCAGCTGTATTTACTCTTATAACAACTTATAACATCCAAGTGAAAATATACACCAATCTTTAATAAAAAAACCCACTTAGTGGAAAAGGATCACCCCTCCTAAACATGACTTATAAACTCAATCAGTTATCGCTAATCCCTTTTTCAAATGGCACACAATTCCATTTTTACTTTTCAACTGTGTCACTGGGTCATTTTGATGTGCTCAGCATGGAAGAGCTTTTCTGGAGCATTGCAGTCCTTTGTAGCGCAACTGAAAGCAAACAATCACCTATGGTGGCAAGGCACTGACAAAAGATTTCCGGGATGAAGTTGTGGACAGGAACAGCTCCGGATATGGATACAAAAAAAATTAAGCTTTAATCAACTTCCTAATAAACACGAAGTCTATTAGAGAATTGGAAAGGTATTTTGTACAACAACAGACCCCTCCCTGGAACTGGATGAAGGAGCCAGGAGGAAACTGTTCAGAGAGGCGACCAAGAGTCCTACAGCAACTCTGAAGCAGCTGCAGGAATTTGTGTGCATGTGACAACAATATCACAAATTCTCCATAAATGTGGCCTGTATGGGAGGATTGTGAGAAAAAAGTCACTCCTCAAGAAAGGCCACTTGCTGTCACGACTGAGCTTTGCCCAAACACACCTGGAAGATTCTGAAGCAGATGAGATCAAATTGAATTATTTGATCTCCACCAAACGATATGTCTGGCAGAAATCCAATACAGCTCAGCATCCAAATAACAGCATTCCAGTAAAGCATGGAGGTGCTAATATCCTGTGATGGGGGTGTTTCGCTGCAGCAGGGACTGGAGCACTTGTCAGGATAGAAGGCAAAATACCGTCAAATTCTTGAGGAAAATATGTTGCTCTCTGCCAGAAAGTTGTCAATGGCAAGGAGGTTTACCCTCCAACATGACAATAACCCAAAGCACACAACAAAACTGAGCACACAGTGGTTGAAGAAAAAGGTGAATGTTTGCATGCCCTAGTCAGAGCCTAGACTTAAACCCACTGAAAATCCGTGGAATGACTTGAAGACTGCAGTCTTCAAACTGTCACCATCAAATTTAACAGAACTTGAGCAGTTCTGCAAAGAAGAGTGGGCAAATATTGCAAAGTCTAGATGAGCAAAGTTAGAGACAGAGACATATCCCAACAGTCTAAAGGCTGTAATTACAGCAAAAGGTGGTTCAACAAAATACTAACAAGGGGCTGATCCTTTTCATTTCAGATCCTTTATCAACTCTGGGATCCTGTTTTTTTTTTTTTTTTTTTTTTATGACATGTTGGTGTTATATTTTTCACTTGGATGTTATAGGTTGCACTGATTAAATACAGCTGGATAAAACAAAAACTGTGTCCGTCTTCATTTCAGGCTGCAAAGCAACAAAATGTAATTATCCCCAACTGCTCCCCGGGCGCCGCAGCATAAATGGCTGCCCACTGCTCCGGGTGTGTGTTCACTGCTGTGTGTGTGCACTTTGGATGGGATAAATGCAGAGCACTAATTCCTAGTATGGCTCACCATACTTGGCCACATGTCACGTCACTTCTTCCTGGGCAGTGGTTTTGTGCCATTCCAGTCTCAGAGTCCAACAGAAGAGGCTTCTCACAAGCCCAATGCCCTAATTAAAATGGATGAACATTGCTGCAAACGGCCTGCTATCATTTGCCAAACTCTTGCCGTGCTTTGACAAGCAAAGTAGAAATAATTGCCTTTTAGTGTAATGCTACAAATTCCAGTTAGCCAAGGTGTGCTGAACTGGTGGCTCGAGTTGCCAGATTGTGTGCAACTAAATGTTGGCTGGCATTTCTTTTCCGATCGGCAGCTGCTCGAAAGGCAAAACCGTGCCCGCACCTCCTTTCTGTCCATCATAATCACGTTTAACTATTCTAACATTGATTCCTGATCATCATTTTCTCTTAATTTATCCATCAATCTGTCGCCATCACCATTCAGTGCAACATTTTTAGTCCGGGAAAAGTTTTACTGTGCAGGCGCCAAAACAGCACCATCTGTCTCCTCTCGAACACTGTTGGTGGCACAGAAAGCAATATCCATCCATGCCACGTCAGGAGTGAGTCAGGACCACAGAGGAGAGGAAAACATATGGAAGAGAACATGGGTTGGGTTATTTTTTTATTTTATTTTTTTTACAGCTACACAGTATCCATAATCAATGTACAGTAATCTCTGATGTTAGGTTTGGTCAGTCAGGATGGTGAACTAGTGTAATTAAACGATTCTCTAGATTGTTGTATTTTTTAGCTTTAATACTTTAGCAATTAAATTGATCATTCACCCAAAAAGGAAAAATTGCTGTTAATTTACTCACCCTCAGGCCATCCAAGATGTACAGTAGGTGACTGTAAACAAAAACGGTCTGAGTAAGTACTACATTTGAATAAGAATATCCCATAAGAAACGTGTCTGATCAGACCTGACTTTAAATCAGACTAAATATACAGTGGCAATGAGTTGTTTAATCAAATCATTCAGATCTTCCCACTATTTATGTTCAACTACAAAGAAGAACAAGCTGTTGACCCCAGTTGAAAGCAAGACTGAGGGGTGAATACAGGGATCCTTGATACTTACTGGCGAACAGCTGTTGGGCAGCAGGCAAGTTTCTTCCCATGTGAGCATCTGCCATTGCAAATTGATTACCCAGGGGTAGAGCAGCCTGTGCCACCCGCTCCAGACTAATCGCATCTGTTGCTTTGATTAAGAGGAGAACAAGCTCTCAGCCTGGTCCTGGACCATCGAGGGACTCGAGACTCATGTGGTTAAGCGAGAGTGAGGAAGAAAAGATGGACAGAGGAAGAGAGGGAGAAACGCGTCTGTGAGTGCCAGCTGGAAAAGACTGGAAGGAGAAAGGTGTAAAAATGTAAAGGATGAGGAACACATCGCTAACAAACAAGTGTCCTAACAAACTGTGAGTTAATATAGTTACAAGCGATTCAGCTGAGTTTAACCAGCTAAAAAAAAACATTTTCCGGTAAATGGGCAAGATATATAATGTACACACAACACAACATATTTTGTTTATGTTGATTACTTTTTATAATGTTTTTGAAAGAAGTCTCTTATGCTCACCAAGGCTGCATTTACTTGATCAAAAACACAGCATAAACAGTAATGTTGTGAATTAGAATGATTACAGTATAATTTTTTTTTATTTTAATATATATATTTTAAGCATGTATTCCAATTTGCTGTAAATTGCCTAAGTTACCATGATTTCAGCAGCATTACTCCATTACTTGTTTGACTCAAACTTTGATTGACTTTTTTTTTTATAGTATTAAAATTATATATATGTGCACTATGAATAATTCACAACAGTAACATAATAACCACAAAAAATATGGCAATTCTTCATTATGTTATACTCCTTATATGCTATTATGCAATTTCAGACATAGTACATAGTTTTTATGTTGTTCTTCATGCAAATAAATCTTTAGTATTTTTAATGTTAATGTTAACACATTTTGAAATGACCGAGAAGTTTGGTCTGTTAAAGTCTGTTAATGTTGCTAGAAAGGTCTCTTTACTGTCCTACAGCAAGTTACTATAATTGTGACCTTAATTGTCTGCCATCTGGCCTCACAGGTTTCATTTTTACAGCGTATTACAATTGGGGTTTTTTTTTTCAATGAGGACAGAAAAATGACTTGGAAGTGGGAAATGTCATGTTGTCCTACATGCTACTTGTCCAGGACTACTGCAGTGCTTTTACCTGGACTTCCTTCATCTGCCATCAAACCTTTGAAAAAGATTCACGTGATCTCCCTCTGTCTCACTTCAATGGTCACCAGTTCCTGCTCACATCCCGTTCAGAACAGCCACTTAATAACATATTGTAAAATGCACAGAAAATGACAATCAATACCCAACCTCTGAGCTCTTAATTACAGCGAGATCGAATGTTAGCTGCGAAGGATCCACAAATTAGATGCAGCTGTTCACCCAAGAGCACTTAGCACTTCACTCACGGAAAATAAATAGCTGCTAACACAATCAGTTTCGAATATAAAACTGAAAATCGTCCTCAGTTTCCCTGAAGACCTCTTCGATTTGAGGACCGAGTCAGCCCGCACCTGCCACATTTAAAACGCTCTCAGAAAGAGACCAAAAAGGTCCAAATGAAAGAAACTGATGTATGTTTTCTGACATGAGCCGATCTCATCCTCACTCCCTGATGAAGGCTTATTCAGTTAATCACTACATTAACTTGGCAGTAACATGGGCCAGGACTGCATTTATAGATCATCTTTAGCTCAATGTCACTTCATGTACAGTGTGTTAGGCCGGGGATTTTCTCATTTCTTGTCTTCATGTTTTCCCTTTAGTCTCACCAAACACATTCTTGAAGGCTGTTTCCTGATGCACACAGATGCTTTACACACTGTCAATACTCTATGCTCATGTGTAAATATTGATTTTAAATTGATTTTCTGTAAACACAATGGTTTGTATGTGAAGAGCAAACAAACACGTGATGATTAATTAGCCCATTAGTGTTGTGTTTGTTTCATTAGCTAAAACAGCTCCTTTCTGAGAAGGAAAGGAGAAAGATGCACAGACATTTACACACAATTATTTTTCCAATTTAGATATTTTATGCCGTGAAGTGAAACAATGTGATTATTCCACACACCACACACACACACAACACACACCATCGCACACAACACCCACACACACACCACACACACAAAAGATGTTTTTCCTTCCGATTTTTTTATTTTTATGTTTGAATATATTTTACAATATGTAAATAGAACAGAGTCTTTTAAATTGCAATAATAATTTCCCAATAGTACTGTTTAACTGGGTATTTTCCATCAATAATGCAGCCTTGTTGATCCCAATAGCCTTCTTTAACAACCTTTAAAAAACTGTGCGAACCCCAAACATTTGAACAGTAGTGTATATTAAAGAAATATATCACAAAAAAAATTTCACAAAAATACATTTGCTTGGTTTTTTAAATAATAAATAATAGATCTTTTTTTTTTTTTTGTTTTAAATAAAAAAGTAATGAGCAAAACTGAAAAGCCACAAAGAGGGTTTGATGCGACTCTGTTTGATATTTAGTCATTTATGCAGAGAAATGTAACATTTATAAGTCCAAAAATATTTTAAAGTTTATTGTTCACCCCAAAATGAAAATTCTGTCCTTAATTACTCAATCTCGTATTGTTTCAAACCCGTAAGACCTTCATTCATCTCGAAACACAAATTTAGATAGTTTTGATGAAATCTGAGAGCTCTCTGACCCCTCCCATAGACAGCAAGGTAACTACCAAATTCAAGGTCCAGAAAAGTACCAAGATGACAAAGTAGTCCGTGTGACATCAGTTGTTCAACTATTAAGTTACGAAGCTACGAGAATACTTTTGTGCGCAAAGAAAACAAAAATAATGACCTTATTCCACATTTTCGTCTCTACTGTGTCACTTGTGGACGCGCGTTCACGACAGTATCATGCGTGTGGAGGCGCTGGCGCTGACCCAGATCCGGCGTAATGACGTCATCACGCCGCGCATCCTAAGTGACGCAGTAGAGACGAACATGTGGAATAAAGTCCTTTATTTTTGTTTTCTTTTGCTCACAAAGTATTCTCGTAGCTTCGTAACTTTACAGTTGAACCCCTGATGTCACATGGACTACTTTGTCGATCATCTTGGTACTTTTCTGAACCTTGAAAAAAAAAAACGTGGGGGGTGGGGTGGGGTTCGTTACCTTCCTGTCTATGGGAGGGTCAGAGAGCCCCTCAGATTTCATCAAAAATATCTTGTTTTGGGGGGTTTGGGTTGTTGTTGTTTTTAAAAATTTTTTTTTTTAATTTTTTTTTGTTGTTTTGTTTGTAAAAAAAAAAAAAAAAAAAAAAATTTGTGGGGGTTCCGAAGATGAACAGTCTTACGGGTTTGGAACAACACGAGGGTGAGTAATTAAATGACAGAATTTTCATTTTTGGGTAAACTAACCCTTTAAGGCTACTCTACATAGACAGAGGCAAGAGGACAAGCTTTCATTTCTCACTATGTTGGATTAAAAAACTAAATGAAAAAGTCTTTGATGTGACCAAGGAAACACACTTCTCGGTACTCCAGCCTTCGGCCGTTTCTTTTTGGTGATGTGGGCTGTAGGGATTTTACAAACACTTTTGTTGTGTGGGGTTCTTTTCCCCCTAAATTTTACTTTAAGCTTTCGGCTGTGGCTCGCTAGTTGTAATAACTTTCAGTATTGTTGGACGTCACATCACCACAATGTACTCCTGTTCCCGCTACCCGGTTTGTGCTGTTGATTCGCAGAGGTCAGAATGAACCTGAGGCTAAATTTAACATGCTTGTGAGAAAATGAAGTGGAGAAATGAAGTACCAAACATTCGGACAGGAATGGCAACTGGAACATTTTCTGTGTCCATTGATGTTGGGAGGTGTGTATGGCTTTTCTAGTTCTTATGTGTTTACCAATGAAGTGGATTTGTGAGAAAAGAGGTTGTGCTGTTCTGTGACCGTGGTCGTGTGTGGCAGCACGTTGAGCAGTGACTCCTTCTGCAAATATATCGCTGTCAGACGATAACCTGGTGAGGGGGTTGGAAGTCGGACTCTATTCAAGAGGAAATGTATCTCTGCGTACTGAGAGTTGCAATAACCTATGAAGGTGTGTTGACCATCTCTACCGTAGTAAAACAGTGCGTAGCTCACGGTGTGCAACCGCAAGAGTAAGGCGGGAATAGGAATAATCACCAAATATATGACAACAGACCTCTCCAAAACAACAGAGGTGTGGACACGTCTGCCATTGTTTCATAGGTAATGAAGGTGGTTCGGCTCGTCGCGCGGAACAGAAGACCACGAAGACAGATGTTCCTTAGTGTGAAAAGTGGAAAAGCTCCCTCCAAGAAATGGAAGGCGGACAGTGGGAGCACCCACATGTAGTCACGTGTTGGGGAGCGTCTAACAATGGTTATCCTCTTTGTGGTATTCTCCGTTGTGGGAGGGTCTGGGGTGCTGGGTTGGGGGGAGACCGGCAAGGTATAGCAGCGGAGACACAGGTGCCGAGGGCGGGGGGGGGTGGGGTGAGTACCGCGTGGGGGGGGCGGGTGCTGTGAAAACAAGCGCGCGGAGCAGGGCTTGCCTTAGAGCGACGAGAGGATGTGTGTGAGGCGACAAACCAAGGGACAGAGAAGTGTGGGGAGTGTCAAAGCCCTTGCAACGCAAGAACGTTGTGGAGGGGTTGGCGGCAGCGGACGGGCGAAGGGCTCAAAGGCCGGGGCCCCGCCGGGCCCAGGTCCCGGAAAACACTCACCTACGATAGCGATTTCCGTTTGGGTGCTGCAGGCGAGAGTCATCAGTTGAATGTTAACCGCTTCGCGTCCACGGGGGGCGCTGGGGCACCAAACAAGGTGGCAGATACGGGGTTCCACAAGGGGTCGGGGAAAAGGTTGGTTGCCAGAAACCCACCCCAGAAAATACAACAAAGAAGAGAAAACAGGGGTCAAAGCAAACTGTACAGACAGCCGAAAAAAGAGAAAGAATACTATAAAACAAGCCTCTCACCCTTGGGAGAAGTTCCACAAGCACGGGGCAGATGATGGGTTTTCAATGCCACAGTGGCCACAAACCTAAACGTACCAAAGGGATGCGGAGAAAGGCCCCACCAGGCGTGTATGGACCGAAAGCGATGCGGTGACGGGGGTCCAGTGTGGATGGGTGAATAGGGCACCGTGCACAATGTACTAAACACGAAATAGATCGGCGAGCCGACAGCAAACGATTGTTGAGGCATCTTCTGTGCAAAGGTGGGGGGGTGGGTGGCGGGGCCGTACAATTTTTGGGATGTATTGACAATCGAACCCGTACCGTAGTGCTCACGAAAAGTGCGATTGGGAGATTTGTTGTTCTCTCAGAAAGTGTCTCTCGTAGAGTGGCTTTTTGGTTGTGTTAAGAGAATGTGGTTTTGTTTTGTTGATTGTATGCGATAAGCTTTTCTTTCAATCTTCGGATGAAAGATGATGCCGGTGGGAAGTAGAATGGGTGCAAGAAACTGGTAGCGTGGAGAGGGGGGGGGTGGTGGGGAGAAACATTGCAATGGGAGGGTGAAACAGGGTAAATAAACATGTAAACGGCAAGGGAGAAAGGAAGGAGGCGCGAAGAAAAGGAGCGGAACGACATTGAAATGGAGACAAGTGAGAAAAAATAAAAAGATCAAAACAAGCTGTGAGGTAAAATAGTTAGAGAAAAGTAAAGGTGACAACAAGTGTATGGTAGAAGACAAGGTGGAGAATGTCGTGTTATGATGAGAGAGATGGGCACAGAAGATGCGTAGGGGTTGGTGCACGGGGCAGCGAAAGAAGAGCAAGCAGCCGTGACCGGCAAAAGCACGGAGCGTACGTACGGGAGAGAACGACAGGCAAAACCTAGATAAATAGGTAAAAAGAAGACGGGAAAGAAATAACCAATAAAGTATGGAAAGGAAACAATAGGGCAAGACGTTACAGTTGTATAACACAAAGTAACGAGAGAAAATAAGGGACAAGAGGGGCAAAGAAAGGACGAGAGATAAAGAGGGACAGTTAAAAGCGAAAGACGACGTAACAAAAAACCAATAGTGCGGCGCCAGGAAGTGGTCAGTCCACCGTAGAAGAGAACAGGGGCCCCAACAGAAGCAACAGAACGATCCGTGCATAAGGACAGCTAGGGAGGAGAAACACGGGATGCAGCATCCAGGAGCAAAATGGGACAGGGGGAAGAGACTGAAGGGAAACAGGAAGGAGAAGTCCCGACGGAGAGACCCCAGGCCATCTCTTTGAAAGGGGAGATGGAAAGGAAAAAGGCCAGCAAACGCAAATGAATTCGCGTCTCTGGGGGGGGTAGGGGCCAGTAATCAAGTGCCTGTTAAAGGTCATATAGCTGAAGGTCACATGATGCACCTGCACTGACCCGTCTACAGTCTCTGCTCCATGTGAGACAGACAGAAAGAAAGGACCTTTTCATCCTGCACAATGAATCACTGTAATGACTGCCACTGCTCGTCTTCCAGCACTCCGAACTTCACACTTCCTGTTAATTACTTCGGTCAATCTACACCAGGGGTGCCCAACCCTGCTCCTGGCGATCCACTGTCCTGCAAAGTTCAGCTCCAACAATAATCAAACACACCTGAAGCAACTAAATAGGGTCTTCAGGATCACTTAAAAATTAAAGGCAGGTGTCTTTGATTAGAGTTGGAGCTAAACTTTGCAGGACAGTCGATCGCCAGGAGCAGGGTTGGGCACCCCTGATGTACACCTTTCCGGGCCACTTCCTCCTAAAGAAAATAGACCGGTTGAGAATCCAAACAAGTCTGTTTCGCTCATCCCCATTACTACTTTTTTATTGTTGAACTTTTCTTAGCTTTAGAGAGCACATCTATAGTCTGATGCATACTGCTCACTGTACAATTTCATTAGGGTGAGTATAAGTAAATTTGGATGCCTTACCATTGTAACTCAAAGGACTTGATTATCAGGTGGGTATTTGCTGAAAGGTTAAGAAAAAATCACTGTGGAGTGGCAGCCAGCAGTGATCAAGTGCTGGAGGAAATCATTATTGATGTCCATGACCTCATGAGAATGTCAGGTAAAGCTAAACAACTGGCTGAGGGAGAAGCAGACAAACAAACCAGAGAGATACTTCACAGCAGAAACAGATGAGGACAGCCAGACAATCATTGGACTCTTTTCTGTCTGTCAATATGACTTGGAAGATCTTTATGTACTGGCTCTGAGAAACATTATTGGACATCCGTTCTCATGGTTACTATTAAACAGAACAGCGTCTCCTCATATCTTGCACTAGATAGCACACGTACGTCTGCAAGATGTCTATTAAAGATCACTTCATCTGAAAAGCATCTGCTGTGCACAAACATGTGATAGACATCTTTCAGATGTCAGTTTTACATACATTCTAAATCATAAACTCTTAACATCTTCTATACATCTATTTGACATCTGATAGGAAACATCCTATAGACATATTGCAGATGAGCAAACACTCTTAAAAATACGTCTTGCAAATGTAAATGAAGACGTCATATAGATGTCTCCATGTTTTACGTGTGCTCCGATTCAGGGACAAAATGATTCTTTTGAGTAGATTCTTTTTCAACGCACCCATTCACAAGTCACATTGAATAAGTCAATTGTGAATTCGACTGATTCAATTGCAGCAGTTACTGATTCAATAAACTCACTGAACTGGTCTTGTCCGACTCAAATTGAGCCAAGAACCGGGAGTCATATAATCATCAGAGCTCGAATGTGAACTGGTAATAATTATATAATAATATAAATAATGTAATACGTATTCATAATGTATAATATATAATTATAAATAATGACAGACAGAGCTCTAAACCATTTAAGATTGTATGACTGGGGCATTACACTCCAGTCATGGCCAAAAGTTTTGGCAGTGACATAAATTTTGTGTTTTGCAAAGTTTGCTGCTTCAGTATTTGTAGATTATTCTTCCACATGTTTCTATGGTATAATGAAAAACAATGATAAGCATATCATAATTTTTAAAGGCTTTTATTGGCAAAAAATATGAGTCAATATTTACAGTGTTGACCCTTGTTCTTCATAACCTCTGCAATTCGCTCTGGCATTCTGGATATTAGCTTCTGGGCCAAATCCTAACTGTTGGCGATCCATTCTTGCCTTATTAGTTCTCGGAGTTGATCACAATTTGTGGGCTTCTGCTTGTCCACTCGCCTTTTGAGGACTGACCACAGGTTCTCTATGGGATTGAGATGGAGTTGCCTGGCCACGGATCCAAAATGGCAATGTAATGATTTCGAGCCCCTTCTTTATCACTCTTGCTTTGTGACATGGTGCTCCATCATGCTGGAAAATGCATGGATCATCACCAAATTGCTCATGGATCATTGGAAGAAGTTGCAGGACGTTTTGATACCATTCTTTATTCATTGCAGTGTTTTTGGGTAGAATTATAAGAGAGCCCACTCCCTTGGTTGAAAAGCAACCCCACACATGGTTGGTCTCAGGATGCTTCACTGTTGGCACATCACAGGACTCATGGTAGCGTTCACCTTTTCTTCTCTGAACAATCAATTTTCCAGATGTCCCAAACAGTTGGAAGGGAGCTTCATCAGAGAAAATAACTTTACACCAGTCTTCTGCTGTCCAATCCTTGTACTTCCTGCAGAATTTCAGTCTGTCATTGATGTTTATCTTGCAGAGAAGTGGCTTCTTTGCTGCCCTTCTTGACACCAGGCCGTTGTCCAAAAGTCTTGGCCTCACTGTGCGTGCAGATGCTCTCACACCACCCTGCCATTCCTGAGCAAGCTCTGCACTGCTGGTGACACGATTCCGTAGCTGACTCCTCAGGAGGAGACGGTCCTGGCGCTTACTGGACACTCTGGGATGTCCTGAAGACTTCTTCACTGAAGTTGAACCTCTCTCCTTGAAGTTCTTGATGATCCGGTAAATGGTTCTTTCAGGTTGCATTATTCTTTGTAGCAATTTCCTTGCATTTTGATGCAAAGCGATGATGGCTGCACGTGTTTCTTTGGAGGTAACCATTGCTAACAAGAACACAATTATTGGAAGCGCTTCTTCTCTCCTTTTATAGCAATCAGTCTGCTCTTACAATCTAATTAGTAGGACAGTGATTAACCTGACTAGTACTCATTCACAATTTCACATGTGCTGCTGATATAATTAGCCAATTAATGTTAGCTGATCATTTTGTCAGGATCAAAAAACAGTGAAACTTGCTTTTTTTGTGAAAAGTTCATTTTTTGGCCAATGAAGCTTTTAGCAATTATTTAAAATGCATCTGATCACTCTACACAATAATCTAGAAACAATGTGAATGAACACCACAACAGCTTAAACTGCAAACTTTGCAAAACACAAAATGTATGTCACTGCCAAAACTTTTGGCCACGACTGTAGACTAAACTAAACTTAAATAAAAGGTAAAAAAGATTACCTTTAACTTATAATACTTAATACACAGATCTAATATAAACATGCGATTTCTTTCCCAGCTGTTTACCTTCACAGACATAACCAACTGGGCTTACATATATGTGTGTTTTTTTTTGCATAACCATGGTGTGGTATTTTGGCCATTTAGCGAATAAGACATGAAAGAGAACTTTAGTACTCACATGCCGTGTGACAGCCGCTTTCTGTGTGCATGTTTCGGATATGTGCACTCAGAAAACACATAATAATCAAAACCAAACAGATGTTTTTTGGCAGAGTATCTGAGTTAGGAGCTGTAAAGGCACAGTCCTATTCTGGAAAAGTGGGCGGGGAACAGTAGCTCATTTGCATTTAAAGATAACATTCATTAAACCACGTGGTTTTTTTCTTCTTCGTCCACTCAAAATGAAAATATTCATAAATGGTATAATGGGGTATTTGAGCTGAAACTTCACAGACACATTCTGGGACACCTGAGACTTGATTATTTTTTTTAAAAACATCTTGTAAAAAAAGGCATAATAGGTGCCTTTAAACAAACATCAAAATTAAATAATTTAGGTTAAATTAGAATATTTAAATAAATAATCGCGTAGTAACACATGCAAAATGTGAGATACCACAAAATTTCACATATTTTATTCTAATATTATTCATTCACTCGTTATTTTAAGGTGGGTCACATGGCATTTGATGTGATTAACACTACTGTAGCTTTTTATGCATTCCTTAATTTTATGTTATTTTTTATGTGAATTTATATGTTACTTTTTAAACCATATATGATATATCTCATAACAACAAAAACCCAGATGGATTTGTCTCTCTAATGCTTAAAAATTCTTGGAAAGTGCCTCATATGAACTGTGGTGTGAAAGGAGGAAGAATGTGCTTCCACTGATGAAGGTCAAACGTGGCAATGACTGGTATGAGGGAATGATGGGAGATTTGTGTCTGATCATTTAGCAGTGATAGGGAGGAATGAATGCCGTAATGGAGCTTTCCCTCAAAATGATTTCTCTGAGGGAGAACAGCAGTTTTCACTCACATAAAGTCCCAGACCTGTTAAATGTTCATTAATCACTTTTTGCCCTGTTTTAGCTCCTTCCTTACCTTCCCTCCTTTCATTCCCTTCCACATCAAACCTACCGTCTCTTCACCCTCTCTCTCTCTCTCTCTCTCTGTGGATTGAGGTCTTTTATTAATCCATTTCAGATCCTGGCAGAAAGGTGGAACACCGATAAGAGGGAGTCACGTTGATCCCAGAGTACAAACAATGGGATTTCTCTCCTCTCATCTCACAGCATGCCAGAAGGCAAGAAAATTAATGTTTGTCCTTCTTAGCACAGGTCACTTCCTTCAGGTGAGCGTCTCTTTATTACGATGCCACTGTGTCCACAGGAGGCTGAAACTGAATCTTAAATAGAATAAATAGTTATACGGTTTATGTCAGGGCAGAGATGTAGCCTGTATGGATGTTATATGTTGTTGGATATGGCCTATATCGATATGTTGAGCCATGGTGCTCATGCAACTTTTAATCAGGCTTATTTTACAAGAAAACTATAAGTTTGCATGATTTGAGGTATCATCCCAGCTAACAAAAATATGTTCTAAGAACATTTTGCTGACATTCTTATCAAATAATGAAAATGTTATTTCTGAATGTTCTCTTAACATTCAAAATGTCCAGTTTAGTTTTGTGTTAAATTTTTTTCTTGTTTATGGGAATGTTAAAGACAGCAATAAGGAGAATGTTCCATTTTTTATTTTGCAAACATTATGGGATTGTTACTTTTGAACATTCTCTAAACCATCTGAAAAACGTTCCATAAAATTTTTTTTGTGCAAATGTTTTGAGAGCGTTATTAACAACCAGGTAACTTTGAATGAACATTCAAAGCTTTGTTGAGGGGTTTGTTTCCCTAACTGTAACTTTTAGCAATAGTAAATATATCCAGAATATTACTGAAAGGTAATAATGGTTTAAGCATGGATTTGCTGAACCCCTTTGCCTCTGAATTCAGTTTCATCCCCCTAAATTACAAAAACACTTAACGACCCCTAGGCCAGCCGCTGCTGCTTGTAAACTTTGTGAAGTGGAACTATGAGTCTGTGTATTACAGTAGATTAATGTTGCCGTTTCTCCTGCGAGTATCATCAGCTGTGTTTGGCCTTGCGAGAGAAATCAGTGACTAATAGGATCAGCTATGCGTGTGTGCTCAGTTTTGATGAAGGTGAGTGAAATAAAGGCATGCAGTGCATTCATTAAGTGAAGTGTGGGACTACAAACTGATGGAAGTCAGTAAGAATGTGTTGGACCACTGCAGGTATTCAGCAGGTTAGTAGGATACGCACTGAAACCTGACAAAGTAAAGAAGTAGCTTATATAAAGGCAGGCCTAAGGGTGTGCTTCCCTGGAGAAATTGTTTGCGAAAACCCGCCAAAGCGTTCAGTTCAACTTTGAGAGAATTATTTAGAATTTTCTTTAGGGTTAATGTGTAGGTGTCGCAGAACGAAGCCATCACAAGATGCGTTTTTAACTATTTTAACTTGACATGTACAGCTTCTACAAAATGCATCACTCCTGTGGGAGAAAAAACACCAGTTAAAACAGCAAAATGTGGTGAAGTGGCAAATCCCTATTGTGCATGTTTACAGAGGAAAACTTTCAGCGCCCATATTATGACACAACGCTAAGTTTCTCAAAGCTACCTTTTCAAAAAGTAGTTCTGATGTTTCCTGGTACTGTCATACTGACCTGACTGAGAAACTGCTTCAAATGATTCAGTGAGAGGGTTGTCCAAATTAATCGAATGGTGAATTGATTTCGGCCACTGTGCAAAGCCCTTTGACCAAATCACTAAAAAGAACCAATTTAAAAGAATGATTCATTGGCTTCTCTAAAAAACTAAATAGACATGTGTACTGAAATATTCACAACAAAAATGTTTCTCAGGTCAGTTTTAGTGGGCATAGAGTAACAGGCGCCACTTCAGGTATTTGTCTTTCCGTTTATTAAATTCATTACACTTGAATAATTCAAAGGTCGTAAATTAAGCAAAACTTACCTAACAGCTCTGGGTAATTAATGATTGAGCATTTAAACAATCTGGCCTCATTTTCACTCTGCTGTAATAATTAGTGGGAGCCGTAATGCATGAAACGTGTATGAATGGCGGTTTGTTACTCACTTTATCACTGACTGTTTAAATGTTTAAATAATTGCGTCCAACCAAAAACTCACTAAAGATCAGAATTTGAACACATAATTTTCACTGTGCATTACATTATCATGTTCCTATATGTCTATAAATGTATTATATAAAATATAAAACCTACAATTTTTGATAGAAATCATTTTAGTGTTCACAGTGAAGGGAACATGGGGTAAAATTGGAATGATTGCATTACTGGTTTGAACCGATTTTCAACTAGAAAAACTTTTGAAAATGAAAAACTTAGCATGTTGAAGAAATATTCCTCTTCAAATTGTTTCAATAAAATGTTTTGTAGAAATATTGATTTAATTGGTATTTTAAATCGGTCGTTTTATCCTTTGTTATTAACCTTTGTCCCTTTAAAGGAACAGTACACCCCAGAATTTACTCATTATTTGAGAGGGTGCTCTCTGCAGAGCCAAATGGGAGGAGCTGGAGCTCTAGCTCCCCCTCGCTGGATGTAATGGGTGGAGCTAGACACCCAACCACTCCCTAACCCTACCCCTTACCCTATCGCTAAACATAATTCCACCCATTAGTTCACACAATGGTGGAGCTGGACATCCAGAGAGGGGGAGCTGGAGGTCATTTGGCTCTGCAGTGAGCAGTAATTGCATTATTTGTCTTCCCATTCACAAAAGCTCACTTGTATCCCAGCTCATTTGCCTCCAAAATTAAATTTCCGCATCACGTTTGGTTGCTCAACTGTACATGTGAGAACAAATTTATTTATTTTTTTTCCGTCATTGAAGTCAACACACTATTACTGCTTCTATGTCACTCTTTGGTGTTTGGTGTTCAAACGATGATCCTATTCCTATTGGTCCATAATGACATAATCCTCCAAGAAGTGACATCATTTTCCATTTATTAAAAGTTACAGAGTTCAAAAAGCACTGCATAACAGGATTAACCCTAATGAAATCCACAATGACAAAACAAATGTTGACATGGAATGAAAAATTAATCAGGAAACAGAAGCGATAGAAACTCATGATATTCTTCTCAGACAACCTTGGAAACAATTAATGAGAGATCTTGGTAATGATCACAACGGGGGCATGTTCGTGTCACTTGGAAGAAAGGGAACAGAAAGCTGAAGGGAGGAGGATTTCTGTCATTTGTTCTCCACAGTCCACCCCATCCCAACAGAAGATACACATGTCCACCCACATGTATGTACAGTATGTATGTGTCCATGGTCTGTCACGCTCAAGGGATTAAACCCAATGGCCCGAAGCAGCTGGTCGTCCGCATTGCGTTAGGCTCCGTCACATGACCTGAAACAGTTGGTGGCTTCAGCGTTAGGCATCAGTGCCACATAGGGACATTAGGGTTTCCTGTAACACTCAGTTAATGGTTTCCAGGAACCCACCCTATGGTGCTTTCAGCTCCGAGAGCGTGGACTTCAGAGATGATAACAGCGGGCAGTAATTAGATTTCATGCTTATACTACGCAAATGGAAATCAATCAATGCTGACATCAGCGGGAATCTTCAAAAGAAGCTCCATATAGACTTTAATCAGAGTAGACGCCATGTTTAATTTGTCATGGTTAAAAACGAAGCTGTGAGGGATAGAGCTATATATTCTGTTTAATATGTCATAATGTTGTGTATCCTATTATCGTCACTGACACCATTTAAAATTTGGAGATCTAGGAGATTACAAACATTTTAAAAGAGAAATCAGTACATTGATGCCAACCTTGATGTGCCAAGTTTCAATGTCCACATGAATGACTTGGATCTCAGTTTGTTATTGTATTGACTTTGACATACAGTGCATGAGGCATATAAACTTCTTTTATGGGGCTTTTATGGCACTTCTTGTGCTTTTAGTACAGCCCTGGTCAATATATATGCTTTCATTGTATACTGTATAATGGGTCATCCCGTTTTGGAACGACTTGAGGGTGAGTAAATGATGACAGAATTCTCTTTTTTGGGGGGAATAATATGACTATTGCCTATAAATTTTCCCTCTATAGTCCATATTGCTTTAGCCTGCATAGAGGTGTAGTGGTGATTTACTGGCTAAAGGTCTGGGCTGATAAGCCGAAAGTTCAAACCCTGGAAGACATGATATAAATTAGTACCAGTGTGTTGCCAAGAAATGTTCATGCGAAATGAAGAGGAGATTTTTGGATATATTAGAAAAGCTCCTTTGCTCTGACCTCACTGACTCCACTGATTTATTGTGAAATAAGGCGGTCAATTGATAATGTAATCAATTTATTTACATGACATGCAGAAGAATTAATCAAATTAATCACATATCGCTATTTGCTGAGAAAAAAAAACGAATTAATGTAATTCAAAGAGATTTCATTATGGCAGATGAAAGAATTTGATAGTTTCCACCCTGACTGCAAATTTCATATGTGCATTTAGATCATTTTCTATAATTTAGGTCTTACTATTTAAATACTTTTTTTATTACTATCATATTCTTCTAAAGATTAAGATCTGATTTTTAAAAAAAAAAATTTTGTTTGAGCATCTGCATTTTATTTTCATCTATTTAATGGATTTTCTAAATAAATAATTGTATCAAATGAAAGCATCAGATTGGCAGCTTGCTTATGAATATATGTGTACACATGTTTTTCATTAGCATGCAGTTCTAATCTTTGTTTTCTTCATTTCGTGTTGTCTGCTGGAGTTGTCCTGTCTCTCTCAAGCCTCAAGCCATTTCTCTCTCTTTCTTTGCATGCTCCTCCTCTACTGATAGGATCCGGAGAGCTATTCTCAAGGTGACTCTTAACATCTGGGAAAATTTATGGAGTGTGAGGTAATTTATTCAGGGCGAGGATGTGCAGGGAATGCTGTTTCATAGCTGCTCTCTGTATGAAGAATGTCAATTACTGTGTGTGTGTAGCGCTTGGCATATAGGAGTATCATAAAATTTACGTGATGAGATGACAGAAGAGTACTAGTGCACCTCTCAAATCCAATACATCAGAACAAGTGCTTCAAGTGCTTAATTGGTGGAACTGTTGGTTATCTGACAGCGTGTTGCTTCATTGGACAGCAGTTTGCCAGTTTGCCTATTCATAGAATCAAAGAATTGTCCCCAAAAAAATATAATGCTAATAAATCAAATAAATAATAATAATCATATTTTTTCCCATCATCATGTCGCCATAGGGATTCCATAGTATAGGGTTCTTCTGGGATGTGCAGTTTGGAAATCAAAGTAATGAACACAATCACCCAGAATCGATTCTTCATTCTCAGTGCCTCAGAATCGCAGAATTGATTCATTTAGGGATTGACTACAAGAAACTAGAATACTCATATAGAATAACAAATATGCTACACATTAAATGACATAGATTGATATTTAATGAAAGGTGAAAGGTGAAAAAGGCTGTAAACTGAAACACGTTGCTAGTGCTAAAACATGGACAGTAAAAGTATGAAGACTTCATAACAAGGTAATTTTTTTTTACATGTTGATTTTGGTAAATGCATGTTTAAAATAATAAATACAATCTTTAAATTTGGTTTAATTTTGCACTCAATTAAAGGGATAAATCACCCAAAAATTAAAATTACTCACCCGCATGTCATTCCAAACCCGCAAGACCTTTATTCATCTTCGGAACACAAATTAACATAGTTTTAATTAATCCGAGAGCTTTCTGACCCTGCATCGACAGAAACGCAACTACCACATTCAAGGCCTAGAAAGGTAGTAAGGGCATCGTTACAATAGTCCATGTGACATCAGTGTTTCAACTTTAAAGGGGTCATAGGATGCTACATGCACTTTTACAAGTAGTTTGAACTGAAATGTGTGTTAGCAGTGTGTGTACACAACCAACCTATAATGATAAAAATCCACACAGTGTTTTTTTAAAAATCTGGTTAAATGTTTTTCCCCTTTCTCAAATCGAGCCGATCTCACAGACAGGCCCCTCCCACGATAGTTTGGTTGACAGTAGTGTTTCAGCACAGACTGGATTGGTGTCTTACCTTAGCTCCGCCCTGATTGAGCTGTCATCAGTCCGTCATTGTTTCACCGCCGGAGCAAATGTAGACAAGAATGTCTCCTCAGGTAACACCCCTCCCTTGAGGTGTTTTGTTGTTGGATGTAATAATGAACATAGCTGTCGTCATTTACTCCCGACATCTGAGCCGCTGAATTCGCAGTGGATTACATTGTTTCTGAAGGGAATGCGCCCCCGATCTACATAAATGTGTCTATGTTTGCGCGAATCATTCATGATCCAGCCTCATCAGAAGAAGTGAGTATAATGTTTTGTAATGAATCTTTGCAAATCGCCTTTCCTATTAATGTGCTAGTTAGCAAGTTTCACGATAAATGCGGTTAAAGTTTACCGTCTCTCAGAGAGCAGCTCGGAAGGGAGGGGTGGGGTGAGCAGAGCTCATTATCATTTAAAGGAAAATGCTACAAAAACGGCTTGATCTGAAAAGAGATGTTTTTGACAGGGTAAAAAAGGTGTTTTAGGTGTTTTTTACACTACCATTGAGAAATTTTAACCAAACCATGTTACAGACTTTTCATTAAGACCCTAAAGAATCATATCAACTTGTGGAAAATGGGCATCCTATGACCCCTTTGATTTCTGGGCCTTGAACATGGTAGTTGCATTGCTGTCTATGCAGGGTCAGAAAGCTCTCAGATTTCATCAAAAATATCTTAATTTGTGTTCCAAAGATGAACAAAGGTCTTACAGGTTTGGAAGGACATGAGGGTGAATAATTAATGACAGAATTTTCACTTTTGGTGAATTTATCCCTTTAAAACATTTAATCGACTAAAATGTCTGAATATGACATGATGCCATTACTAAAATTTAAAAGCTAGAATTTGACTGTGATTAAAACAAAAACTTTTAATTTAACACTGCTCAGAACTAATCAACTGCATAGCAGCACCCTGGCATTATGCCGACTTTTTTCCACATGCATGCACCATTCAGAATTTCTTCAGAAAAATGCATGCATCTAGTTACCATACTGTAATCTGTCGAGCTATTTTATCCATTATCCGAGCAGCTCATCTCTATGCACCCATGAGAGATATGAGAGTCCATTTGAGTGACCAGCAGTGAGGGACCTCCCAATGGGAGCCAGACCCATCTGCATGCCCATAAAGTAATGGATGATGATCCATTGATGCTATCATGGTCAGCAATCTGCCGCTGCCCGGCTCGCAGCATTGACACCAGCTTTACTGTCCATGTGCCACCTCACTCATGGTGCACACTGATGAGCTCCCCAAGATGTCATGGCATCTGCCCACAAAACCGAGGCTCATTCCAATGCACACGGAAAGGGCAGTGCTTATAGTCTGCAGCAGGGTCTGTTGGAACCTGGGTGGATGCCAAGCAGATTGCTGATGAGGTCTTTCCTATCTGCATTAATGCAGTAGTGTCTGGCTCATATGGTCTTCTTGTGTGTTATAGTCTAGAATAAGATGGAAGTTTGGTTTGGTTCAGAAACATGTATTGTACAATAAAGTGTGTTTACGCTGACAGCGATATGCAGCAATAAATCAACCAGAAGTAATTCATTTTCAATGAAAGTGTCTGATTTGGGGCAACAAGATGAGAGGTGGGTGTGTCCACATTTTATGCAAATGAGCATTGACGTGATGTGATGAGAACCAATGGCAGTGAAGACACTGACACTTATACTGTGCATCCAGTTTGTCAGCTGCTCTGATAAAAAAAACAAAAGTATTTTACCTGGTAAGTTTAGAGATTGGAGTTTTGCATGGTATGTTTGTTATTTCTTCAATGTTTAAATACATTCTCCACTCACAAAAGTAAGTCTCCATTCTTATTCTGCTTGTTTTGGCTCAACCCATGGTGCAAGCAGGGGGCGGGGCTTTTTTGGGGAGTAACTCATTACGTACTTCATCTTTAATCTTTTAAAAAATGAGAGACTTTCAGATTAAAAAAATATTCTTTAAAACTGCTGTTTTTCATTTATTTTATTTTTGCAGCTCTTGTTACCCACCTACAATTTAAAACTCTTTCTTTTGTTCCACTTTGTTTAACAGAATTCAGCATTCATTGATCACAGCCTTAATGACATTGTATGATCTGTCATGTCAACAATCCCACCTTTCTTATTAGATACAATTAAATAAGGCCTCTTGAAATCATTATTCATCTCAATGCAGTTATGAAAAATGATAGCTCATATAGGCTTAAAAATTGATCGCCTGAAGAACAGGTCTGTCATCTAGCTTTGATAAATCTCAGCAGTGTGGGACTTTCAATATTGATGTCATTTGTTTCCTTCAGAGGTCATCGTTAAAACCTTAACCTCCTGATCTTCAGCCACGCCCTTTCTTCCCTGAAACCCCACCCATCAGAGGTGCTGCGCAAGACCTGATGAAATAGATTCATCCATCACGTCCCAGTTATCATCATGCCTCTCTCCCGCTCATGTACATTCATGAGCGCCAAAGTCATCTGACTAGTGTCTGCCAATGTCCAATTATTCATGTTGTGGCTCAGACAAACACCATAGTAGATCAGAGTGTGGATATGAGAGGATATGCCTCAGATTGTTTCTGTGTGCCAACTGCATTCTCTTTTTGAGATGAGACAATAAATCTTGTGATTGGGAAGTTGGCGGATAAAGTTGCGCTGATAACAATGACCGGCAAAATGAATTGCACACATTCACAGACCAAATCTCTCTTAATGAAAAGCTTCTTCTGTCAGCAGACAGTGTGCTATCTCTCTCGCCACTAACCCACCAACTCCTGGTACTGCTTAAAGGAGATTTCAAGGTTTCATTCTTCATTCAAGAGCCTGGTCCTCGTGGTCACTTTTCCATCTTGTTCCATCTCAAGGGTACTAAATGAAGGTGGGTGTACACTTTAGGTCGATATCGTGTCCCTGTGATTGGCTCAATGCCCAGATGTTCATCATCCTAAGTTGGGGTGCTTAAACATACTATTCCCCAGGGTCAATCAGCCATTCATCCAACCATTATTATACTGATCTTTGCACTTTACAGGCAGAGCACTGGAACCCCAGGGTCCTCAGGAAGGGCTAAGACCACAACGTTACTCAACAGGAAAGATGAATGTTAGCAACCCACGTCACATCTTAAAGACATAGTAAGGTGAGAGGGATTAAACTGCTCTCATAGAGCACATAACCTCCACGCTGAGTCAGCATTTGACCTACTCACCATGCGTTGACTTCTCCACAGGCTGCTTCAAAACAGGAGGTCAGCAAATAAAAGACCGCTGTTTAATGCCGTACTGTTATTTTATGCCTTTTTAATGCAGTCCGTGCGTTCCCTTCACTGATATATAAGAGTCCTACAGCTCTCAATCTGCAGATGTAATGGTTTTTCCATTTGGCAAGTATGAATAGTAATGCACTTGCCACTATGTAGAGTGAATGGAGAGTGAAATTGTATTCATGAAACATTCTTTCTTCTAGGTCATATATAATCTTGGGATACATTAATGTGGCTATATGCATGCAACATTTTGTAGACAATGGTTGTCAAGACTCCAAATTCCCAAGAACTTTAAGGGAGCAAGAAAATTAAAGGAGAGTGTCTATAGCATTGCTTACCAGTAGCCAACAATTAATTACAGTGCAAAATGCATGAGATTTCAGAAAGTTGTACATTTCGAAGGCTAGTTGTTATTTAAAAAAAATTCATTCTTAGGGAGGATTTGTAAAAGCATGTCACAGGCTCATTGAGCACTGACATTAATCTTTCTTTGTTTTACTAGAAATCATTTTAATATTTCCAAAATAAATCCTCATTACTTCACAGTTGATTAGCACCTTAAGTCTGTAACACAAGGCCTTTTGGGAGATTGTTTGTGCAAGATCATGTCTGATCTTACATTTGACTTGTTTGGTTCAATGCGTTAAAATGATGTAACCATGCAGCTGTTTAATGAATCGTTTTCACTCTATTTAGTTTTTTCTTTTGCAGAAGACTCAAAGACAGTAGTCCTTTTCAGTTGGCCTCAAGGCCATCCCATCATTTATTAAACAGTGAAATTGCTGTGGATCAACAGATGGCAAATCAATTCTTCACCATTCTTGAAATCAGATCTGAATTACATTGGTGGAGTGACAAAATTGGACAATTAATGGCTTTCTCAAACCCCTGGATTTAGAAAATTCTTGGAAGACATTTTTGTGTGGCTATGTTATAAAATTCTCCAGTGGTTCTCCAGATTTAAAATGGTGGAATGCCCTGGCATAAATAAAAAACAGATTTTCAATTCAAACCCTTTTGGTTTTAAAGCTGCCTTAAAACATGCTACATCCAATTGTTTGCAGAGGATGAGTGTAACCGGTGTAATGGCATTTAAAAACGGTCTAAATAACAATCAATAGATTATAGATTAAGAACAGTTCATTATTTTTAACTCTCTTTTTTATACTGAAACAAGTCTCCACAGTAATCACCTGTACATTCCACCATCCCATCCCTGCTGTCTGAGGGTATTATTGCACTGAGATAACCACCTCTAGTCCACCATCTTTTTTGCTTGACTTCGTTTAACAGTTCCCAGCGTTTCTCCCTCACTGCTTGGGGGAAACTGTCTTTGGAGATCTCTTAAAAGGTCTTCAAACCTCTGACTCCAGACTAGATACCCTACCCCAGGGCCGTGGGGCATAGGGACTGTGTACATTCCGTGCCACTAGAACCTGCCTGCGGTCCCTGCGCACGGAAGTGACTGGTAAAGCGTGCAATGTCTCCTCGTTTGAGCGCCTGGGCCCCTCGTAGCCTCCAATAGCAGTGCTCTGGTACAATACATGTCTGCTGCCTAACCGGGGAACCAAGGCGGCATTTTCTGGGCAATGGTTGGCGCATGGAAACAGGTGGCACGTGTCTTTGGAATGATCATGGAAATGAGTGGGTCCTTGTGGTAGAGGACCCAAATACACCGGCAGGTCTGTATAAGAGTTCAGGTATGTTGAGTAGTGTCCGTGCACTAGTGTGGAAGAGGAGCGCCGAAGGGCTGCCGTATTCTGCAGAATCGCCTCCCGGTATGAAGGAAGGCGGATGGACTTTGAGTGCTTGAACTTTTGTGTCTTGTACGGGTAGGAGCCCATGTGGGCTGGATCCAGATAGGCTGGCTCCACAGCCATGTTGTTGCGTATGTTGTTACCAGTGTTGCCGTACATCTTCAAAGGCTTGGGATTGGTCACCACCACTCGAGGGAACAGATCGGGCATGTTGATACAACTGGTAGAGGATGCAGAGGTGGCGGGCTTCTCATCCAGCTCCCGGATCCTGTCACCACCCCACGTGGCCCTGAGAAAAGAGGCGCGGCGGTTCATTTTATCTTTCCCCAGAAGAGGAACGTCATCCATCTCCGGTTCTAGATACAGCTTTGTGCAAGAATTGCAGCTAGAGCCGGGTCTCTGGAAGTGGCTTCTCATGCAGGGTGTGGTATGGGAATGGTTTTCCACAAGGTGATTGCTTTTTAGCTCAGCCAGACAAGACTGGGGAACATCATAGTCGTCCCTTCGTCTAGTTTCCGGAGATGCTGCTACGTAGCTGTGGGACCTCTTTTTGCGACCCAGACCTGCCAAGTATTGTTTATGGCTTCCCGAAGGTTCCTGATGTTCCACAAAGATGTCTGGTACCTGAAAGTCACGGTAAGAGACGTAGCGAGAGGTAGGGTGGTGACAGGACTGGTCCACATACATGTGGGGTTTCGGGGCTGTAGGAGGTGGTGGGTCTCTCATGGCAATATGGGGACTGCTGAGGCTAGATATGGGTAGCGTTCGTTCATAGATGTGGTGGTGGGTGGTACGTGCGGGAAGAGTGTAGCGCAGTGAGGTAGGCCGTGTTCCCACATGAGGCTTCTCCAGCAAGTGCTGAGTGGTGCTATCCATGTTTTGAGGGTATGGTGAGTGGTTGTCCGTAACGCTGGCAATGCAGGGCAGGCGTCTATGGCTGAAGTCCGTCCCTATGAGGCAGGTAGGAAGGCTAGGTCTGGCTGACTCTGGATCACGTCGACCCCAGTTCTCAATGGTCTTTGTAGCATTGTCCAGGGAGTTTTCAACTCTCGCAGATGAGACAATGTCCTTTGCGGTTTGGAGCATCTTCAGCATGTTGGCCTGAGTGTAACTGGTGGTGACATCTGGGCTCTGCATGTTCCCTTTACGGTCCATGTCCTCCACACCATTGAAGCAGCTGTAGATACCCTTCAAGGAACAAATAAGGAAAAATGAGGCTGGCATTTTGAAGTGCATCCACCTAAAAGTTATACTTGATTTTACTTGATATAGTCAAATCAATCTACTTAAAAGCTACTGCATCTATTGTTTTGACTGTAAAATGTCTTAAAACACTGGAAAACAAAGTACAGTAATGAATGGCAAAGGTCTCACAAAATTGATTTGCTATCATTTTGCTGCAGTGACCTAGATGAATTAAAATCACAACCATTTTTACTACATCAAAATTCTATTACCTGATTTTGCGGGTGGTTAATTACCTCGAGAACTGTCAGTGACTGATAAGATTCTCTGTTTATCAGCATTATAATTATCTCTGAAAGTGTCTGTAATTAGCCAATAGAGAAAAGCAGCTGCCTATGCATACGTAATATTCCACCTTTAAAATGAGGTCTTTAAGTTTGTTAAGCGTAAGAATGTGCTTAAAAGGGACTTTGGCAGCTATACCCATAACCCTAAGACCCTAATTTATTTTAACAGCTTTTCTCTTGACATTTGGTGTTCATTCACAGCCTGGAGTTCCCCTGAACATCAATTTCACCACATGTTTATGTTTCTAAAGTCTCTGCTAAGGTACATTTAAACCTTCTTTGTACAATTCTCATTTGCACTGTGTTCTTGTTGATATATATTTCTACCTGCATGTTCTTACAAGATTTTATTCAAAAATTGAAAATGAAAATGGCACATAGCTGATTGTAAATGCATCATTTTGAATGACTTACTCTGCATTATGGATTTGTTGCATTGTTCTAAGCATAACAATTTGTTAACTCCAAAGATTAAAAGTGAAATTAATTTCAGAATATTTATGACATAAAATATACCCTGCTAATGGCCAGCAGGAAGTCCAAGCGCTCAGACTTGCGGACAGAATGCCTTAGCTTCCAGTACAGTAGATGTTCCCAGGCAAAGACCAGCAGACTGAGACCCATAGCCACTAGAAGCATGTAAAACACTCCAGCCATGTTGTCAATGTCAAGCTTAGAGCTCATCACCTCCTTCCTCTCGTTACGACAGATACCAGTGAGCCACACTGTCTGGAGGTTCTGAGTATCACCTGTAACACATAATACATTTCCGTCAGACTTACGAATCAGAGCTCCTCTAGCAAAAGTAAGTTTAAGTTACCATCAGCAAGGAACTGGAGAAGAGCGAGGTCTATGGGGCGCTTCCAGCGAGATTCTTTCTGGAGAGCAATACCGTAGCCTGTTGTTGCAAATACCTTCCCACTACCGATTGTCACCAATTTACACCCTTCATCTTTACCGGCCATGTAGTTAAGCACAGCTGCATCGTATATGAAGGCGTCCAGCTTCCTGTTAGTAAAGAAACGATATGTTAGCGGAAAAGATATTACACTGCGGACAGATTTGTTTCAAAGATTCAAGAGACAATTACAGTAAACACACCCAGTTTTGAGGCTGTTGAGCGCATCCTCCACACCTTTCTGGTTGTACTTAACCATGTGGGAATGCATTTCGGGATAATTGCTCCTTATGTTTCGTTCTGTGCTGCCATTGGGCACGGTCCCAAACCGGAATGGAGGATATTGGTCTTGTGGTTTCTGGAACTGAAAGGGAACATTTTAAAGAGTTAGCATGTTTAAATTTAATTTTGTGAACAAAGTACAGTCCACGTGTGTGCTAAAGAAGTGGTGAAAATAGATCCCTGGATGAGTTACTTAATTAAGGATTAATGCATTTTAATAGATTCCAGGACCGCTAGATTTGCCAGTAAAGGCTTTTGGCTGGGAAAGCTACGCTGCTGGAAAGTGTGATTGATTTTTCTTTAAGCTGGATTTCTGTATGGGAACTTATTTTAGGTTCAGCCTTCGTCTTCGCCCTCATCCAAGGATTCTCACGATTCTGTATCTGCAAATGCCACATTAAATACAATCTAATTTCAAGTGAGAATATGACTGAAATTAATCCTCATGAAGAAAGTGGGGAAAAAATGGCTGCAGTGATAAAACTCAGACCAAAGCCACTGGGTCATCAATGCTCTTTTCTGTCTCAAGCCCCAAGTGCTTCTCAGTCAATTCATTCTCAGCTCTGTTTAAATTCTAACATTTGAACCTCAGATTGTCCTCAGAAAGATGAGAAATTATCTCAGCCGCCTGACCAAACATCCAAGGAATTTCAATATTACTTTTCCCTTGCTAAATTTCTCCTCATTTAGTTTTTACGTGATTCCGGCCATGTTCATTAACTGCCATTAATGTTATATCAAATAAATGTAATATAGCCACTAAGACAGCACTTCAGAACTCAAGCCATGAATAATTGTGCTGTAATGTAGGTAACCTTGCTAGTGTGAATGAAGGAGAACAGTCTCTAAGGAACGAGTGGATGTGATTGTATTCCGGCTGAGCTCATGTGACGGACTCCAGTGCCAGTGAATGCATCATTCTAAGTGTGTTTGCTGTCGTCTGATAGAAGAAGACAGCATAAGCGTTGTCTTTCATCTGTCCTGTGGCCCTGACCACACCAAAAGTTTACTGCTAACTAAGAAAAAGTAATGTAGAACAGAAAATTGCATATATACAGGTGCATCTCAATAAATTAGAATGTCGTGGAAAAGTTCATTTATTTCAGTAATTCAACTAAAATTAAAACTCGTGCATTAAATAAATTCAATACACACAGACCGAAATAGTTTAAGTGTTTGGTTCTTTTAATTGCGATGATTTTGGCTCACATTTAACAAAAACCCAAAGTATGTTCATTTACTGTACATGTACTCAATACTTGGTAGGGGCTCCTCTTTCTTTAATTACTGCCTCAATTCGGCGTGGCATGGAGGTGATCAGTTTGTGGCACTGCTGAGGTGGTTGGAAGCCCAGGTTTCTTTGACAGTGGCCTGCAGGGCTCATCTGCATTTTTTGTCTTTGTTCTAATTTTTCTCTTGACAATTTCCTCAATAGATTCTATATGGGGTTCAGGCTGGTGAGTGTGATGGCCAGTCAAGCAAACCAAACACCATGGTCATTTAACAAAATTTGGTGCTTTTGGCAGTTGTGGGGACAGGTGCAAAATCCTGCTGGGGGAAAATGAAATCAAGCATTCTTCAAAAAGCTGGTCAGCAGAAGGAAGCAATGAAGTGCTCCAAAATTTCTTGGTAAAACGGGTGCAGTGACGTTGGTTTTCAAAAAAAACACAATGGACCAACACCAGCAGATGACATGGCAACCCAAATCATCACAGACTGTGGAAACAACACTGTACTTCAAGCAACTTGGGCTATGAGCTAATCCACCCTTCCTCCAGACTCTAGGACACTTGGTTTCCAAATGAAATACAAAACTTGCTCTCATCTGAAAAGAGGACTTAGGACCACTGGGCAACAGTCCAGTTCTTCTTCTCCTAAGGCCAGGTAAGATGCCTCTGACGTTGTCTGTGGTTCAGAGTGGCTTAACAAGAGGAATACGACAAAAATTCCTTGACATGTCTGTGTGTGGAGGCTCTTGATGCCTTGACACCAGCCTCAATCCATTCCTTGTGAAGTTCAATCAAATTCTTGAATCGATTTTGCTTGACAATCCTTATAAGGCTGCGGTTCTCTCGGTTGGTACATATTTTTCTTCCACACTTTTTCCTTCAACTAAACTTTCTGTTAACATGCTTGGACACAGCACTCTGTGAAACAGCCAGCTTATTTGGCAATGAATATTTGTGGCTTACCCTCCTTGTAAAGGATGTCAATGATTGTCTTCTGGACAACTAACTGTCAGATCAGCAGTCTTCCCCAATGATTGTGTAGCCTAGTGAACCAAACTGAGAGCCCATTTTGAAGGCTCAGGAAACATTTACAGGCGTTTTGAGTTGATTAGCTGATCGGCATGTCACCATATTCTAATTTGTTAACATAGTGAATTGGTGGGTTTTTGTTAAAATCATCACAATTAAAAGAACCAAAAAAACTACTTCAGTCTGTGTGCATTGAAATTATTTAATACACGAGTTTCACAATTTGAGGTGAATTACTGAAATAAATTAACTTTTCCACGACATTATAATTTATTGAGATGCACATGTATATAAGATATTATTATAGGATAGATAAAGCTGTGGGTAATTTATCATATTAATATAATGTGCATCCATTCTCCTATTAAAAAAAATATATATTTTAATAAATAAAATTGTTTTTATATTTATTATTTTTCATTACATTACATTATTTTACAGATTCTGTTTTGTTACTTTATCAAAGAACTTTCAAAAACTTTTCTTTGTTGTACTTTGTTTTTTAATTTTCCCGGTATATTTTTTTAATTAAATTTGTGTTTTATCATCTTTATGTTTGTTACGCTAAAAATAAGCCAATAATGTAGTATATAAATTCAAAAAAATGTTGCTACAAATACAAGTGCACTAAACTGCAGCTATCAAAGTTTGCTCTGTTTGAAAGCAACAGTCATCTCTACATGATATTCTTTTCCTCTGGCTATTTTGCCCTTCAGGCGTTTCGTTCTTTGTGTAATGCCTCCCAGGCACACTCCTGAATCCAAACGCATCTTGCTGTCAGTGTCTAATTCCCTGGTAGTCAACCTGTGTGGCTCTTTAATGACAGTCTTGTGGCGTGAAGTCTCACTTTGTCTACAAAATTGCTCTTTAACAGTTTCCCTCTGAAGCTCGCCAGTTGTAACAGCTTTCAGTATTATTGTAAATCACTTCACCTTGATGTGTCCCTACACAACCGATAAAACAGTGTCACAGAGTTGTCTAAATAGGATAACCAGTTAACTAGGCAGCTTAGGCTAACATGCAATTTATTAGTAGACACATTTCATGCTAAAGCAATGAAATCCTTAATTATTTTTACCAGCCATCAGTATGGCTAAAACAATACCCAGTTTACAGTGCATGATTAACAACACAAGCCTATAGAAAGATATAAAAAAAACCTTTGGCATCATACTTACACCTCTAAGTATTTTATCATGTTGCCAGTATTTAAAACAGTTTTAATGCTTCTATAAACGTCTTATTAAAATAACACATATTAGGGATTAGTACTCTAATCACCGTATTTCATCATGAAAGTGTACATATTCATTATGTATGTATATTATCAGCACGTAACCCTCTTGTAGTTCCACAGAGTGACGGCTTTAATTAAAACCCGTGCCCTGGAATGGCCATTTGGCTAAGAGAGACGCTGGCAGCTTTTACCTTCTTGTCACTCAGTCCAGAAACAGTGTCGATGTACTGCTCCTGGATCATGAAGGCTGCCAGGTTGGCTGTGTAGCTGGCCAGGAAGATCACGGCAAAGAAAGCCCACACCAGCACCATGATCTTACTGGTGGTGCCTTTGGGGTTTTCAATGGGCACTGAGTTGTTGAAGACGATGCCCCACAGCAGCCAGACCGACTTCCCAATGGTGAACGTCGGCCCACCTGGATCTGAAATGGAGAATATTTAAGTTGATCAGGTTTTTTTGCCATCGCTCTTGGTTGTAAATTTATTTTTATGAATATTAGGTTTCGAAGTCACAGTTCAGTAAATTTTTTGGTACAGCAACAGGGAAAACTAAATAGAAATTAATTAATTATTTTTATTATTCTTAAACCGTGGTTTACTTAACATATTGTGCTCTGTCTTTAAACACTTCATTATAATAAACAAAAAAAAAAATTAAGGCACTAAAAAAAATTCTGAAAAATCTCAGCTAATAATATAAACTATACAGGGAGCCCTATTACTGCACACTACTATAATACCAAAGGTAATAATTTACAGCAAACTATTAAATTCAATTGATATTTAATTTTAGATATAATAATCAACACTCAAAAAAATTAATTTTTTTTTATAAATGCATCCATTTTTTTTTAAATTTTAGAAATTACTAATAACCATTTTTTGAATAATAATAGAACATTATTTTGAATATTTTCAAGGTCACTGACATAAATGAGATATGTCGTATTTTGAGAGATCTTGTATCTGTGAGATATGTATTTTGATTTTTGTTGTTCAAATAGATAAGAAAGACAGCGACCTTCCATAATATTAATACCTTCCTTAATATCTCAGTTGCTTCTCCTACACAGCGATGATCTCAAACTGTGCTTATATTCCGAAGTCTGCAATCAAAAGTCAGATTTCTCAATATGAACTCAAACATTTCTCATCAAGCTCTTCCAAAACCAAATGATCTCTTACTCTTATCTACCTAATGAAATGTCATTTGTGTCTATATTTATTTCACCAAAGGAATTCATGAAAAAAACAAAACATGAGATTAAGATTAAGATTTAAACATAAATTAGAGCTCAATGAATTTACCTGAGCTATGAAAGCACAAGCTCTGTGCAATAAACTGTTCCTCTAATACATTAATTATCTTTTCTCCTAGCTTATGTTCTGTCAAACCTGTCATGTTTGATGAACAGAGTTTCAGTTTGCCACTGTTCCTGACATCTGTCACAGTTCCTGAAGTGTTAGCAGAGGCGGTGAACACTGACCTTTGGCACTGACCAGGCTGCGGTTGTAGCCCACAGGACTAAAGTATTCGAACACGAACACAGTCACTGCCACGACTGTAAGACACATGACAAACATCATCACCCACACCGCTGGGCTGTAGGGTTCTGAAAGAGGGAAAGAGAGAGAGACGACACGACAAACACAGACAAAGCAAATGACGTTATTCCCAAATGACAGGGTTTATATTCTAGTAGGACTGTGAAACCTTTTTAAATTTGTATATGATGCGTGCAAAATGAGGTGCAAATTAAGGTCAACACGATTCATATGCCATTAAACAAGAGGAACAAACACGAGACTGCATTGTAAATATTCATAACTACATCTTGTGTTATGAAATGACAGTATGCTATTGTATTTTACTATGAATTCTGGGTTCTGGGAAAGTTTATTGTTTGCAGTATAATGGAAAAATGTGCAAAAGGATTTATGGGATGACTAACCAGCCACATCAGTGAAAATGAAATAGTGTCAACATAGGATTTAAGATTCACAAACCAACACTGTTGTAGTCGGTTAAGAACAGAGAACAAGAACAAGTCGGTTAAGAACAAGATTCATTTTTATTAACTAAAAGTGATAACAAGGAAATATTTTAAGGATTAAAAACTTGAAAGAAATTAAGTAATGTTAATGTTGCCTTGGCAAGCAACTAAAATAATGTAAGTTTGGTGAAGTACAAAAATTTGTAAATTCCGAAATAAAAATGGGGTTCAATGAAGAATGAAATAGAATTAAAAAAAAAGAGAAAATCTAAACAACACCTAAATGTACCGACATCAACTTTCCCATCCCCACATCCAATATAAACATCCATTATAATAAAGTATATAATGTATTTAATAAATGATTAAAATAACACAATTAGGCACGATCTTCGGAACTGTTAGCTTCCTCCTTGTTTATTTAATCACATAATGTGAGATTTCTAATGAATTTCTTCACAAAAAATGTCGGATTAAAATGATTTCAATTACCTAATGTACGTGATCTCCAATGCAATATCTGATTTAGCTGTTAAAAACATGAGCAGCTGTGCGGTTATTTTTGTATTTCTATTACCAGGATAGGTGACGGAGACCGGTTCCATTGTCCTGGCACCAAACAATGGTGCCAGTCTCAAAAACACGGCAAACGAGAGTCAATGATTTACGAGCGCTCATCATTTCTGGTCAGAGAGCCCAATGGCCATGTACGCTCGCTTATAAAACCCCCCCAAAACCCACTGAGAGATAGATGCAAATATAAATACACACTGTAAAAAAAATGAGTTTCAGTTCAGCATTCATTTTTAATTGAATGTGTCACTTGCTGTTTTTAATTAATAGTAAAATTGCAATTTCTGAGTGAAAATTGATATTTTTTCTATGTATGTGTGTGTGTGATGTGTGTATTGTATGTCTATCATATATTTATATATATATATATATATAAAAAGATTACGCTAGAGGTTAATTAAAAACTAGACATCTACAGCAGAAAGCAAGTCATATGGGTTTGGACATTTTCATTTTTAGGTGAATTGTGGCTTTAAAATCCATAAGCATGTTTGTTGTGGCTGTGCTAGTCCAGTAAATCACATGTGTGTGTGTGGTGTGTGTGTGTGTGTGTGTGTGTGTGCGTGTGTTTGCAGATTTACAGTCCAGGCTCTCTCTCTTTGGTTAACCCACACCATGCATAATGCACGAATGAGCACAATAGCTTTTCTGCATCCCAGAAAGAAAAAAAAAAACTACAGGACAAAGCAGGAGCACAAGTCACAGTCTGGAACTCTTTAGATGCCGCTGTGCATCAGACGTCGACTTACTTGATGGAGATGTTTATTTACAAGGTTGTTTGTGTAATTTCAATGCCAGTCACGTCGACTGGAATGAATAAGCTTTTAGAGCCATTCTGGAGTCAACAGTGTTTCTCTCATATAGATTTAGGTTTTGTTTTCTTGTTTAGCTTGACATCACAGATGCTAAACATGTTGTAGAACTAGTTTGCATTAGAATCTGCCATATCAAAATAATAGCTTTATATGAAAAACATTTAAAGCATTTGCAACCCACTTTACTTACTATATGTACAATTAAGTATTTTATTTAACAAAATGTAGAATGGCACTTAATTTTATCCATCAAGAATTGATTGGATGGTGAAAAATGGTATTGAAATGACTGGTTGTTTGAGGAGAGGAGTTGAAAAATGAGAGGGTGTGGGAATGTTGACATTGATAATTATATGTTAGATTATGCAGAAGCCCATTGAATCCTTTAAAATAAGACCAGCAATGTGTATTAAGAAAGTAAATTGGGTGAATTTTGTTTTGTGAAGCCTAGTTTTCTCACCTCTCCGATCATACCGTTCCAGATCCCTCGTACCAGCTTGCCATGTTTGCCATTGGTGACCAGGTAGAGGTCATAGGAGAACTTGATGTTGCGAGAGAGCTTTTTCAGGATGTCTATGCAGAAGCCTTTGCAGCATAGTTTGGTGTAAGGTTCAGTGTGTCCGACTATCCTGTGGGAACACAACGGGAACTTTATTAAGTTTGATAACAATACTGAAACTGTACAAAAAGAAAAAATCAGTCGGAAGTTTTCTCTTCGCATTTAGACGTCATTAAACTAGAACTGTAATTTTCAATGGCAGTATTCACAAGAATTTGAAATCCAAACCTACAAGGACCAGTGATGTATGGTAAAAAAGTACAAATATGTAAGATATATCAAGCGTAGCGTTAGTTCTGGCAGGTCACGTTAGTCAAGCTCGCATCAGCTGACTCTCAGCTGATCCCCATCAACCTATGGGAATACGACACCTATCTAAGCATTCATATATAAGGTCCCACAGTAGTATCAGCAGTTTTCGCATTGCTCAATAGCTAATTACCCTCCTCCATCCCCAGCTCCTCCTCTGTCAGTCAGGATTCAGCCTTCCGATTATCCTTTGAATCAGACTAATTCTAAAATGTGTACATAACATTATTGAACTTTAACGATATCTGCAATACATTTATGTTGGTTCTGTTCTGTTTACCCTGGGAGGTTATTGCTGCTCTCCCTGCTCTCATCCATGCTAGGCTGCATGGATGCGCAGGGAGTTCTTGCCCAGAACGGAACCATACTGCCAATCCAAACTGTATGCTAATTGTCAATCATCTTTGACGATGGTGGTCCTGACAGAAATCAGAATTGTACTTTAGTCGAGTATATATACTTCTGTTGACTTCTACTTTTACTGTACTGCATATTAAACAGAAAATTGATTATTTTACTCTGATACATTTCCTTTTGTTATCTTTTGTTATATTTGAAACTGCCAAGTCCAAAAAAATCTGACATAATCTCTCCTGATCAGTCATAGCAGTATTCAGTTTGCAAATTATGTTTTTAATCAGTTTGGTTCCTTTAAATTTGTCAAATTGGTTTGCAAATCACAAATCTGAATCTAAATCTCAAGAAGCACAAATCCACCAAGCAATGCGTAACAGATCTCAACGAATCTCCACAAAATTATAAGTCTGATTTCTTAGAAAAGTAACACGCCATCTCCCCACAACACAATGACTCAATGAAACAAGCACCACCAATAATGGATGAATGGAGAACTGCAAGTGTTTCTTTTTGGGGTGGTATGGTCTAGTGGTTAAATGTCCAAAAGGTTGGAGGTTTCAGTTCAACAAGAGGTGTTTTATGGGCCGTGAAACTTCATTCAAGTTGCTCAAGGGAGACTGACCCTGTAATTCTTATTGTTGAGCCCTGCAAATATTTACATACTTTTAAAACAAGAACATGAGCTGTAACAGGCAATTTCACAATGTAGGTGAACATGGTTCATCTGTACAGTCTGAATGCTTTTAAAATATCTCTGAATGTTAAGACCAACCCTAGACATGCATGTTTAGTCTTTACGTGCAGCTTGTAGTACGTGAGAAGTTTTAAATAGGTCAGACATAATTCAAGAACAAGGTCTTGTATATAATCTATTTGCTTCTGTCATTAGTTACTCAGACTAGTTTTGTAATTATGTTCAGTGCCAATCCATTTGCCACCGTCAACAAATATAAACAAAAAGGGCCATTTCTGTGCAGATATCTGAAATGAAAAACCTTTCAGAGGTGGCTGTGCCTCATTAACATTACATTGCTTCCTCAGTCTTGACCTGTTTCCTGTTTCCTTGATTATGAATGTCGAGTTGAAATTTACATCCAATCACGAGGGATTAACGACAGCTCCAATAAATCCATTCACACTGTTTAACGGAGGCTGTTTGTGCTTTTCTACGGCCAGACAGGGAATAACACTGCATTCTGAATGTAGGAGCCTTTATGGTTATAGTCTCTAAATAGCATCAATGCACAAATGAAAACGCAAGAAAATGGCCTCTGGGAGAACCTAAAAATGGCAAGTAACTAAACAAGGGAAGATTATGCGAGCATTGATGATGAGACGTGGCGAGAGGACGAGTGACGTCAGCAATGAGTGGGCGGATGGGGTAGTGGGCATCACGACAGGTCCTTGTGTTTCATCACAGCTGTGACAGATGGAAGGACAGCCGGGCCGGGCCAAAACAAATCCAACTCAAATTAACCACAAACAAATAAAGATGGAAAAGAAGTGGCGTGCGGGATCACTAGGCTGAGCTCACATCGGATGAGAGCTGTTACTGTACAGAGACTGTACATGCTGCCGTCAGGATAAAACTGTTGCTCAGACACTTTGTTCTTATAGAAAGGGACGTCTTGTGGTATTTACTCAGTTATTTACATACACACTGAATAGTCGTAATGAATGTTATTTAAGTCTGCCTCTGTTTTGATTTTAATTAGATTGTATAATTTCAAGATTTAAAGCAAAAACAGAACGGTCTGACTTTAGATTTGGGAAATTATGCCATGTAAGACACCTGCACAAAACAAAAACAGCAGATGGCTTAAGACCATCACTGTGACGGGTTGGAGCGGTCGGAGCGCAGACCAAAATCGCCGTATTCCCTATCTATGAGCGTTTTTAGTGGAAGAAAACGAAGTAACAGAAAGAAGAGCAAGAAAACAGTGAAGCACTTTACATACATGCCCCCAACCAAAAGTGTGGAATGTTGCACACTTCATGCACTCAACTGTCGCAGCTTTAATTACGTAGAGAAGGGGGAGGGACTATCAGGCTACGATTATGAATGACAAAATAACCTTATATGATTCATACTATACATGGTTGAGTACATAGTGCATAAGCACATAGTGTATGAGTGTATAGTGCGTCATTTGGGAAGCAGCTTACTTTAATATGCATTATATGAGGTAAGAGGAAAAGAAAATTCCATCGAAACATTTCTGAAGACATTCAGCTCTTCTCAAAGATACATTCCTATAAACCCCCACATATTTGTCTTCCTATATTTCGAGCATCGCAAACAGTGATTTGTAGTAAAACCATGCTTAATTTCTGTAAGGGATGTCGTTATAACGAGATGTTATGTCGTTTAAACAACATAATTATGTCATTAAAACAATCATTTTCTGGTAAAAACAGTACGTTTTGTTAAAAAGACATAGGTCTATTTGTACGTGACATGACAGGCCTTTTATCCACTGATCTACAGGCCCAATATAGAATTTATAGAGATCAGAACCTTCATCACATTTCCGCGTTCAAAAATCAGTGACAGTGACAGTGTTCATAGCACGGGATTGTTGTCATTTATTGATGTACAGTTAATCACAGATACTTTATCAAAACATATCAATCACAGTTTACAAACACTGTGAAACAATGCTGTATCCTGACGAGTATTTCATTATTTAAAGGGGCGCATGCAAGTCTACTGTATGCGCAAGTCTTACCACCTTTTTATTAAAGAAATGCAAGATGGCTGCTGCATGATCTTTACAAATCAGAGATGAATTTTCTCGTTATTACAAGCAACAGCAGAATTCGAAAACAGTTTGAGTCGGACTCCTACATTTCCCAATCCCGTCCCCTTCCTGTCCTCCCTCTAAAAAAGCAGAAAGTAATTACAGAAATCAATATTAAGTGCAGATTCTTGCTGTTGTAGTGAGGAAGAGCATCAGTTTCAGGGAGTGGGTTAATGCATTACCGAAGTAGTAGAAATGTCCATCCAGTTCACATTAGTGAGACGTGCGGCAGCACAGCCATCCAAAACACTTTCACTGATACATCAATAGGTTCATTTACTCAGAGAAATGCAATCGATACGCTTAAAATGTTTCCCGAGCACTTGTGATTTGAGCTTAAAAGTGAGCTTTTAGGAGCATTATTTTGGCTCAGCTTTCTGCACTCGAGCATTATTTGTTTGCTCCGGTTCATTTCACAATGCCTGAAGAAAAATAAACAGTACAGCCTTAAGCCAGATCTTCAGTGTGGATTCATAACGAGAATTACAACCCTGGAAAACAATAGCAGGCCTCCATATTGGTTTAACATGGACTTGCAGGCAATAAAGAAAGCATGAACGCTCCTGTGTGTGTGTGTGTGAAATTTTTTTCATTGGTAGGTGGTTGAGTGTTCTGGACAGTTGCTAAGGTGTTAATGGTGGTTGCTAGGGTGTTATGGGTGGTTGCTAGGTTTTATGTTTCAGTTGTTTGATCATGCCGGTGCCTCATGCGCACACTATATATTCATTGCAAACAGCGCAGCCTGTTCATTATCAAAATAAAATACAGTCACTCAAACATAAGTTACACTAGTCAATTTAAATAGTCTGTATTACAATCCGTGCCATTTAGCGTTTTGCCATTTTGCTCGTTATGACTTTTTTCCATTGATATTGGAACGCGCGTGAAGTACAAAGCCCAGTTTAGCTAATAAATAATATTTTTGGTTCAAATACATTGCGAATATGGAAACATTTGGATTTGTGCTGAATGAGAGAGGTAGGCTACGTGAACCCAACTTTACTTTTAGTTTTGCTTTAAACGAATTGGCCTATATTATTATATTATATACTGCAATTATATTTATTCATTAGAAATGAATAAATTATATATATAATTTTTTCATTCTTGTTCTATTCTGAATTCGGTTCAATTTAAAGGATTTCTTGTGGAGTGAGGGGATGTTTGTAATGTTGGTACATTATAACATTGCGCTTTTTTTTAAACATGCAGCAAACGAAAGTAGGCGATTAATTGCTTAAAAATGTTTTACAGTCGGTTAACAAATTTACATTAGTATTCTTATGCTTGGCTTCCCAGATAGCAACAGAGTCTGGGCCAAAGGTGTCTTATGCTTTTGAATTATGCAATTCAAAAGCATAAAGAGTCATCTGCTCTCACGGTACTTTGATGTCATACGCTGATTGATCTGCGCAGCGCCTATGCATCTCGAACAAGCCTATTGGCGGACAGGTGAATAGTTGCTAAGGTGTTGGCAGGAGGTTGCGATGGTTTTCTGGGTGCAGGTGGTTGTAACAGTTTGCTGGGTGGTTACTAGGGTGTTCTGAATGGTTGCCAGGCCACAGCACGGTGGCTGGTAGGATTTTCTGGCCCAAATCAAGAGTCCCACCTTAATTCTCTGTGATATTCTGGTATTACACAGCTCTCCTCAACAAGCTAGATGGTTTGAGGTAACATTTATTTCTGTAGTGCAAAAGGTGCAGGAAAAGTTACCAAAGTTTATGACTTTGTTCAAACACATGCCTTAGAAAGCAGCACTAATAAAGATGGAAAAAGTATGAATAAAGGAGAGAAAGAAAAGGAGAGAGAGGAAGAGAGATGCAAAATACAGAGCGCTCTAATGACACTCTACGCTCTCTAACCTTCCCTGTAACCTCTTGACTAATGGTGTGTAGCATAAAGGAGATCAGAGGCAATGAGTCACACTAAACTCCCACCCACACGATAGCACATGCAATCATCACCATAAACCACAACTATTTGTTTGACATCAGTCACAGCATCAGCAGACATACAGTACAACACAAACAGCCCAGCCCCTTTAAAACAGATTTGGACAGCAATGCAATGACATTTAGACAGTGTAAGTATATCGTTAATGTCCAAATACTTTTTGCGGCCACTGTTAAATTATCTTGTAAGTATTTCCCATCCATGCTAATTTGCTTTGTTTTGTTCAGCTGTTTCCGGGAGCTCTTGAGGTTTGGCCTCAAAGTAATGAGTAGAACATCCTGAGGGAATGACTCTTAAATAACATGTTAATGGACCTACCACAACACTGTGTGTGTGTGTGTGTTGGGAAGAGGAGAGGCAGAGCGTGAGGGGTTTGAGACCATCCGCTGAGTCCAGCGCAGCTTTAATAAGCTCTGCTAATTACCACTCAGTTCTCATGAGGTGAGACACTGTCCTGTGAGTATCCAGTTATCTTCACCAGAGCTGAACGCAAGCAGTTCCCAGGTTGTGAAGGATCAAAAACAGACAACTGATCCTAATGCTTTACAACAAGCTGTCAATTAATAAAAAAATATTCAGAAAAAAATGGAACAGACTAAATCCAGAAGAACTGTGGCGACGTCTACAAGACAATTGAAGAAACCTACCAGCAAAGCTACAGTGCTGTGAAAGGTTTTAGGCACTTGAATGTAAAAATGCTGTAAAATGAGGATGCTTTAAAAAATAATGTGGTAGCACTTTATTTTACAGTCCTGTTACTCATGTACATACTATGAACTTATTAAAGGAATAACAATTACTAGGTAATAACTAGGTACTAACCCTGAACCTTCCCCTAAACCTAACCCTATACCCCATATAGTTACCTTATATTACCAGGACTTTCTTAGGTAGGTACACTGTAAGTACATGTACTGTAAAATAAAGTGCAACCAATAAATAGATTTCATTTATCAATTAACTTTTGTCCTAGGTTCACTTGTGCATAGTTGTTTAGGTACTGTAGCTTTGTAGGAAGGTTTCTTCAAGCATTGTGGAGATGTTGCCACAGTTCTTCTGGATTTAGTCTGTCTCAGTTTCTGATTCTTCATTTCAGATAGACTGGATGATGGTTAGATCAGATCTCTGTGTGGAGCACTGGCTGTGCCCCTTCTGCACAAAAATCTCACTGGATTACTACATGTTTAAAGGCAAATTTTTGGAATTCAAAACTGATATAACTGTATAAATAACTGGCTTAAAACCTTTTTTTTTGTGAAAATACTTAAGACTTTTGCAGTACTATATATGCACAATTATTTACAATACTATATCAATCTTTGCTAAAAAAAATAAATAAAAATAGGGCAGAAAAGTACTTCCTAAAGTAACAAATACATTTTTGTGGCAGATGAATAAAGCATAAACTAAAAGAGGTTTTAGAAGTCAATATAATACAGTATAATATAATATAATTCTCAAATAGCTCCGATAGCATGACAGATTTTAAATAAAATGAATAATTTTATGATTAATCACTCAAATTAATCAGACTTCCCAAAGCTGCATACTGAAAAACATATAGTTAGTAGCACCTGTACTTTTCATTTCTCCCTAACTGCACTGCATGAATAGTGTGGTCACTTTAACCATTTTTTGCACATGCTACCGGCGCCCCTTGTGAAATTATGAATTTCCTTTATCATTCTGTTTCCTTTTTTGCTTCTTTTGTTTCCTTTTTCCATGTTGACATCTGTCTCACATTGTTTTATCTGATTCATTATTGCAACGATCTGGCATCTCAAAATAACAGCAACACCTGACCATCTGCAACCAGAATTATATCCAACAGAAGAGCAATGAAACAGTTAGACAGTAACCTTTTCTCATTCTGTTCAGTAATATGATAAAGACTCAATCCCTTAAGACGAGCCCAGGTCTCCTTAATTATCCACTGATAAAGTGCTCAAGCATGCTTGTCAGGAGTTTACTGTGTTGTGTGGCTGGCTGATAATGACCACTGTAGCTTAGCACTGGCAAGGTGCCCATACACTACTTATATATATATATATATTATATAATATATATATATACTTAATATGTAATAATTAATATGTTTTATTCTGCACTAAGCATTCATATTCCGTTTTGACAACCGTGTTCCTGCTCGTTTTTGTATTTGTTTGTGTTTTGAGTAGTCTACGCAAAAACTCCTATACTACTCACTGCAGCTGAAAAAATGAATCTCTTAATTACACATTTTCTGCATTTCTCTTTGTTTATGATGAGAGAATTCGTGAGTGTGCAGAATTCAGTCAGTAAACGTGTGCACTCAACCAAAGTTTTTTTTTTAGCGCTGACTAATCTAAACGCTTCTGATTAGACATTGCATTCATAAGCTCAACAGAAATATAGGTGATTGGTTATAATGCTTTACATTGCAAAAAAACATCGCGCAAATGGCAATCTGATGCAATGTGTGCGTGATCTAAATGTAATTCTGCAAATTCACAGTTTTAATTCATGTTTTCATTTCATGCTGTTTGGACCACAGCATTATTCAAAATATCTTATTTTGTGTTCCACAAAAGAAAGTCATACAGGTTTGGGTGAGTAAATGATTCAGAATTAACTTTTTAGCTCAACTTTAAGCATTGTGAAGACCAAAACACGATTTCTTACGTCTCTGTCTTGTTGGACTGCCGTCTGCAGGGGACGGTGTTACTGAGACAGGTGCCAGTAACAGGATCCACAGCTTCTACAATCACAAAAGGCCTTTCCTCCAGTGTGGCCACTGTCAAGTGACGGTTATCAGACACAGGCTCCAGGAAGGTCCCATAACGTGGCCAGACAGGGTACCTCATCTGCAGGATACCGGACTCGTAATTCCCCACCTGTTAAAAAGAGAGAGAGAGATGTTAATGTGCTTAAAGCTTAAAGCTGTTGAATTTAGTCCTGGGGTTTTACAATAAAATACCGTACACTCATAAAGCTAAGGCAGAAATCCAAAACTTTGTCATAAAACATGTTTTTTTCCCCCACTCTATTTTATGCATTCTAAGTATCCAAATGTGCAAAATAAAGGACTTGAGGGACTGTTATTTATCTTCATTTTTCCTCTGTTTGCTGTGTTTACACTTGGGTTGTTATGTATTCATTGTGCAGAATTAGAGGCTTTTGTCAATTTCCTCTTGAACGGGTTTAACACACATCATTATTAGTCCTGTTAGAGCAAAGACAAGACCCATGAGAAAAATGCCATATACAATATGAGGACTTCTATTTCAACCTAATCAAGGAAATGAAAGCAAGGCTATATTTAAATGACTTCAAGCTGATGCAAATCTCTGAGTAAGCACTTTCTGCTGGTTATGCTTTATTAATTCGGATGCAAGTAATCTTTGTGTGATGATAATTATATTCGTTAGATTTTATAGTGCTTAGCAATATAGACAAATTGAAATATATCGGCTAGCTCCTTTCATCAACATATAGACCACAGCTCAGGGAAAACACAAAACCACAGAGTGAAACTAATTACTATTAAGCAAGAGACTGTCCAGACTTAGTCATCTGGTGTGAAATTGGTCCCTGACTGGAATCCCACGTGTGGTTTCTTTTCTGACAAATACTTACAACGCGCTAACTCATAAAAGCAGTTAAATAATGTACAGTTCTTTGGGATTCTTTGGATAATGATAGTCCTTATATCCAAACATAGATTTGGTCAACAATACAATACTTAATTACAATAATAAATGCAGCCTGCTTCAAGTGAGCCACTTCACAACCGTCTAAATACATGAAACACAAACGCAACAACCAGCATGATCATTGCTATCAGTGATAATAGAGCAGGTTGCTAGCTATCGTAGTGTTGGTTATGGCAGTATGTCAGCTATTTCAGTTCTGGTAATAGTGCTAATAATAATTGTGTTGGTTATCATACTGCTGGGTATCATAACATTGGTTATCACAGTGTAAAATCAGAGTGCTGGTTACGATAATCATAGTAATAATAAAGCTGCCTATAATTATCCTTCAGTAGTTATGATGTAATTTATGCTGATTATCATACTTCTAGTAACTGTAGGGTTGTTTATACTGCTAGGTATCATAGTACTGATTATAATAGTACTAGTTATGATAGTGTCAGTTATCATAGTGCTGGTTATCATGCTAGTAATCATACAATTATGATAGTGTTGTTTATAGTGCTTGTAATTATGAAGTTGTTTATACTGCTAGTTTTAGTACTGATTATATTAAAACTAGTTAAGATAACATCAGCTATCATATTGTTGATTATGATACTTCTAGCAATCATAAAGCTGTTTATTCTGCTATCACTGTATTGATTACCACAGTGCTAGTTATGATAATATTGGCTACCTTAGTGCTGGTTATCATAGTGCTAGGGAGCATAAAGTTGTTTATACTGCTAGTCATCATAGTACTGATTCTCACAGAGCTAGTTATGATAATGTCAGTTATCATATTGCTGATTATCATACTTATTGTAATCATAAAGTTGTCTATAATGAAAGTTATCATAGTATCAATTGTCCTACTGTAGTAATGTCAGTTATGCTGATTATCATAATTCTAGTAATTGTAAGGTTGTTTATACTGCTAGTTATCATAGTACTGCTTATACTGTATAATAGTACTAGTTATAATAGTGTCAGTTATCATAGTGCTAGTAATCATAAAAGGCATTTGTACTTTTTCATAGTACTCATTATTACAACGCTAGTTATGATACTGTCAGTTGTCATAGTGCTGGTTATCGCTGTACTATTAATCATACATTTGTTTACTTTATACTGCTAGTTATGATTGAAGTCTTGAATATTACAGTACTAGTTAAGACAGTGTAACAGTTATCTTAGTGTTGGTTATCATAGTACTAGTAATCATAAAGTAATTTATACTGCTTATTATCATAGTATTGATTATCATAGTGTTAATTATGATGCTCACCCTACTCTTTAGAATTCCACAAAAACTAAAAGAATCAATACCCAAATTTGGATGTGCATCAGTCAGTGGACATGCAAACTGTCACGCTGGTTTTTGGGTTTTGTTATTTTGTTATTCTCTGTCATGTTTCCTGTTTGTCATGTGTTTCCTTGCTCCTTATGTGATCATGTCATGTGCTGCCCTTGTCCGTGTGTTATGTTCTGATTGGTTCCTTGGTTGCATGTGTCATGTTCTTATTGGTTGGTTTTGTCATGTGTTCCCTTTGTCTAAGTATTTAAGCACCTTTGCCATGTTAGTTTGTGTGTATTGATGTTATTTCCTTACTGCTGAAGGTGAGTCATGGTTTCAATTCTTGTCAAGTTATGTTTTGTACTCATTAAATAGAATAAATCTGCATTTGGGTTCATCTACAACTTGCCTCCAGTGGGATTCATTACAGAATACACTACCTAAAAAAATGAACCCAGCACTTAAAGTGCCCCTATTATGGATTTTTGAAAATTACATTTCATGCAGTGTGTAACAGTGTGAAGTGAATGTAAACAGTCTGCAAAGTTGTAAAGCTGAAAGTGCATCATAAATAAAGTTGTCTCTTAAAAGAAACAAGTCATTTTAAATTGTAATCCCATTCTGCAAATTTCACACATCACAAATTCTTACATTTGCATAATGACCACCTATGTTCTGCGTGGACATCCCGCGAAAACAAACTTCAACCGCTGTAGCTCAGGGGTGCCCAAACTCGGTCCTGGAGGGCCGGTGTCCTTTAGAGTTTAGCTCCAACTTGCCTCAACCACCTGCCGGAAGTTTCTAGTATGCCTAGTAGAGCTTGATTAGCTGGTTCAGGTGTGTTTAATTGGGGTTGGAGCTAAACTCTGCGGGACACCGGCCCTCCAGGACCGAGTTTGGGCACCCCTACTGTAGCTCTTTCGTGTGGATAACGTAATGTCAAGAAGACGATGTGCTCTGCGCTGTGAAAGGGAATTCGGTTTATTTTCCCTTCCAAAGGATGAGGCTGTGAAGAATCAGTGGTTAAAATTAATCTTTACGGCGTGATTGCAAGTGCACCAGGCCAACGCACTGAGGGACTTGCACGAGGGTGGTCAAGACCCGGAAGTTCAGAGAGAACTCCGGACCGCGGCGGACCTCGCTCCACGAGCGACGAAGGTTACGGCGCGATCTCTGGGTCATCCGATGTCCACTATGGTGGTCCGGGAGCGCCCTTTCTGGCTGGCTGACATGCGCGAGACGGACACGACACGATTCTTGAACGCCCCCGTGTCCCATGCCGGCCTGTCGGCGACACGGTGGAGAACTTGCCCAGCGGTTCTCCGCTGACCAGAGCAGACTGAGGCCATCAGGTACATCCTGTCGGTGTGCAGCTGCTGCCGTCGCCGATGGCGGCCCCCCTGCCACCGCCAAAACAAAAGCAGCGCTCCTGCGGCCTCCAGCAAAGCTGTGCCGTGGTGCCGGTCGCAGGGCAGCCGCCCCGCCCGTTCAGGCCCCCGCCAAACCTGGTGGCAAACGAGAGAGCAAGAGGCCCGGAGACGGGCAACCCAGAGTTGGAGGGACGTGCTCTTCAGGAGATGGTAAGCCACACCATCCCTCCCCCGTCGCACACTGTTTTTCATCTTTTTTCCACCACTGACCTCTCAGTCTGTGGTACCCAAATTCTTGACAAAAGAGCAATTTCTCCCTTCTCTGGATCCCCTGAGGGGACGGGGGGCTGTGGACAGTCCAGAGCCGTATCACACTCACCCTCCACTCTCGCCAGTGAGCAGCAGTGGGCGGATCGGGAGGACGAACCAACGCACCACGCAACCCTTCTGTCTCGAACGCAGTCATTTACCACACCAGAACGCCGCCGGATCAGGACCACTACAATACCGATCCCGGAGCGGAAAGCCGGGTCCCTGCGGTTTGTTCCAAGCCTGCCAGCCACTGCGGGTACGCCTGTTAGGTCCGTGATGCCACTATCGCGGTGTCTGGGAGCCTGGCTTGAGCTACCCAGCCCTTCTCGATGGCTCCTTCGAACCGTCAGGCTCGGCTATGCGATTCAGTTTGCCCAGCATCCCCCCAAGTTCAGTGGCATATGCTTCAGTGAAGGCGGCCGATGGTCCTGTCCTGCGGGCGGAGGTCGCAGTCCTACTGGCGATGGATGCGATAGAGCCGGTCCCTCCAGTCGATATGAAGACGGTGTTTTACAGCTCCAACTTCATTGTACCCAAGAAAGGCGGTGGGTTACGACCAATCTTGGACCTGCGTGTCTTGAACCGGGCCCTTCACCGGTTACCGTTTAAGATGTTGATGCAGGAATGTATCTTCGGGTGCATCCGTCCCCGAGAGTGGTTTGCAGCGGTCGACCTGAAGGACGCGTACTTCATTTGTCGACCCTTCCGCACCGCAGACCATTGCTGTGGTTCGCGTCCGAAGGACGAGCAGATCAGTACGAGGTCCTGCCCTACAGAGCATTCGCATTCTCAAACTACCTCGACGAAGCAGTCTCAGGATCAGTTGTGCGAACACAGGGATTTGGTGCTCTCACACCTCAGCCTGTTGGGCCTTCGGGTCAACTGGGAAAAGAGCAAACTCTCCCCGACGCAGAGGAGCTCTTTTCCCGGTATGGAGGGGACTCGGTAGGAGCAGGAAAATTGCGGTCCCACAGAAACAGTTTCAGAGGCTCCTGGGGCATATTGCAGCTACAGCGGCAGTCACACCGCTAGGGCTGCTCCATATGAAACCGCTGCAGCACCGGCTCCATGGCCGAGTCCCGAGGTGGGCGTGGCAACACGGCACCTTCCGGGTCCAAGTTACACCGGCCTGCCGCTAAACCTTCACCCCGTGGTCAGACTTTGTGTTCCTCCGGGCAGGAGTGCCCTTGGAGCAGGTCTCCAGGCATTCTGTGGGTTGCACGGATGCCTCAACCACCGGCGGGGGGGGCCACTACAACGGGCCTTGCAGTGTCAGGAGGGTTTGGGGACGGGGCCCCCAACTGCAACTGGCTGCCTCGCGTGCTGCAATGCAACGTTGCCCGGGGGCCGTCTCAAAGGTCGCCTTAATTAGGCAAGGATTTTAAACTATTCCGCACGGACAGACACAGCGAACCGTTGCGTACATCACCGAGCAAGTGGTCTGCTCTCCGCGCTGTATCGCAACGCGCCGACACCTCCTCCTCGAGTCGAAGCATCTTATGTCGCTTTCGTCTGTTCACATTCCTGGGCTGCTCAACCTGGCAGCCGACAGAGCTGTCCCGAGCTTCGCTCCCGGGAGAATAGCGACTCCATCACCAGACGGTCCAGCTGATTTGGAGACATTTCGGAGCCTCTATGTAGACCTGTTTTGCCTCTCCAGAAACCTCTCACTGCCATTTGTTCTTCGCCCTGACCGACGGAACACTTGGCACGGACGCTCTGGCACAAAGCTGGCAGCGGGGCCTTCGCAAGTAGGCATTTCCCCCAGTGAGCCTTCTGGCACAGTGTGCTGTGCAAGGTCAGGGAAGACGAGGAGCAGGTCCTGCTGATGGCACCCTATTGGCCTTCCCGGACCTGGTTCTCAGAACTAATGCTCCTCGCGACTGTCCCTCCTTGGCCGATTCCTCTGAGGAGGATTTACTGACTCAGAGACGGGGCAACCTTTGGCACCCGCGTCCAGACCTCTGAAATCTTCATGTCCGGTCCCTGGACGGGACACATAGGTTCTGAGTGGCCTACCCCAAGAGGGAGTTTGACACCATCATTTCAGCGAGAGCGCGTACGCTTGAAGTGGAACCTGTTTCTTTTGATTGGTGTTCTTCTCGCCGAGAAGACCCCCGAAGATGCCTGATCGTAGTTGTGCTGTCCTTTTTGCAACAAGGGTTGGAGCGAAGGCTGTCTCCCTCACCCTTAAGTTTATGTTGCTGCAATCGGCTAACCACGACCCCGTAGAAGGAGGTCGTTAGGGAAGCATGACCTGGTCATCAGGTTCCTTAAGGGGGCGAGAAGGTTAAATCCTCCACGGCCCCCCTCTATTCCCTCGTGGGACCTGACTCTGGTGCTCACGGCACTACAGTAGGGCCCATTTGAGCCTTTGCAGTCAATGGAGCTAAAGCTTCTTTCAATTAAATTTCTGCTCCTGCTTGCACTGGCCTCCATAATGAGGGTAGGGGACCTGCATGCATTTTCTGTAAATGATTTGTGCCTAGAGTTCGGGCCGGCGGATTCCCAGGTAACCTGAGGCCCCGGCCCGGCTACGTGCCCAAGGTTCCTGCTACTCCCGTCAGGGATCAGGTGGTGAACCTCCAAGCGCTGCCCTCGGAGGATGCAGACCCAGCCCTAGTTTTGCTCTGTCCCGTCCGAGCCTTAAGGTGCTACATTGACTGGACGCAAAGCTTCAGGACCTCAGACCAGCTCTTTGTCTGTCACGGAGGCCGGCAGAGGGGAATGGCCGTCTCGAAGCAGAGGATTGCCCACTGAATAGTGGATGCCATCACCTTGGCTTATCAGGCACAGGGTGTGCCTTTCCCGTTCAGGTTGCGAGCTCACTCAAAGTAAGGTGTGTGTTGCATCCTCCTGGGCGCTGGCTGGTGGCGCCTTGCTGAAAGATATTTGTAGAGCTGCAGGCTGGGCGACCCCCAAAACGTTCGCTAGATTCTATAGTCTTCGTGTGGTGCCGGTATCCTCCTGTGTTCTCACCTAAAACGGGTAGAAGCACTGAGAGGCCCCGGCTTCGGGTCGGCTTGCAAAAACCACTCCAGAGAGTCCATATAGTAGACCCTGTTGAGTTCCTCCATACCCTCGGCAGCCAGACGTGGCAGAGCGTCCGGCACCAGGCCTTCACTCGCTGAATCCTCGAGAACCGTTAGAAGGCTGGGTTCCATATGTAAGACCCAAGTGGATCTCATATGTGTAAATTCCACGGTATAGCCTTAGAGCCTGTGTTTCCCCTGCAGACTTCTGCCATTCCAAGAGGTTTCAATCACCTCCATTCTTCCATATGTACCTAAGGGATGTCCGTATGTGTATTGCTTCCCGAAACCTCCTTCGGGAAGGTTCGAGCTCCCGACGTCCCCTGTTTCCAGTGGAACAGGTACGTTTTCCCCGTGTTTATCCAGTCTTACTCTGGGTATGCCCAAGCGTAGCAGTAGGCTGGTCCTCTGGCAGGCCCGGACCTGCACCAAAAATATGGTCGCAGTGGCTTCCACAGGAACTGAATGGGTAGTAGCTTGGCTTTGGTAGGATCCCAAATGTATCGTCGTCATCCGACGTAGACTCGGGATGTGCCGCTGAAAGGGAACATCTCGGTTACGTATGTAACCCTCGTTCCCTGAAGGAGGGAATGGAGATGTCATGTCCTGTCGCCACGGCTGTTGTACCACCGCTGAGCGGCCGGGTCATTGGCTCGGCTCCTCAGCGAAAACCTGATTATGCGCTGCATCTGCTGCCTACTTATACTCACGCTGTGATCAGCAGCAGCTGGATGCAATAATCGCATGCCAATGTGCATTGGCTCGTTTAGTTTACACTCAAAGTAGATTTGTCTCTCTAAGCGAGATCCCAATTCGCCGGTCAGTAATGTGATGTCTCCGTTCCCTTCTTCAGGGAACGAGGGTTATCATATGTAACCGAGACGTTGGGGACTCCCAAAACCAAATGATAAACTTTTCAAATAGAATAATAGGGGCACTTTAATCCTCTTTGCTTTTCGTCAAGGCACTCGGGCCATTGAAGATTTTGTGGAGGACTTCTGTGGACTTTGTGATCAAGTGGATTTTAATGATGTAGCATTTAAAAAAAATTTTTTACTCTCCATAATCCCAACTGGACTTTGGCTCAATATACTGACTTTGCACTTTTGTTTAGTGGTTCCTCTTTACTGTAGGAAATGTGGATGAGGAACCCTGCAATCCTACAGTACCCACCACACCAGAGTGTTCCCACGCCCCGACCATCATGTCAGGATTTATTAATGCCACGACCACCATGCCAGAGTCTGCTCACATCATGCCTGCCAAGCCAAAGCCTTTTCATGTCATGCCCGCCACACCTGAGTCGTCAGTCGAGATCATGTGATCATGTCATGTGCTACCCTTTTCCATGTGTCATGTTCTCATTGGTTGGTTTTGTCATGTATTCCCCTAAGTATTTAAGACATCTTGGTTGCCATGCTAGTTTGCATGTATTGATGTTATTTCCTGTACTACTGATGGTGAGTGTCATGGTTTCAAGTCTTGTCAAGTTATGGTTTAGTTTTTTTGTTGTTGTTTTGTTCTTGTTAAATGGAATAAAGCTGCATTTGGGCTCATCTTAGGGCTGTGAATCTTTGGTTCGAACTTCGATTCGATTCATGATTCATAGGGTTTCGATTTGATTCAAGAACGATTTTTGCTAATTGAGAACGATTCGATTAACGATTCAATTCTGCATTCTTTAAGTGCATTCACAGGATTATTTAAATGCTTCCCCTAAATTCTTTAAATGCTTAGTCAGGGGGCAAATTACACGGCAGCCTTTATGGTTACAGAACCACAGGTTAGAGAAAAAAACACTTTTGTCCATTGTTAGATGCTAGTTTATTGATGCTATGGCATGACATGGCATATGTAGAAAATGTATGTAAGCCAAGATTTAAAAAAAAGAGATTTAAAAGTATTATGTATATGCTAACATTTTGTCACACCAGGGGCATAACCATCATTTCAGAAGTGACAGAAATGACAAATACAATAATTTTATGTATGTATTATTATTTTTTTTTTACAAGGAATTATTTTCTTACCTCTTACTTTGAATTTGCTATAAGAAATCAAATACACTGCTTGACAATAATCAATCATTTGTAATCTATCATTTTTTCCTAATGGCAATTTTATGATTTTTTTTATATACTACAAACAATTATTTCACTTTTCTGCACAGTTAGGTAGAAATATACTTTATAGTTTCTGTACTGTTATAAATTATGTCAATTAGCACTGCATCATTTATAAATTTTATTTATTTATTGTGTTCATTCTGCTTTTTATACAGCTGCAGATATAGCCTGTCACGTCTTAATGCTATGAGCGCGAGATCACTTCTCTTTTAGTGCGAAAACGTCTTTTAAAGTGGTCCTATTATGCTTTTTCACTTTTTTTAATTTCAGTCAGTGTGTAGTGTGTATGTTTGGGCATAAAAGATCTAGAAAGTTACAAATCTCAAAGTCCACTCCGAAGGGAGATATTTCGTTTTTAAAAAAATTCCCTTTTCAAGAACTACAACGAACGACTACAGCGTTTGTTTTCCGGGTTTTATGATATCACAAAGCGGCTCATTGGAATATAATTTCAAAGAATTCCCGCCTACAGAAATTTGAATAAATGGGGGGTGGGGAGGGGCGAGGTTGTAGTTAGAACGCTTGGTTGAGTGAGCGCATCAGACGAGATGACGAAGAAGAAGTGCTGCTGCAAAGTGAGTGCATCAGAGAAAACGAAGAGAAGAGCTTGCTGTCTGTAGGCGTACGGGCGTCGGTGGTTGGGCGTGTCATGGGTCTAGTAAGAGCAGATCTTCCATTCCAACATGATGTAGCTGGGCGCCCGCGGACAGACGCGTTTTAACTCTGTTCCTGAGCATTATTACCCCAATTTGCTATTGTGTGCTGTGTATTTTACTGAGGACAGCTTCCACAACCTGACACAGTGCAGTGCCAGATTCGCCAAAAGCTTTTGTCGAAAGATGGAGCAAGGGGCGTGGCAGTACTTAAACACCGTCTAAGCTGTTCGCCAATCACAACGCACTGGTACAGCTAACCAATCACATCACATTTTTTTTTTTCGGAAGGCGGACCTTCATCAAAGGACTAATCGAGCCGTTTGTGCCAGCCTGGGGGGAAAGGTATTTTAATAATGTAAATTATTGAAAAATAATGCGTTTTTCGAACCAACAAGCATGAGAGCATGTTCTAGTACACCCCCAAAACCAAATCAAGACTTTGTAAAACTTTATCTCATTTTCATAAAATAAAATGCTATAGTATTTAACTTTTCCTCTCCATCGGCTAATGATGATTATGAAAGAAAACGCCCGAAGTCTGTTTGCTATAGCAACGAACGCTACTTTCATGTATCTGATTATCAGATAAACCTTGCGCTCTTATTTCAAGGTTGTTGTTAATGCTGTGGTTATTTTAACAGTTTCCTTCGTACATTCGGGTCAACGACATTGTTAAAACACATTTATCATTCAATGGAACTATGCATATGCTTTAGACACTTACATTTTTTGCTCTGTCCATGCAATAAATGCGCAGCCTTCGACTGCTCAGGTAATGTCGTCGGTATGACCGAGAGCCATTGAAAAACTACAGAAAAGTAAAACTACTAAGGTAAATACTGGGGGCGCGTGAAGGAGAGATGCAAGGCACAAACACTGTTCAAGGTCCCCAATAATTCGTGCTTGTAGTAATTTAATGTGTATATATTTTGGAAGCATTGAATCGCTATAGAAATCGCGATTCATTCGATTTTTAGCATTTTAAATCGATTACTGTCCGAAAGCAGTGATTCACGATTAAAAAATCCCTGTTTCAAGATCGATTGCATCGTCAGGGTTTGTAATCGATGCATAGAGAAAACGAGTGAATCGTTACACCACTAGTTCATCTACAACGCGCCTCCAGTGGGATTCGTTACACAAACTTATTTACTATGAAGATCGAGCAATCAATTTATCTTTGCTTTATAATAAGTAATTTGCATATTCTCAATTCAACTACCAATTATTTTCTATCTTGCAGTAATTCTTTTGCAGACACAGTGGAGAGAGTCTTTGCAGCTTTACTCTGTATCACAGTACAGCGACTGAAGCAAGGCCAACCTTTGGTGTCTCCTCCTTAATGTTCTCCTCTCGCACCTGAGGGCACCTTAGCAGCTTCTGACAAAAAGATGTCATTGGAAGATGACACTAGCGAAGTCATAAGGAAAGAGTTATCACTGGCTTTCAGCCTCACTGTGTTTGAAAAGTACAATCTTCTGCCTAATAAATTACCTGCACAGTAAATTACATCAGCAAAGCAAAGAGGCCTGGAATGGAAAAGCACTCTTTCAGCCCGGCGCTGAAATAGATGTCATAGATAAGGGTTGTATATCTCCCACCTGAGGCAAGGGACAATGGTGAGAGACAGATTGTCAACGAGAGCAGAGAGAGTCACGTGTACAACACAGAGAGACAATCCATTTCATCAAAAGAAGTTCATCATGCCTGCTGTCATCATGCACCAAGACTCCTTGTGAATACGTGAGCAGGATAAAAGAGGCATTCTTTGAAGAAAATAAAAAATCTCACTCTTTGTTTATTAGGCTCAAAGAAAGTAGATAACAAAGCCGGAGTGACTGCAACACAAAAGGAGAAATATCTGTTAAAGGAAGAGTTAACAGAAAAATTAATCATCATTTACTCACCTTCATGTCGTTCTGACCCCATATGACTTTCTTTCTTCCATGGGACACAAAAGGAGAAAGACTCATGCTCTTGCACTTGCAATAGGGAACCAGAGTTTTAAATCTTCCAAAAGGATGAAAATGCTTCATTAAATTATCATTAAAGTAGTCCACACGACTTCTAATATCTTCTAAAGCCACAGGATAGCTTTGCTTGAAAAATCTAAGGCATCATTTACTGAAAACAATTAGCATCCACCCTGGTTTAAGAAATGAGAGAGGTAGCGATTTCTGATTTGTGAATGAATCATTCTTTTAAGTCAGTTTTTTTTTTTAAATCTGTTGCTCAGTGTCATAAAACCAGTCTAAAAGGTAAAGAATCATCTGTAAGCAGCTGGTTTTTGAGTGCAGCTCACTGATTCGACGATCCGCAGTTAACATCTCACTGGAGTGAAAATGATCATTGAATAACAACTTAAATTTCAGTCTATTTTTCACACAAAACTACCATACTTCAGAAGATTTGGAAAATAGCGCACATATGGTCTGCTTTATTGATACTTCATGCTGGATTATGATCCTTTTTTGAAGATTGAAAGCATCTGAAATGAGCGAATGGCACAGTCTTCAACATTTTTCCTTTTGTGTTCCACAAACAAAAGTCGGTCACACTTTAGTTTGGAGACCAATTCTCCAACTTTTGTCTCAATAAAGTCCTAATTTCAAGTCCTAAAACAGCAGATCACTCTAAATTGTAATGTAGACACATGCATTTTCTGTAAAGCTGCTTTGAAACAATGTGTATTGTGAAAAGCGCTATATAAATAAATTGGAATTGAATTGAATTAATTTGCTACTTATTTATAGTTAGGTAGTTGTTAAGTTTAGGTATTGGGTAGGATTAAGGGATCTAAAATATTGCCATGCAGAATAAGGCATTAATATGTGCTCTATAAGTAATAATAAAAAGCCAATATGCTAGTAATAGGCATGCTAATAAGCAACTAGTTAATAGTGAGAATTGGTCCTTAAAATAAAGTGTTACCATAAAGTCATATGTGTTTGGAATGACATGACATACATATGTGTAAATAATGACAGTTTTTATTTTTGGGAGAACTGTCACTTTAAAGCACTTGACAGCAGTGAGATTAAATGGAGAGCAACATCTAATATTCCTCATCAAATTCTTGTAATATCTCAGCTCTATTCTGAGATAATATTTAATCTCTATTGAGAAACCTCTGTATGGAAGCTTGTGACTGCCACTGAATAAAAATAAAAAGGTAATTGCGACATTTATCTCACAACTCTGACTTTTTCACGCAATTGCATGATATTCTGACTTTTTTTCTCAGATGATATAAACTCACAATTCTGACTTTTTTCTTGCAATTTTGAGTTTATATCACACAATTGTGAGATAAAAAGATGCAATGATCTTTTTTTTATTCAGTGGTGGAAATGGGCTTCCATACTGAGACATTATGCTCGATATGAAGTCTCCCAAGCTATGAAAGAGCAGGTTTTCCAATTTTCCACTGGGAGGATGTTATTTATTGGTGCATGTATGCCAATTAAACAAAAAAAATTAATTTTTTGATGTTGTGAAAAACATGCTTTTGCTAGCTCTGTACCAACATTTTATCAGTGTAAGAAGTGACAGAATCCCATTGTCATGAGATTCCACCTTGTTTTAAATAGTAGAAAGCATTTGATTACAGCAGTCTGTGTGTGTTCAGCAATGAGTGGTGACTGTGTCGAGTCTGACGCCAAATCAGAAGGGCCGACATCTCATTTGGAGCTTTGTTCTATTTTTTATGGCTTTCTCGCTCAGTGGTGATCCAGACCAGCACTACATCACTCTCAGTTTCTGATATAACTTCACTCCACCTGGAGGGGAAAAAAAAGCGTGGCCTCTGCCAGGATGCTTTGGGCAAGATTCCACACCCAATATGAACCGAGTCCAACCTGAAGAAAATATCAATAGCGAGTAATTGCTTAAAGACTGCTGGACGCAGTTTTTTGAGGCCCTGAACCAAAACAAACAGTTATTGGCACCTTTCCCACTGGCTGTGTAAACAGTGTTGGGGTTGCATGAAAGTAGTCACTGAAATGTTTTTTGAGCACATTTCCATGAATGAATTGAGGCAGACTGTTTGAATTTGTATCACTGATGTGTGAAGACCCTGTGGATGTGCTATCATTCATGGTGACCGCTATAAAAATGCAGTGCTTCTGAGAATGGTTTGCTCATAAAACCAGACAGTACACAGACGATGTCATCTAGCTCTGGTAGAAACATAAATGTTTAATAGGACGTTTCCAATTTCCAATCTCTGAACATAAAAAGTGAAAGTTGACGCTTTTCAAACTAATAACGCTAAGGTGTACGTGCTATTTATCTATGACATTTTGACTCACAACTAGCCTGAAGGCAATGAAACCTGTGGAGGTGCATTCAAATTGATGACGCTATTGGAGGTGCAACTTTTTGAATAGAATATGTCAGAAGAATATGAAATGTTTCATAGTTTTACAGGCAAAAAACATTCGTACCTTATCCCACAGTCTCCCGCGGTCCAGAGTGATTATGATCATGGAAGGGTTGACCAGATATCCATCACTGTTGAAGGAAAAGTCAGTGTTCTCCCAGGATACATTCAGCATATGCCTGTGAAAACAGTCAGACAGATGGATATGAGTATAAAAGAATGAAAGCAAGATATGTAAGGTTTTGCTTTCATACTTATTGTTGGTGGTCATTAAGCAACACACTAGTAACTACCTAAAGCACCCTAGCAACCGAGAACCACCCAGAACACCCTAGCAACCACATAGCAACAATCTAAAACAACCTAGAACCTAGGTCTTTTGATCTAAGCCAATAAGCAATCACATAGCAACAACACAGAACACCCTTGAAACTACACAGAAATGTGCTAAAACACAACACCCTAGAAACTGCATGGCAACACACTTAAAAACATAACACCCTAGCAACCACAACAACAAACTACAAACAACCTTCTAGAACATCTCAGCAACTTCATAGCAACACACTAAAATTAACTACACAGTAATGCACTAAACAAGAACACTCTAGCAACCGCATAACACACTAAAAACCCTAGCAACTGCTTAGCAATGCACTAAAACAACTTAGAACCTAGCTCTTTTAACCTGGGTTATTATGCAAACACATATCAACCACACAATGTGCTAAAACCTACTAAGAACACTTTAGCAACTGCATAGCAACACACTTAAAACCAATCAGATCACCCAAGCAACCACATAATAACACACTAAAACAGCCTAGAACACCTTAACTGCTGCATAGAAATGCACTAAACACCTTCCCAGGACACCCTAGCAACACACTAAAAGCACCCTAGCAACAACATAAAGAACTACAATTAACCTAGTAAATTCATAGCAACACTTATAACACCTTAGAGCAACTTCACAGTAATGCACTAAACAACTTCCCAGAACACCCTAGCAATGCTCTAAAAATGACCTAGAACAAGTCAAGTCAAGTCAAGTCAAGTCAAGTCAAGTCAAGTCACCTTTATTTATATAGCGCTTTTAAAAATACAGATTGTGTCAAAGCAACTGTACAGCATTAATTAGGAAAATATTGTGTCAATAATGCAAAATTATAATAGTAAACACTCAATTTTCAGTTACAGGCAGCTCATCATTGAATTCAGTGATGTCATCAGCCATCTCAGTTCAGTTTAAATAGTATCTTTGCAATCATGTCAACTATATCGCTGGAAATGAAGTGTCCCCAATTAAGCAAGCCAAAGGTGACAGTGGCAAGAAACCAAAACTCCATTGGTGACAGAATGGAGAAAATAAAAACCTTGGGAGAAACCAGGCTCAGTCGGGGGGCCAGTTCCCCTCTGAACCAGCAGTTCAATTCCAGGCTGCAGCAATGTCACATTGTGCAGAGGACTTCTGTGGACTCCTGTGGTCTTGTCCCGGTGGCCGTCTAGGAGACAAGGTCCTCACTGGGGATTTGTCTTTGTGGCTCATCTAGTTGTCCTGATCTCCGCTGACATTCAGGGCTGTAGAAGTCCTCTTTAGGTGCTGATCCACCTAGCACACCCTAGCAATGATATATCAATGCACTAAAAACCTCCCAGAACACCCTAGCAACCCAATTACAATGCAACAACAAATATAACACCCTAGCAACTTAGAACCTATTCTTTTGATCTGGGCCAATGTGCAAACACCTAGCAACCATACAGCACACCCTAGCAACCGCATAGCACTGTGCTAAAACTCACTCAGAACATCTTAGCAACCACATAGCAACACCCTGGCAACATCCTAGCACCTTGACAGTGAGTTTTGTAAGGGCAAATGGTTCAAATCAATTTCTAAACATTGTTACCTGTTTAATTCTTCAGCTCATTTCTTGTTCCTATATTTGTTCTTCAGACAGATTTTGTGGTTTGTGTTATGTTTTGTCTCTCACAGTGGAATTTGGATTGATGATTTTTGCTTTATATTTGGTATATTTTTGTGAATGGTACATCTTCTGAATTCTCTCCATTAGAGACCTCAAAAGTGCAAAGGTTATCTTCATAATACAAACCAAAAGCCTCATACTATTTTTATATATTGGCACTGGCATTATTATTATAGTTGATTAGCTCAAATTTACCAGTGCCTCAGATCAAGTGGAATACATCATCAGAACAAACTCAATTAGCGCTTTGAAAGTATGATACACTTTTGATACTGAACATTGCATCATGGCTAATGTTATTGAAAACGTATACTCTTGTGTTCAAAGCATTAATAAATCAGATAATTGCAGCCACATGATTCATCATGCAGCATAATCCGGTCTCGTTGTGGGTGGGATATTGGACAGCCTTGTCTCATCTACACACACACACACACACATACAGCTTCCCAGCGGAGGTGATGAAAGCCCCCTGAGTATTATGGGCACACTTGAGTGTCATCTGTGTGAAAAGACAGCATAATCTGATAATCTGCTGTAATCTCATTAACAGGTAAAATGACTTAATCGCAAGAGCATTAAAATCAGACTTAATTAAAAACGGCCCATCAATAATGAGGGTGATTCTTCTGGATCGAGATCATTTCAGTGGCATTTTATCTCAAAACTGAATGGGTAACGAGAAAATAAATCCCCTCGAAAGCAAGATTATACTGTCAAAATATCATGCTACTAAGGGAATGTGAATGTGTTCAGCTCTGTCCCAAAACCTTGTGAGTTGCCTCGCTGCCTACAAAGGCAGCAGCATTCTTAGACATTATGCTAACTCATGTAGCCGCATATACAGTATATATAATTTAAAATGGTCTACAAAGGCAGCAGCTCTAAAAGCACTTTGAGCAAGAATTGACTCAAAAATTATTTCAAATTTTGCATTGAAAAAACAACTAAAATCAACCTATGTTAGCTGACTGGTCTTAGCTGCATGGTTTTAGCTAGACAGTGCTGGTTTAAGACAGTTAAACTGGCCTCCCAGCATTGCCAGGCTGGTGTTCTGCTGGTTTTAGCTGTTTGGTCAGCTAAAGAATTCAACAAAACCCCTCTAAAACCAGCCTGCTAAACCAGCTATGACCAGGCTGGACGATCAGATAAAACCAGCCAACCAACTTAGACTGGTTTTAACTATTTTTTCAGAAGGGTAGAGTTTGGCTGTATGTGGCTATGTAAATTATTTAGAACGCTCGACATGGGCAGCAACTCAAATAATGCTTTGAGGGAGAATCGACTCAACTGATTTCGAGTTTAACATTAGCATGTTGCTTAATCTAACAGTGCATTACTCCACAGATCAACCTGACCAGACTGGGACTGAACCATTATCTATAATTCTCAGTACTGAATTGCATATATGTTTGTTTCCAATCAATATTTCTCTCACCTCATCCACAATTTTTCATTCATTTTCCCACTGAACATGTAACAATGCATTATGGGATTGCTTTCTTCACAAAGGATAAATGAGGCATTTTAGGAGGCAACATAAATGACTTCATTTTGGAACCTGGATCACTACATTTATGATGTTTTTGTCATTTCTGGTCACTATACTGCAAAAAAATGACTTTCTTTCAATTGTTCCTTTTTGGCTTCAAAAAATCTTTTAAATGATACATTTACTTGAGAATCAACACGGCATGAGATATTAAGACTTGTTTATGCAAGTCTTAAAGCAATACACTGCAAAAAATGCTTTTCTAGCTTAGATCTTTTGTCTTATTTCCAGCCAAAATATCTAAAAATTCTTAAATCAAGAAGGATTTCAGACAAGTCAAAATTAAGTGAGTTTTTGCTTGAAACAAGCAAAATAATCTGCCAATGGGGTAAGAAAAATAATCTTGTTTCAAACAGAAAACAAGATAATAAAAACAAAATAATCTGCCAATGGGATAAGAAAAATAATCATACAAACAAGAAACCAAGATTATTTTTCTTACCCCATTGGTAGTTTCAAGCAACCACCCATTGGTGGTTTCAAGCAAAAACTCATTTGAATTCGACTTGTTTTTTCTGAAAACAAGACAATAATTTTTACTTGTCTAGAAAATTCTTCTTGATTTAAGAATTTTTAGATATTTTGGCTGGAAACAAGACAAAAGATCTAAGCTAGAAAAGCATCTTTTGCAGTGTAGCTTTTCACTTCCCTACACATTAACTGATGTACTGGAGTGGTGTGGATTACTTTTGGATTATTGTGAGGTTTTTATCAGCTGTTTGGACTCTCATTACTGCAGAGGATCCATTCACATGCAGGGATCCATTGATGAAGCAGTGATTTCCTGTTACATTTCTCCATATCTGTTCCCATGAACAACCAAACTCATCTACATCTTGAATGGCCCAAAAGTGGTTACATTTTCAGCAAATTTTCGTTTTTGTGAACTATTCCTTTAATGTGCCAATGCAGTAAGACAAAATATATTCATGTACAAAGACATTCTCTAAAAAAGTTTTCATATTTTATTCAGTGTCACTTCTTAAGTTCCACACATGTATATTGTTTCAATTAAATATTTTAACTGGAAAATGAAACAAAAATATTTAGAACAAAGTGGATTTTATCAGTCTATGAACTTTCATGAAAAGTGTTAAGTGTAAGTGTAAAGTGTAAAGATTCTACTAAAATTATTTTTATGTGTTGACAGTATACATGTTGGGAATGACATGAGGAAGCATACACTTTTGATTTATTCTTTTTTTTTTTTGATAATGGTATAAAAACCACTTGTGGTATTTTACAGCAATGCACACACATTTACAGATTTCTCACATGATTTACAAGGCAGTGACCTTGGGCTGCACCAAACACAGAGCACCTCCCTCTGCCTCGGCCACTCAAACTCTGCCCCCCTTTGGATGACTAAAACATTTTCTGACGAAATAAGATTTGTTGTGTTCCCTGGCACAGATGGCACCAGATTGCTCTTTTGGGCAGCCCTGGCAAGAAAGGGCACATCACATGTTATATCTTTGCTCTGGTCCCTGTATCTAAATCCGGATGGCACAGACTGGGCAATTTGCTGCACATTTTGGCCCTGCTACAGAAAACTGCTGGCAGAAGTTCAAACTTTCCTGTCACTTTATATCCGTCCACCTTAAGTTTGCTTAGGTGATCCTGTAGGGTCAGGTAAATTCAAAGGTTCTTGGGAGTTTTTGTAACCTTATCGTAGATTTCGTACCAAAGCACATTTGTACATTGGATTTCCCCAATATGCTCCATCTGTTGTCCAATATCTCTCCCATACCATGGCTGCATCCAAATTTCCCAACTATATAGTAAGCGGTATTGGGATTAGCGCATCCCAAATCAAAGTCCATTGAAATGTTATTTTATTTTATTTCTGATGAAGTATTATTACTTAATTTCTATTATCTATTTCTGATAGACTTTAAGTATATTGCCCACAACCCCTTGCATTACAGTAAAGGACTTTGTTATGCCAAAAATACCAACGAATGTAAGAACAAAGCCCCTACAGTTGTTTTAATAGGGATGCACAATATGTCTTTACCATATTGATTATCTGCCAATATCAAATATTTTTCATGTATTGATATCCATTATTTCTGTTAATTTATCCTATTTACATTTAGATTACCTCAGCCATCTTCCAAAGCTCACATAACTCATCTTTAACAAACCCTTACATTTAATTAACGATATATATATATATATATATAGACATATATAATATATATATAGATAATACTGTATATATATACATAGTTATATATAGTATATAGAGATTATATATAAATATCTATTCTATATTATATATATATAATATATTATATATATATATATATACTGTATACACACACTATTTATATATTTGTTTTAGTCTGTATTTATTTTATTCAGACAAAATAGTATATAATTTTTATATAAGCCATCTATCAGTCATCAGCCATAACATGAAAATAATTACCATTATCAGAGAGAATTTTAATATCATTGCATCCCTAGTTTTTGAATGTCAACCGTTATGGGGGTTAAAGGATAGTTTCACCCCCGCCCAAAAAATAACATTTTGTCATACTGTACTCTCCCTCATGTAATTCCAAACCTGTATGAATATAATTTAAATAATGTTGGGATATCATCTTTCACATTCCACAGAAGAAATAAAGTCATGCAGGTTTGGAATGACATGAGGATGAGTACATGATTACACGATTTTTATTTTTGGGTGAACTTTATCACTTTAAGGGTAATCTCACCCCTAGTGGCGCCAAAAAAAAAAAAAAAACTCTTGAACCCACCGTAGAGAGTGTCATTGGTGGATGGCCGCACCAGACTCAGACAGTCCATGTGTCCATCAGGAATAAACCCTCTCTGTTTGCGGAAGCCCTCCACTCCTTTCGCGACGATGGCTACACCATCCCTGACCCTGTTTCTCAAGCTCATCTTCCAGCGATCTGTGATAATGCTGATCAATCCAACAGGGAAGCTGTCTGGAGGAGGCATATTGGGGTTTCCCACTGCAAGGCTGGGGATAAACCAGATATACCCCGGACCAGTCAAACCCACTTCCCTGGCCATGGTGAAGAGGTACTGGGCCTCGTCGTGTGAGCAGTACACCAGCAGCACCTGCGCGTCGATCTGCTGAAGTAACCGGCGGGCACGGAGGTCATTCATGCCGTCGGCCGACATGTCAAACGTCAAGATTTCCTGCAACTCCCAGAGGAAGTAAGACGTATCGATAAAGGAGCGGATGTAGTCCACATAGGTGTCATAGCCCGGGTACAGGCTGGTCACCACAACAAAACTGTCCCAGTTGTACTCCTCCATCATCTTGAACATCCCATTGATCTGCTGCTCGATGGAAGAGCCCAGCTGAAGGAAGGTAGAACCGTCACCCTGCGAGAAAGACAGCAAAGTGAGAGCTTGACATAATTTCTCTATATTACTTTTAGCTGTTAAAACCAAAAACATCAATTGTGTGTAATTTAATCATTATTGTATTACAAAATATTACTGTTTGTGTGCATGCTTGCGGAAGCTATATATATATGTGACCCTGGACCACAAAACCAGTCTTAAGTCGCTGGGGTATATTTGTAGTAATAGCCAAAAATACATTGTATGGGTCAAAATAATAGATTTTTCTTTTATGCCAAAAATCATTAGGATGTTAAGTAAAGATCATGTCCCATTAACATATTTTGTCAATTTCCTAGCGTAAATATATTAAAACTTAATTTTTGATTAGTAACATGCTCTTACATGAACATAATATTCATTTGGACAGCTTTAAAGGCGATTTTCTCAATATTTAGATTTTTTTGCACCCTCAGATTCCAGATTTTCAAATAGTTGTATCTCGGCCAAATATTGTCTTATCCTAACAAACCATACATCAATGGAAAGATGATTTATTCAGCTTTCAGATGATGTATCAAACTCAATTTCGAAAATGTGAACCTTAAGACCTTGGTTTTGTGGTCCATGGTCACACACACACATATATACAATACTTGATAATAAATAATATAGATATATATATATACATATTTCTGTGAAGCATATACACCAAACAGTAATATATCTTGTATATTATAATATATACTAATATAAAAATCTCATCATCACTGAATAACATAACTTATGTCATTAATATAGAATCTATATATTCAGTCCAGGTGTTTACATATAGACTGTTCCAAAATAAAATATTTATTAATATAATATTATTACATAATAAATTATTAATAATTGATCAAATATTTACTTTTTTAAATTTTTTGATAAAAAGTTTATAATTATCTATAGACTCCTACTACTTCTACTAATATGACTGATAATATTATTGTTGTTGTTGTTAATGCTATTATTATAAACTTACATTAATTTTCAATATAATTAGTATATATAGTAAAGCTACAAATTACATAGTAATATATTAATTTATCATAATAAATAATTTATTAATATAATCATTTTATAGTTTTTTAAACATAACAATAATCATTGTCATCACCATCTAAATAAATAACACCATAACTTGGTGCTTAATATACTGTAGAATCAAATGAAATTCAGCCACAAGTGTGTTCTGTATATCCACTGTTCAAAATAATACAGAATAAAGGTCATCCAATTACATTTAAGAAGCTTAAAAGATTTGGTTTATAAATGGCCTTTAATTGCTTAATGTGCTTCAATATTATTCAGGTGAAATGTGTTTTGACTTTGTGGTTGCATATTTAATCATCCATGCATAGCAATTTCATAATTTGAAAACATAATACCAGTTATAAAATTGTTCCCAAGCTTGATTTTGTCCAAATTGACATTTCCCATGGTCCCTGGGAGATATCATAAGGTAAATTACAAGTATGTGAACAACATAAAGGCTACCAAATATTGCACTATTTTTAGCTTTTTGATTTTTGTTCAAAGACCACATTTACTTCTATAATCTAAAATAACAGCTGTCATCTTGCAAACACTCCCTGCTATACTGTCAAATATTCAAAACTTCCCAAAATTTGAGCAAAGATCTGACTGCCTGAACATGACATTTGGTTCTAAAAGGTTTATCCACAAGAGAAAGACTGCAAACATCTCAGATAAATAGCAGATATTAGGTGTATTTATGTGTATAAACATCATTTATCATTTTAGAAAGAGTATATGGGGACTGAATCTAAACTTGACCGAGTTTTTATCTTGTATGAAGGCCAACTGCTACCACGAGAGGATTTCATACTGAACCACTTCCTGAGAGAGACTTTCAGCGTTACACACTCAGTGATGTCCTTCAGACAAAAGCACAGGGAAAGTAGGGTAAGCCTGTTCATTAGGCTGGGAACGGGAGACGTTTCCGTTTATTCCACCTGTTCGCTGACCCCTTTAACTGCTCTAAAAATCACAGTGCTTGAATGCTTGTGTCATTGAACATCCAATGCATTTAAAAATGTACAAGGTGTGAGACCAAGAATGGTTGGAGCAATATAATGGGTGAGGCATTTATAAGCTGGACCCGTTACAAAATTACAAGCTTATTTTCATATAACTAGATCTCTGGAGCTCAGACAGCACATCTGAATCTTCAAGTCACCAGTGGTGCTGTAGGGGGTCAGAGCATTTTGACAGGACCAACCTCAATATTTATCATATAACAATCTGTGTTAAACCACTGCATCCTTACATTTTTTGAGCATTCACCTTGAATACTGTTCTAAAGACTTTGAAATCTCCTTAATTAAGCTCCTTATCAATAGTTGCTCATTTCAATTGAAGAAGAAACCTGACAGAATGACTACAGCGTGCCAAACATCCAAAGCTGTCAGTAGATTGTTTAAGGTTACTGATTCTGAGAGATTTTTATACAAATTGTATCTTATATGCAACTTACAAAATGAATTATTTGTAACTTATTTGCATTAAGTTGCCTGATTTTTGCAAATCCCCCCCAAAGGACCCCTGAAACTGATGAACCTGAGGGACCTGCTTCTAAAATATAAAGGCAGGTCATATAGTTTTATATATTTTATATATAAAGGTTATACATTTTCATGTATCAAGAACCACTTGTGTGAGAAAAAAAGAAAGAAAACACGTTGTTTGCTAAATTAAAAATCTGTCTGTTACACTGAAATAAATTGGTGTAGAAGAAAATTTCACTCAAAAATTGCTAGTAAAAGTAACAATTAATTGAAGACTGAAATATTATTTTCTTGTAAAATGTACTCAAATAATCTTTGTTTTAACAATTTATATTTTACTTTTAAATATTTTTACAGTGTATGTATATTGCTATTGTAATTTGAAAACATGTACTTTATAGTAAGTTGACAGCGTACAGAATCTAATGTTAGATGCATAAAAGATGAAAAATAATGAGAAACATCTTCAATTTCATGCAAATTTCTTTGTATAGCACTTTTTAACATGTAGATAGAACGACAGAACAATAGAACAATTGATAGAACGACAGAACAATAGAACGATAGATAGAATGATAGCTAGATAGATAGAACGACAAATAGATAGAACGATAGAATGATAGATAGAATGATAGATAGAGCGATAGATAGATAGAACGGCAGAAGATAGATAGAATTATAGAGCGATAACAACGCTAGATAGAACGATAGAACGATAGATAGATAGAACGATAGATAGATGATTAGATAGAAGATAGATAGATAGATAGATATTAGAACGATAGATAGATAGATAGATAGATAGATAGATAGATAGATAGATAGATAGATAGATAGAATGATAGATAGATAGAACGATAGACAGATAGAATGATAGAACGATAGATAGAATGACATAACGATAGATGAACGTTAGCTAGATAGATAGACCATATATAGAACAATAGAGTGATATAACGATAGATATCACCGAGATGATAGATATAACGATAGATAGATAGAGCGATAGAACGATAGATAGAATGATAGATAGATAGATACATGATAGATAGAACGATAGATAGCTAGAACGATATATAGATGGAAAGATGGATAGAGCGATAGAATGATAGATAGAGCGATATAACGATATAACGATAGATATAACGATAGATATAACGATAGATATAACGATAGATATAACGATAGATATAACGATAGATATAACGATAGATATAACGATAGATATAACGATAGATATAACGATAGATATAACGATAGATAGATAGAACAATAGGATGTTAGATAGAAGAACGATAGATACAACCGATAGTATGATAATAGAACATAGAACTAAATGATAGATAGATAGATAGATAGATAGATAGATAGATAGACATAGATAATCAGACAGATAGAACCATAGAATTATAGATAGATAGATAGATATATAGATAGATAGATAGATAGATAGATAGATAGATAGATAGATAGACGATAGATAGGCTCTAGACCGATAGATAGACGCTATACGATAGAACGATAGCTAGAACGCTAGATAGATATATATAACGATAGTCGATAGAGTATAGAACGTCGATAATGATAGAACGCTAGATAGATCGAACAATAGTGCTGTTAGATAGATAGAACGATAGACAACGATAGATACAACGATATATGAGATAGAACGATAAACGAACATAGAAATGATCGATAGATAGATATATGATAGATAGAACGATAGATAGAACAACAGACAGAACGATAGAACGAACGTAGATAGATATATAGATAGATAGATTATAGATAGATAGAGAGATAGATAGATCGATAGATAGATAGAACAATAGAAGATAGATAGATAGATGATAGATAGATATATAGATAGACGTAGATTTTTTTTTTAAGATTAGAGAGATTATAGCTAGATAGATATAACGATAGAATGATAGAAACGATAGAACGATATGACGTAGATGATAGATAGATAGATAGATAGATATATAGATATATAGATAGATAGATAGACAATATATAGATAGATAGTTGATTCGATAGATAATAGATATATAGATAGATTAGATATATAGATAGAAGATAGATAGATAGTTATAGATAGATATATCGATAGATAGATAGATAGATAGATAGATAGAACTATCGAGAGATAGATATATAGATAGATGATAGATAGATAGATAGCGACAACGATAGAACGATAGAGTGATAGAACAACAGAAAACTAGAAACATAGAACTTAGATAGATAGATAGTAATAGATAGATAGATATAATGAAGATATATGAACTTGACAGATATAACGATAGACACTATAGAACGATAGATGATAGATAGATAGATAGATAGATAGATAGATAGATAGATAGATAGATAGATAGATAGATAGAACTATAGATAGATAGATAAATAGATAATAATAGATAGAAATAGATAGATATGATAGATAGATAGAATGATAGACAGATAGAACAATAGACAGATAGAACGATACATGATGAGAAACGCTAGAATGATAGATAGATAGATAGTAGATAGATATATAGATAGATAGATAAATAGATAGAAAGATAAATAGATAGATAGATAGAAGATAGATAGATAGAAGACAGATAGATAGAAGATAGATAGATAGAAGATGTAGAACGAAATAGAACATAGAATCTATATAGACAGATAGAATGATAGAACGATAGAACGATAGAACGATAGAACCATAGAACCATAGAACGATAGAACGATAGAACGATAGATAGATAGATAGATAGATTAGATAGATAGATAGATAGATTTAGTTGTTTATAGATAGATAGATAGATAGATTATAACAGACATGACATTAGAATGATATAACGATAGAACGAGAGAATTGATAGATTAGACAATAGATAGATAGACCATAGAACTGATTCGATATATAAATATAGACATAGAACGATGAACTATAGATAGATGATCGAACGCTAGATAGTGATAGATAGATAGTAGATAGATGCTATAAAGTATATCGAACGCTAGGAATGATAGACAGATAGAACGATAGAACATAGATAGATAGATAGATAGATATAGATAGATAGATAGATAGATAGATAGATAGATAGAAAGATAGATTAACTATAGATAGATAGACGATAACAGATAGAACAATAGACAGATAGAACTATAGAACGATAGAATGATAGATAGACAGATAGATAGAACACTAGATAGAACGATAGATAGAACAATAGAATGATAGAATGATAGATAGAACGATAGATAGCGATAGAACGATAGAACGATAGATAGAACGATATAACGATAGATAGATATAACATAGATTGATAGATAGATAGATAGATAGATAGATAGATAGATAGATAGATAGATAGATAGATAGATAATCAGTAGATAGATCGATAATCGCTGATAGATAGATTGTTCTATGAGAAAAGAGCATAATGTGCCAAACACTCCAAATCACTCTTATGTGAAACACCTCTGAATGGAATGGACTGCAATGGGCATTGTATTGCGTAATGATGATAATGCATTGTCAGTGGAGATTATGTCAAGCTTATGTCATCTTAAAAGTAATCTTTCTGTCTCTCTGCTCTCACCCATATGCAGTGTAATTGGCTATGAGCGTGAGCATGCATTTTGTTGAAAATACTGCTGGTAACTCAAAGAACTTGGTGACCACTCTGTGTCTGCTTCGTTTGGCTGACATCACAAGCCGTATCTAAACGCAAAGCTTTGGAAAGGATTACCACCCTCAAAGATTACAGAGAAACATTGATGAATTCACCAACAGATCCTGCACCATATTAATGAGTTAATATATTTTGTGCATGTTGTTACCCAGCAAACCCTAAATGTTATGCTATCCACATTATCTGTGAACATGACAATGTCAGTCTGAATGAGGATGAATAATACTTCTACATGCTATGGAGATAACTTGTCATTTTGCGGCATGTGGATTGTTGAGACGAGACGTGCTATCATTTTTATAAGACTTCACACCTACAATTTCCATCTGTTGGATTTTAAAAGGGGCAAAAAATAAACTTACACTGAAGGAGGTACCTAAGCCATATCTACAGACCAGAATACTAAAGAGACACTGAACAGCTACCCAAATACACATAATAATGAGCTACAGCGATGTTAGCAACCACACAGTAATACCCTGGCAAGCACCCACAACATCCTAGAGCCATGAAGACATCTTTTGCATGCAACAGCACTCACATTACTTCAAAAACTCATTGCTTTGATAATTCTTGTGATGTCATTCTGGAAAATTTCCAAACAGAAATTCCTTTTGTTTTCAGCATTGCTTTTTTTTTTTTATTAAAGTGCCTTCATTTATCTAATGCTATTTTTTTTCTTTTCTTTTTAGCATTTTACTCTTGTTCTAGACCCAGACATTCAATGTAAACCTATGAAAATCCATTAAAAAAACTATGATAATCTAAAAATAAAGAAATATACAAAGAAATATTTGTGTGTGAAACATTCATCACTACAACAATTTTGTCCCAAAATAAATTTTTACTAAAGATTCCTGTACTTACAAGGAGACAGCAATGTCAGTAAAAAGAGATGAGAAATTTGATATAATGTGAGGAAAACAAAGAAAAGTAAAAAAACACACAACAAAATACAATTACTGTGTTAATTATCTTCAATTACCCCCCCTCAAATAATATGATTTTCTTTTATTTATAAGATTATTTAAATGTCAAGTATTATTTATCTGTGCATAAAATATATTAGCTTAGTTTATGGTCATTTCTACATTTACTAATACATTTATTTTTAAAGGGGTCATGAACTGAGAAAACAAAATTCCCTTGATCTTTTGACATATTAGAGGTCATTGTACTATAAAAACAACCTGTAAGTTTCAGAACTCAAAACTTTCATGTTAGTCTAAAACAGCTTATTTGAAGCCAATCTGCCAAAACAACAGGTTTTGGAATGTGCCACTTTATGACGTAACAATGTGGCTAAACCCCGCCTCCACAGAAGAAGATCAACACCTGCTTCTACATCACTGCCTGTTTAGCCCCACCCACCAATTCACGCACATAGTGTAAGTGATAAGAGCGGCAAATGCAGGTCTACGCAGAAACCAAACGATAAAGATGGCTCTGAAAACAACAAGACGCTGTGCAGTGCCAAGTTGTGGAAAACACAGTCTTTGCACTGCCTTCCTTCTGATCCCAACATCGGGAAAGAGTGATCAGTGGATGAACTTTATTTTTAATGAAGATCCAGACCGTGTCAGTAAGAACTTGGTCCTTTGTTCCCTTCATTTTAACGCGGATTCATTTACATACAAGGCACAATTCGGCGCAGGATTTTCAGAAGGATTGAAACTAAAAGACGATGCTGTGCCAAGCTATATTGGATTCAAAGTATTGTCGCACCACACAAGTGTAACCGTTATTATTATGTGGTCACTATTGCTTTGTCTGTTAATACAGATCGTTTGATATGTAGTGAGTACTATGCGTTTTTAACCTAAATCACAGCAGCGTCCATCTATGAAGGATGTAAAACATGCCCAACTGTTAGCCAATCATAGCAGTGGGCGTTTACTTCTGAGTCTACGATCCGCCCATTCAAACAGAGCGTTCCGATGAGTCAAAACAGGACAGAAAATTACTTCTAAATTCGGATGTTTTTTGATGTAAAAATCTTGATAACATGGACCTCAGAGAACAGTACAACAATAAAAAACAAAGGCAGTTCATCAAGTTTACTGTGAACTAACATGAACAAACAATGAACGATTGTAAAGTTAGTAAATGCTGTAATATTATATTACTCATAGTTAGTTCACGTTAACTAATGCATTAACTGAAGTTAATAAATGAGACATTATTGTAAAGCGTTAACATGTAATTTCAGACACTGTCATTTCTTCCACAAGTTGATTGGTGGAATTGACATTTGCTTACGATAGTTAAAAAAAGAACATGTATGCATACATGTATAAAAAAGGACATGCTGGACTATTCACTAGCGGACAAATTAAACTAGTTGGAATGTAAAACGTTTCTCTTTTTTAAGTGATTGTGTTTTAGGGAAGTTTAATTTCTAAAAATCCACAAGGCAAAAAGTGCCCATGTGCAATTCCTGTTTTTAACCCACAAACACACATACATACTCACTTTTCACCCTTTCTCTTTGGTTTTCTCTTGATATTGCTCATTACTCAACTATAGGTGTCCAGTCAAAAGATAAATATAATGGCTTAGCTGCTTATGTACGCTTTCTCTCCACAGGACACTTCTGTTTGTGTGTCTCTCCATGTGTGTGATAGATAGAGAGTCCAATGTGTTCAACTCACAAAGACCTGTGGCTCTGTGCACGGCCAGATAAAGCAAATCTCTCGCTCGGTGTCTCCGAGGAGCTTCTAGGCAAAGCAAATATCAGTGAAATCCAATACAACTTATGAAGAAATCATAAAGGTATATTGGCAAAGGATGTGTTCATTTGCTGTGCTATTTCCTTAAGCCTAAAAACAGTTAACAGTGTCTGCCGGATCTCCTGGTGTCTGTGCCGCTTGCGCAACCGAAAGCAGCACGAACGCCACATTGATCCATGATTGACTGCTGAGAGGAAACACACAATGATTTCATTCTCATAGTACGGTTGACGTATGAATGCTCGCTTCGTACGAGATTAGATTCTGTACGTGGGCGGCAAGAACAACACAGACCAAATAAATGAATTTTTGTTGACTAAATTGGATTCTGGTTGTTGTGTAGGATCAAGGGCATGGCCGTGAATGTCTTAAGTTTTTTGCCTTTGTTTTTTTAAAGTAACAGATGACCGAAATAATCATACGACCATATATGATGACCACTGTACACTCTTAAAAATAAAGGTTTTTATTGGCATTGATGGTTCCATTGCACCTTTCCATTGCACAAAGGGTTCTTTATAGTGTAAAAGTGTCTTTAGATAATTCAAATGTTATTTACACTAAGAAAAAATTGTTATTTTAAGAGCTCTGAAAGGTTCTTTAGGGAACCAAAAATGTTTTTGGCATCGCTCCGAAAACTCCCTTTTATATCCTTTCTTTTTAAGAATGTTGCATAAAACTCTCAGAGCAAAGTTTGTTTCCAGACTAATATCCCTCCATGTCTTATTGCTGGAGTAGATGTCTAATAAACAGGAAATGGATGAAGGTGAAAGAACTCGTCTGACTTGCCTGGAACGATGCCTATCAGTTAATCAATACCGGAGTCATTTAACAAAAAATAAAAAAATAAAAAGCCCTAGGGAAAGTGGTACATTTGCATTTATCTGTGCCTAAGTTGGCCACACTATCACAGCAGTATTTTAGGTTACTATGGTTACATACGCCAGCTCATTTCTGTTAATCAGCCACTGATTATATGTACTCTAAAATAAATGTGTCTTAAAGTCATTGGGACCTTGCCCTGCAGTTTTGAGTGCTTTCAGTCTAGCCAATGGTTTTGTTTGATTTGATCCTGGGTCTAAATGTGATTATTTTGTTTTGGAACCTTATTTTAGTGCACACCCTGCAGGCCTGCCACTTTTTCATTATAGACTATTAAATATGACCTAATCTTATGGAACAAATGAATGCAAACTACACTTGTGACTCTGACTCATCTTAGGCAGCGACTTTCAAGAAGACACTAGCCAATCATGATAGAAATCATCTAAATACAGAAGTCTTTCTTTAAGTTAAATTATTAAGTTAAAATTGCAAGAATACAGTCGTACTATTATGAGATTAAAATGGAAATATTGTGAGAATAAATTTGAGAGTAAAATAACATCAAAAGGGAAATTTTAACCAATCTCACAGTTGCCTTGTCATATAAACATTATCTACTGCCAAAACAACAACACTAACCCAAGAGGAACAACAATGTTTTTTACACTGAGCACTTCCTCCCTAAAGAAAAAACATTATAAAAACAATTAACATGGCTTAACGTAGTCAGACATTGGAAGATCAAACTCACTTTGTACCACCCATAGCAAATACAAGCTAACGAGACTACAATGTACAGTAAAAGCAATGTGCAGAGCTTTACGGTTTAAAAATATTACTATTTAACTTCATAATATTCTTGTAAAAGGCCTATTAACAGATTATTCTCAAAACCTTATGACTTTTTGTAAGCATTTATTTATTTTATGCAAACCTTTTTGATTTTGATTTAATTTGGAGAAATTTAGCATTACATCACTTGTTCACCAATGGACCCTCTGCAGTGAATGGGTGCCGTCAGAATGAGTCTGGACTCTGGATCCATTGGTGAGCAAGTGATATAATGCAAATTTCTCCAAATCTATTCTGATGAAGAAACAAACTCATCTATATTCTGGATGGCCTGAGAGTAAATTTTCAGCAAATGTTCATTTTTTTGGTGTGAACTGTTTCTTTAAACTCTCATCCTGGGATTCATATTATACTACTAGGGTAATACGTCTTTAGAAATATTATATTTAGTACATATTATATATGTTATTTATATTGCATTTCCCAGTCCATTGTACAAAATTCTAAATGTATGTCATGTTTTTATATAGGCATGACTTAAGATGATGAAAATATGACACTCTCATGACTGTGACAGTGTACAAGACTAAAGTTAATAAACACATCACAGACAAAACAACTGGGATTGTAGAAAAATCTTGTACAAAAAAAAAGAAAAGTGGTACAAATATTAAAGGTATTGAGAGAATTTTGAGAAATCATACACTTTCATCTCAATAAGCTCTCTAAACACAAATTGCTGTTCATTAACAACAAAGATGATAATAACCGTAAATAAACGTTCTACTCCATTTCCTCTGTTTATCTAACAACTTTACGTGCATGAATTTGAGATGATTATGCACAAAAATAACACAAAGACAATAAAAGACTCTCTAAGGTATGTTTCAAGGTTCAATTTGCAGATTTACTATGACAGAAATGATGACTTTAGTACAGTACTTTGTAATCCTTAGATCCTGACACTGGCTGCTAGGATCTACTATCTACAGTCAAACCAAAAATTAATCAGACACCAGATTTTAATTAAAAAAAATTCTAGTGGGTGCAGGACACTATAGTTAATTTATGTAAGTGAGGATAGCAAAATAAAGTAAACTGTGACATATTATATCCAAACATTCTACATACAGTGGACTATACCAGTAAAATTGATAAAAATTTGGGACCAAAAATTATTCAGACATTTTGACCATAGATAGATCTATCTATCTACAAACCCGATTCCAAAAAAGTTGGGACACTGTACAAATTGTGAATAAAAACAGAATGCAATGATGTGGAAGATTCAAATGTCCTCTTTTTATTCATGATAACACATTGTATCAAAATGTTTGTTTTCAACTATGAAAATGTATAAGTTTAAGGGGAAATAAGTTGATTTGAAATTTTCAGGCATTTTTACAGTATTACACATTTTCTCAAAAAAAGTTGGGACAAGGCCAGGTTTACCACTGTGTGGCATCCCCTCTTCTTTTTATAACAGTCGGCAAACGTCTGGGGACTGAGGAGACAAGTTGCTCAAGTTTAGGAATAGGAATGTTGACCCATTCTTGTCTAATACAGGCTTCTAATTGCTCAACTGTCTTAGGTCTTCTTTATCACATCTTCCTCTTTATGATGTGCCAAATATTTTCTATGGGTGAAAGATCTAGACTGCAAGCTGGCTATTTCAGTACCCGGATCCTTCTTCTACGCAGCCATGAGGTTATAATTGATGCAGTATATGGTCTGGCATTGGTTCTGAACTGAGCGTTGATAAAACTTGGTTGTCATGTCCTCTAGTCCCGGATGACACGAGCGTCCCAGTTTTCCAAAAGGAACTTCAAATTTTGATTTGTCTGACCACAGAACATTTTTCCACTTTGCCACAGTCCATTTTTAAATGAGCCTTGGCCCAGAGAAAGCGCCTGCTTATGGCTTCTTTTTTGACCTATAGAGTATTAGCTGGCAATGGTGAATGGCATGGTGGATTGTGTTCACCAACAATGTTTTCTGGAATGTTTTCCTGAGCCCATGTTGTGATTTCCATTACAGTAGCATTCCTGTATGTGATGCAGTGCCGTGCAGTGCCGAAGATCACGGGCATCCAGTATGGATTTCCGGCCTTGACCCTTACGCACAGAAATTTGTTCCAGATTCTCTGAATCTTTGGATGATATTATGCACTGTAGATGATGATAACTTCAAACGCGTTGCAATTTTTCTCTGAGAAACTCCTATCTGATATTGCTCCACTATTTTTCGCAACAGCATTGGGGGAATTGGTGATCCTCTGACCATCTTGACTTCTGAGAGACACTGCCACTCTGAGAGGCTCTTTTATACCCAATCATGTTGCCAATTGACCTAATAAGTTGCAAATTGGTCCGCCAGCTGTTCCTTATATGTACATTTAAATTTTCCGTCCTCTTATTGCTACCTGTCCCAACTTTTTTGGAATGTGTAGATCTCATGAAATCCAAAATGAGCCAATATTTGGCATGACATTTCAAAATGTCTCACTTTCAACATTTGATATGTTATCTATATTCTATTGTGAATAAAAATATAAGTTTATGAGATTTGTAAATATTCCATTCCTTTTTTACTCACAATTGGTACAGTGTCCCAACTTTTTGGATTGGTTTGGAATATATATATATATATATATTTATATATTATATCTGTCTGTCTATCTCTTGTAAAGCCATCTGTAAAATAAATTTTTTAGTCTGGTCAATAATGCAATAACACATTTATTGAAAGTTCCTGAGATATTCTCCCACTAGCCATGCTGCAGCCTTTTAGCAATAAAGATTTTCATAGCCAGCCCAGATATATGGATTTAGCATTAGAAAAAGGAATATTCTGCTCTAGTGCAGTGTGTTTTGAATATAAATACAGTCAGATGCTGACATACTGCTACAGAAACACAAAGCAACTGTTTCAGCTCTCTAGACGTCAGCAGTCCATTTTATGGCTTCATATTGTGCCCTAAATAAACATTATATTTCATATATTTATTTGTGGAATTGTGCTGTATGTCATTGTTCATAGTGATTTGCATAGAAGCAATAAAAAAGACAGGGATCATCTATTGTCTCTCACAGCTCCATTGTCAGCTGATCTCTGGTTCACTTCAGTGGCCTGAACAACACAGTGACGCACATCTGCTTGGCCTTCGGTAAAACTGTCCATGTATAATAGTTCTCTAATGACCCATCCATTTCCAGGCTCTTTCACAAATAACTCCGGTAATACCACCAATTTTAGACTTTCTGCTAGAAAATTACTTTAAGGTTATAATACAGTAAAGTTGTATGTACAAAAGTTTACTTAGTACATGTGCACAGCAATTTTCTATTATGGACTGCTTACAAACCATGACGCTTATTGAACACACAAAAATGGCAAAAGCTGACTAAAAAACGGACATTTCCAATCTGTCTGGTCTAAAATTTGCTAGGTCCATGCCAGAAAAAAACAGTTAATTGCCGTATTACCAATTTCATATTTATCCACCCCTAAACATCACAAAAGATAATGCAAATTAATGCTTAATGGTGTTTACTGCACATCAAAACTTTGGAAAACCAGCCCAATGGCAAACTATATTCAGGCTGGGAAAATCAATAGAGCTTGTAAATGATGATGAATGATGATTCTTTCCCCAGTGCTGTGCCAAAATACAAGGGTTTCTGGAAATGAACACTGAACTCAATGCTGTGTCCTAAGATATTTCAGCATTGAGAGACTGCTGCTTGTGCCTAATTTGACTTTTTCATTACTTTTCATCAGGGACTCATTCTCAGTCATATGAGAATTGTATTAACAAAGATCCGCTTAATAAGCTTTTTATGGAATAGGAAAAATCATAATGGCCAATTAAATCAACCAGATTCCCCAATTAATACTGCTGTCACACTAGTGTGGTTTGGTGTGGACCCAAATCAGTTTGACGTCGTCAAGAGAGAGGATTGTTTGGTTGACACAAAAGTGTTTTTTTGTCATGTGCAACAACATTTCAATAACAGTAAATTTGGTTTATTGAATTATTACCTAGCAACAGTTGTAAACAGCCAGGTTCACAGTAGTATTCATTAAATAACTTTTACATTTATGCATCTGATAGATAGTTTTTCTAAAGCAACTTACATTGCGATCAAGAAAAAAAAATTGTTTTCCATTATATTCCCTTGGGAATCATACCCATAACCTTGCTGTCGTTAGTTCCACGCCTACTCAGGAAGCCTACTCATGTTGATGATGCAAACTTACCACAACTTTTGAAAGTGAAAACCCATCCAAGTGCACACACACACACAGTGGAGTAGTGAACACCCAGAGCAGTTGGGGGTTAGGTGCCTTGCTCAGTCAAGGGTCTCACCTCAGTTGTGGGTATTGAAAGTGGAAGAGAGCGCTGTTCATTCACTCCCCCCACCTACATTTCTTGCCGGTATTGAGACTCAAATCCGCAAACCTTCGGGTTACAAGTCCGACTCTCTAACCATTAATCCACAACAGCTCCTTTTGGTACATTCATGCATTTTATGAACTTTTTTTTTAACTAGGTACATTATTCAGGGTTTTAATTTTATAAGTTCATGCATTCCGTGGGAATCAAACCCATGACATTGCTGTTGCTAGCACCATGCTCTACTGTTTTGAACTATGGGAATGCAAAAAGTAAGATACAAAAACAGATACAAAAGTCTGTTTGCAAAGCATGCGTCGAAACTGCGCCTGATTTACCAAAGAATCCACAGTGAAATGTGCTGAACAAACAAATAATGCTCTACTTACACTCTTAAAAATAAAGGTGCTTCACGATGCCATAGAAGAACCTTTTTGTCTAAATGGTTCCATAAAGAACATTTAACATCTGAAGAACCTTTCTGTTTCACAAAAGGTTCTTTGTGGTGAAAGAAGGTTCTTCAGATTACAAAAAGGCAAGAAAGAGATGGTTCTTTAAAGAACCTTTGACTGAATGGTTCTTTGTGGAACCAAAAATGGTTCTTCTATGGCATCGTTTGAAGAACCTTTTGAAGCACCTTAATTTTAAGAGTGTAGACATCCACATAGTTAAAAATAAATATTCACTTTCCTAGGATAGGATCTAGGATCCTTTGGAAGGTGGTGTTATTTTTAGTCTAGTGATCCTGTATTATAGTATGAAAGCTGTTTTTGGACTAATGGGGAGGTTTTTAATTCTGAAACTCACAGGATGTTTTTATAGTGCAATGACCTCTTACATGTCAAAACATCAAGGATGAATATAGAAAATTTGATTTCTCAATTCATGACCCTTTCATTTTAAGGATTTCATTGTATTTATTTACAGGTGTTTGACCAGTATTTTGAAATTTTCACTTCATCGAGCAGTGTTTTAGAGTTAACGGAAATGTCTGTAAAATTAATGGATAAAGTCCTGTGCAATGAGCTGCCAGTACCTTTTCTGTTATCTTACAGATGTGTTTTTTTTTACAGTGTATGACACAATGAATACTATTGTAAATACTTGATTCTTGGTTGGTCAGTTGGGGTCTGGAGGTCTACATTCCGGGTTCAAATACAGTTGTGTATCAGATCAAATACAACTGTAAATCAGACCGTTGTCACCAGTTTCCTATAGCTTTTCTTAGTTTCATGTTTCTCATAGCACACTGCACTCTATTTATTTCCAAATAATAACATTATTTCATATCGAATCGATATTTCATGTCCATTTATTGATTTATTTGGTAAGCATCTGCATAATTAGCCAGATAATGTGCAGTCAACCAAAAATAAACCCCATCAGGGTGATTCAGGACCTCTCCACTTCACATCAGGGTCTGGATGACCCTGTCAGGGTTGATTTGTGCTGCTGAGTGTACATTATCCCTTACAAATCTTTGATGCAAACCGTGAAAGAAATCTGAGGGAATCTCATCTCAGCATGAACACTCAGAAATCAGAGTTTAACTATCCAGGTCAAGCGACTTTTGAAACTGGCACAGCGTTTGACTCTGACCTTGTGAGGCAGGACGACGGCAGATCCCCCGCTGATGCCCACTATGGGCACGGCCGTCTGCGTGGAGATGAAGTCTAGGATCTGTGCCACGGCCTCAGACCCAATGTTATCTTCAAAGACCACCCCGTGCACCCTGTTAGCAGCCAGCGTGTCGCAGATGCGCATCAGTAGAGTGCGCGGGTTGGTGTTGTTCACCAGCACAGTGATGGGGTTCACCTCCAGCGGCAGGTCCAGGAAGTTCTCCCGGCTCAGTCGCCCCTTGATCTCCATCTGGTAGGCTGAGCCGCTGAACACCACCGCCACGTTCACGGTGGGCTCAACCATCCCGAACGGTCGGCACTGGCAGCGGGGGGCAGAGCAGACAGACAGCAGCAGCAGCAACGGCAGCCACAGTGTGTCGCTGAGACAGCCTAGATGAACGCCCATCTCAGTCGCCTACTGCCTGGATGGAAGAAAACACAAACACAGGAGATGGTGGAGTTTAAGGGTGGCTGACTCACATAATTAAGGCTTAAAGCACCTCAGAAAGAAGTCAAAACAATAGTTAAAGTAGTAAACATTAACTACGTTTACATGCAACGGAATAATCCATTAGCAATCGGATTGTGGCTCAATCAAATTGAAAAGTCTTCATGTTAATTTGTTTTAACATGATCTGATCAATAGGATAAATCTAAGCATGTAAACGCTTGAATACGACTATTTTTATTGGATGTAAAAAAATATTTTGCGCACATGCACAGTGTCGTGATGCATAGGTTTACCTTAGACCTTTTATATTAAGATATCTGTTTACATATAGTATGCTTTAGTTCTACGAACATTCATGTTTGTTTATGTCTTACGAACTAGTCATATAAACGAAAATGTGAATCGGACTGCAAAGTTTAGGGTTCATTTAAACATAACTGTCAGAATCTGAATTTAGATTGGATTTATTCGGATCACCAAAAATGTCTAAATCCTGCGATAATAAAAATATTATCGCAGGTAAACATACCTACTGTGAGTTTCAACAACATTTCAACAAACAATGTTTCAGTTACCACAAACGTTTTGCTGCTCTCGTTAAAATTACAACTGAGAGATTTGACTTCAAAATGATTTTTCTGGCAACGTTCATAACACAGAATTGATCCATAGGCAAAATTGCCAAAGGACAACACAATAACATTTTGATTAGATATTACAAATTTCTTATTTAGATAAAAAAAGAAAATCAAAATTGTGAATGATTCATTGGTACACATTATTCCAAAGACAAAAATGCTTAATCATTTACTAAAACATGAAAACTTCAAGACCAAACTTCAAGACCAAACTTCCGTTCTCTACTCTTCTTTCTACCTTTTAACACATTTCATGATCTAAAAATGGATATAACTCATTTTTAGATTTTTACAGTGTATAATTCGCACACATGGAATTTAGCTGTTGTGCACACACAGAGAAAAAGGTGTGGTATTGTAAACGGATCAGTTTCATCCATGCAACAACATTGCCATAATACTTCATAATCCATTCCAGACTTCAGACTCGTTCTGTTGCCAGTCAGCATTAACAGCAAACCATTTAGAACTATTCTTGGATTAAATGTTAAAGGCCATTAGAGTTGCATGCAGGAGATTGCACGTTTAGAGTTAGAGCTCGGGAGTCACTGGGTTGTCCAGCTGCTGTCCTAAGAGCCTCCACTCTCAAACCACATCCAACAGATGGTGGCCACCGTAAAAAAAAAAAACTCCTTTTCTCAACAAATATAGAACACAGGGATTTATGACCCCTACACTCTTAAAAATAAAGGTGCTTCAAAAGGTTCTTCACAGCGATGCCATAGAAGAACCATTTTTGGTTACACAAAGAACCATTCAGTCAAATGTTCTTTAAAGACCCATCTCTTTCTTACCTTTTTTATAATCTGAAGAACCTTCTTTCGGCAGAAATAAGCTTTTGTGAAACAGAAAGGTTCTCCAATGTTAAAGGTTCTTTATGGAACCATTTAGACAAAAAGGTTCTTCTATGGCATCGTGAAGCACCTTTATTTTTAAGAGTGTAACTTGTGTGCCTTTTTGGCCTTTATTTTTTGCAGGGTGTCTAACATAATCCCTGAAATGAAAAGTCAAATAGGCCAATTTTGCTTAAACACTGGCCTTAAAGTTACGTTATTGGATTTTAAAGCTTGTTTTAAGCAGCCAATGTGGATTTAAACACCCCAGACATAAAACTGAGGATAATTTCAGCTTTCATTTATCATCTTCCATTTATAACTCGCCCAATCTTCATTCACGCTCTGAAACTCAGATCCAGTAAAATCAAAGCGGTGACCCTTAAACAACATCCGTATCGACACGTGGGGTTATCTGTCAGACTCAGCACTGTTTTTAAAGAGATTCAGGTCTTTGAATGGCTTTAGCTGTCCAGCCGCCTGCAGGCGAGTGCTGTGGAGATGCCACTTTTAACATGCTGACCAAATTTACCGTGTTTCATGAGCTAGACACCATGTAATCCTCTGTAATCCCCCCCTAGTATGTCATGCTTCACGGCCTGATGGTATCACCTCATCTGACGGTCTCGTGTGGCAGAGAGGAGACGGTATGGTTACATGTGTCACTAAGACAATAAGAGAAAGCAATAATTAGAGTGTTTTTTAACAACAGAAGTCGGTTTCTCAATGATCACCAAGGCAAAAATACTGTAAAAACCTAATATGTGGAATATTATGACAAAGTGTTACTATAAGATATCTGTGTATTATAAATATTAAAATATCGTTCGCAAGGACGTATCACCGAATCACGGCTGCCACACAAGTGCGACGACGGGGCCGAAGAATCCAGGGGGACTCAAAGTAGACCTCCAGTAAGCCAGTCAAGTCAAGTCAGGTCCACCTTGTGTAAGGTATAGCACTTTTAACAATACAGAGATGGCGTGCGCCAAGAGCACAAAGGACAACCTGCGTGAGTGACAGGCGCGCCAGATAGAACAAATCGAGTAATGCGAAAATGACTCGGAGAAAAAAACCGAAGGAGAAAAAGGGCGGTGGAGCATGATCAAGCGAATCACTCGTGTGTGAACAAAACCGCTACGCCAGAACTCGGCCAGAAGCTAGACAGTATAGAAAGCGCAAGATCAATAGCAGAAGAGAACAGACCGCTTACAGGAAGCAGAAACGGAGCCGGCAATGTCGAACGACCACTTGGTCGTAATCCAGCTCAGTTCCAGTTAAATAGTGTCTGTGCACATCAAGTCGAAAGTGATAGCGCTGGAAAGTGTCCCAATCTTAAGCAAGCCAGAGGCGGACTAGCCTGTTTCCATAAGCAAGGAACCAAAACTCCATCCGGTGTGACAGAATGCCTGAGTGTGGGGAACAAATTATAAAAAAAAAAAACCCCTGGGAGAAACCCGCTCAGTCGGGGGGCCAGTTCCTCTGAACAGCAGGGTTCAATTCAGGCTGCACAATGTCACATTGCAGAGGGACTCAACTGTCCTGTGGTTTGTCCCAGTGGGAGTCTAGGAGACAAGGTCCTCACTGGAGATCTGTCTTTGTGTCACTTCAGTGTCACATGATCCTTCAGAAACCTTTCTAAGATGACTGATTGATTGCTCAATAAACATTTGTTATGTGCGACCTAATATTTTTGTAGAAACGATTTTATATACTTGGTTTCTTTTTAGGGATTAATTAAAAAACACCTTGCTATGTGTACTGTGGGAGTTGTCACAGCACTTACATATTATTGATCTTTTGTTGGTTTGATTGCATCTATTGTTCTCATTTTCAAGTGGCTTTGGATAAAAGTGTCTACTAAATGAATAAATGTAAATGTAAATATCTGCAAACATGATAAAGGTCTTTCATCTCATTTTGATGAGTATGCTTCCTTGCTGATTAAAAGTATTAATTTATTTAAAAAAATCTTACTGACCCTAAACTTTTGAACCATAGTGTATATTTCTCTAACCAATATAAAAGTATACTTAGGAATTTTTCATCAGACATCGCAACAGAGGTAATTCTAAAACTGAACAGCTGGACGACTCAAATTGTTAATCAAATCACAGATGTTATCACCTTGAAATTGGCCTCTTACCATGTGTTAACCTAAAAGTGACCCAAAAACAAATATTCTGTCATCATTTACTCAACCTCATGTTTTTTCAGATCTGTATGACTTTCTTTCTTCTGTGAATGATGACAGAGCATTCAGTTTTTAGGTAAACTATCCCTTTAAAGCCATTTGCTGTACCAAATGTGACGGATATACTGTAAATCAAACGCATTACTTTTGTCGATATGGCCATTTAATTCAGGTATATGTCAAACCAAAATAAATGAACCATATTAAAACATGTGGTGAATTTGATTAAAGTACATTACTGGTAAATGTGAGCTAAAGCAACGAGGAGCATTTTATACAGTGACAATGACAGATTTTAACACAGCAGTTGGCAGATTGCACATGCTTACTCAAAGGAAAGAGACGTGCGACACACAGTCCACATGGCCTTGTTACCCTTACACAAATATCCATCAAGAGGACCAAACATTAAACAGGCACAATAAAAATTTTTCCCAAAAGCTCTGACAGACACTGGCTACACACTAATTTCAATGCACAAGCTTGTCTGTTTGGTTGATAGATTACGTTTGCTTGTTCGCTATAACAGCTGTGAGAAATGTTCAGCAATTTATTAATATAAATTGCTACTGTAACTGATGTTTTTTTGGGAAAAATGCAGACGCCGTGTTGTGGTGCATTATTCATAAGTCCATACGAACAGCGAATTGTGAAGTACATGAGTTAATAGGGGTGTAGAATCAAACGGTTTTTTAAACATCACATGTCTTGACTAATGTTTATGAGAAATTAAGGAGCGTCCTGCCCGCATCTGGGTTGAATCTCACGAAACCTTTTAAGAATGTCACATCACCTAACAATAAAAAAAACCTTTATTAAAATGTATTTAATATAATATAATATAATATAATTAATTAATATTATAAAGTTGCCATACTTGAAGTAAAAGGTAATAGAGATTATATTCAATCTTACAAGTATTTTAAAATTATGAAATGAACTAGACCAATATATATAATAATAATATGGTTGCTTTAGCATGTCTAAGTTATTTATACTGCTTTGAGTAATGTAAAAATAGTTAGATGCACAAAAATGATATGTTTTAAATATAATTTCATATTATCAAATCATATCAATTTAAATGATTTATAGAAATACAAGATGGATCGTTTTTTTTTAGAAAGCTCTATTACTAAATTACAATTTTAGAAATCCTATATAGGCATATCATATATATATATATTACAGTATAAATAATATAGATATTAGATATATATAAGGGGAAAAAAAAGGTATTTTAGTCAGCCACCAATTGTGCAAGTTCTCCACTTAAAAAGATGAGAGAGGCCTGTAATTTTCATCATAGATATACCTCAACTATGAGAGACAAAATGAGAAAAAAAAATCCAGAAAATCACATTGTAGGATTTTTAACGAATTTATTTGCAAATATGGTGGAAAATAAGTATTTGGTCAAAAAAAAAAATTTCATCTCAATACTTTGTTATAAACACTTTGTTGGCAATGACAGAGGTCAAACGTTTTCGGTAAGTCTTCACAAGGTTTTCACACACTGTTGCTGTTATTTTGGCCCATTCCTCCATGCAGATATCCTATAGAGCAGTAATGTTTTGGGGCTGTCGCTGGGCAACACGGATTTTCAACTCCCTCCAAAGATTTTCTATGGGGTTGAGATCTGGAGACTAACTAGGCCACTCCAGGACCTTGAAATGCTTCTTACGAAGCCACTCCTTCGTTGCCCGGGTGGTGTGTTTGGGATCATTGTCATGTTGAAAGACCCAGCCATGTTTCATCTTCTATGCCCTTGCTGATGGAAGGAGGTTTCACTCAAAATCTCACGATACATGGCCCCATTCATGCTTTCGTTTACACGGATCAGTCGTCCTGGTCCCTTTGCAGAAAAACAGCCCCCAAAGCATGATGTTTCCACCCCCATGATTCACAGTAGGTATGGTGTTCTTTGGATGCAACTCAGCATTCTTTCTCCTCCAAACACGACAAGTTGAGTTTTTACCAAAAAGTTCTATTTTGGTTTCATCTGACCATATGACATTCTCCCAATCCTCTTCTGGATCATCCAAATGCTCTCTAGCAAACTTCAGACGGGCCTGGAAATGTACTGGCTTAAGCAGGGGGACACATATGGCACTGCAGGATTTGAGTCCCTGGACGCGCAGTGTGTTACTGATGGTAGCCTTGTTACTTTGGTCCCAGCTCTCTGCAGGTCATTCACTAGGTCCCCCGTGTGGTTCTGGGATTTTTGCTCAAAGTTCTTGTGATCATTTTGACCCCACAGTGTGAGATCTTGCGTGGAGCCCCAGATCGAGGGAGATTATCAGTGGTTTGTATGTCTTCCATTTTCTAATAATTGCTCCCACAGTTGATTTCTTCACACCAAGCTGCTTACCTTTTGCAGATTCAGTCTTCCCAGCCTGGTGGAGGTCTACAATTTTGTTTCTGGTGTCCTTTGACAGCTCTTGTGTCTTGGCCATGGTGGAGTTTGGAGTTTGACTGTTTGAGGTTGTGGACAGGTGTATTTTATTTTGATAACGAGTTCAAACAGATGCCATTAATACAGGTAACCAGTGGAGGACAGAGGAGCCTCTCAAAGAAGAAGGTACAGGTCTGTGAGAGCCAGAAATCTTGCTTGTTTGTAGGTGACCAAATAATTATTAAAGAGGAATTTACCAAGTAATTCTTTAAAAATCCTACAATGTGATTTCTGGATTTTTTTTTCTCATTTTGTCTCTCATTTGAGGTATAACTATGATGAAAATTACAGGCCTCTCTCACCTTTTTAAGTGGGAGAACTTGCACAATTGGGGCTGACTAAATACTTTTTTGCCCCACTGTATATATTATATATATATATATATATTATATATATATTCTATATATATAATTCTTTGATTTGGGTGTGAAATGTTTGGGATAGGGTAAATCTCGAAAAATGTTTGAGAGCCATCTGCATCCCTATAATCTGCAGTTTGGTGCTAAAATGCAAAACATTTTCTCTCTATCTAACCTTAATATCCAGAGTCAGCTATAAACAAGCAATCTGTAGGTTGTTTTCCCTGAGAGATGTAAACACTGTTTGTTTGAGTAACCCAACTATCCCAAAAGAAGCAATTGCTCAACCAATGACATGAATTTGTGGGCGGGACTATCTGTTTGTCCAACCAATGGCCACCCGGGGAAACTATCCATAAAATAAGTCATTTTTCCAATCCCTTTGGGACTCTAGAGCAGGACTCTAATGTTGGCGTACCGGACCACCCACGTCCAGGCTTCGAGACGACGAGGCACCATGGCGCCCTCCAAGGGGACGCCCAGAAGCAAAGCACGACATAGCTAGGTATATTTGTGTCTTGTGAGGAACAACATGCAGTCAAGTATGCATTACAAGTTGCAACAGTAGCTTGTTGGGCCAAAACGATGCGTTAGCTAGATTGGCATTTTACCTGTATCAAGGGAACACGCTTGTCCCCCAAGTTTGTGGTCTAATTTTACTAAAAGGTGATGTACTAGCAGTGTTATGGAGAAACCCGACGGCAAGAGAAGGAGATCACTACTTTATACGGACCCCTGGCCTACAGCATGCAAGCCCCACGCACCTCGGGGAGTACACGGAAACGAGTTGAGAAACATGCACTCTAGAGGCACTAAGGAATAAAGACGGTTCACCTGTGACAGAAAGTTGTATTCAGTCTACCAGGAGTATACATGTGGTATATAATTGATACCGCTCATTTCCGAGCGCTTCACTCTCTAAAGTGTTATGCAACTCTGCTCACGAAGTCACTGCCATGGGGTAATAGTGGTCGACACTGTCCTTGCCGTCCGATGCTATCAGTAGAAGTTGTGGTTGCTCGTTACGACTCTCTAATTTGGCTCTGTGTACAATCAGTGCGGCCTCTGAGAAAACCAGACCAGATTCGATCAAACCAAGCGGGTACCACGCCTGCAGGACCTCGGCCGGGCGAATGAAGAGCCCCCAACTGAGTCAACCAGCACGCCATGAGATTACCACTCATAGATCGACTGCCACGGCGACGTCTTTTTATTGAGCCATTTGTAGTATTGTGTATTGTACAACAGTGTGAGTGTACAAAGAATATCGGGATTGGAAGGAGGGCATTCGTGCGAGGGCCTGATCAAAGTGACTCACTAGCCCAGCAGAATTGTAATACAGGGCAGCCTTCAAACTCAGCAGAAGAGGGTGGTCACAACAGCCCCTCTAGGGAGGGAAAGAGAAGAGAAACGCTACCAGTGCACAGAAGCAGTTAATTGAAGTGCTATCTATGATCCCACATACATGTCACAGGTTTTAACACGAGGAGTCCCGACAAATATACACTGTAAGCTCCACCCATTCTGAGTTGTGAGAGGGCCCTAGGAGTTATCGATGTCTGGAGATTTCACGGACACAGTGTGGTCAAAATGGAACGGAAACAATACAAGTGCACTGTCGCACGAAAGTAGTAAAGGCATGTTAGAGAAAATAATCCCATTAAAAATTCCATTAAATCCTCACATTTAGGACCGACATTTTAAAAAGTATAGTTCTTTGGAACCAGGTATTTCCAGCCAGCCCTGACGCTCACATGTGCGTCCATTCATTCGCAACTTCTCGAGTACCATGGCGCGCACTTAGTAGTCTGCACAGAGGGACTTAGCCATTCCAACTCCAGTTCACATAACACTCACGACTCTGGGGCAACAATTCCTCTCGGAGTAGCAGATGACACTTTAAGGGGGCGTAGTTCACCCAAGACAGATGGAAAGCACAATATGCAGTTTAGGGTCTGCTACCTCCCAGGACGAACTCCTAAGATGTAGGGTGACGTTCGATTAGACACCAAAACGCGAAGAGGATGGTGAATAGTAGCAGAACCTGAGTTGCAAGAGTGTCTGTCAGTCACAAGGATATGAGACGTGAATGCGTGTACTCGACAGCGCTGTATGGAGAGTCAAAAAAAAACATACAACAAGCACACGAAAAACCAAATGTGAAAACCCTGGCAAACGGTCTCGGAGTACATGAGATGGTATAGAGCCACACAGAGAACGAAGCAGCTGTGCACCAAAAAACTGAACAGTATTCTATCGTCATCTTGTTTTATTAGCCTCTGGATCCCCGGACAATTGTGCCGTGATGCTGGTCTGAGCACGTTCGACAAATAGCCCGGTCGCGGCACGCGTGTGGCGTTTCTCGTTAGCTCGCAACGGACAGGCACCATTGTTGAGAGATAGGTCGGCACGAGTTCGCGGAGGGCGTAATGCACTTATACCGGTCAGCGATCTGCCTTAAAGCCAGAAGAAGAAGACGAGGCGAGACGCTGCACGTGCCGCGCTGGCCACGAGAACGCCGCTGACGGACCGTCGGGACGCATTGGACGGGCGAATCAAGAGGTAAAAAACGAGAATATAGACCATATGTTCAGATTGATGCTTGGCAGCACAGACGACCGTGCTTAGGTTCGTGATCTAGCCAACCTCACGGTGTCGTCGTCACGAGCCGCGAGTGTCTTAGAGTTGGTTGTATGTTTGTTGTATGTTATGTTGTTACTGCTCAAGCAGGGGATTCTCATTGACTGCCCTATGGTTGACGAACCAGCCTGCAACCCCCGCGTTGGCAGTTAGAAAATCTCTTCGTGTCTTGGTTGTCATAAGCTGAAGAAGAACATAGTCACCTACATTTGGATGACCGCCTAGGGGTAAGCAGACATAAGACAATCAAATTTTCAATTGTGTTGGCAGTGACAATATAGCCCGCCGTCTAAAGAGGCACACACATATTCCCATAAGCCCTAGAACCTTTGTGAACAAAGGCAACCACGTCCATGACGAGTTGCCTGGGCAAGATGCAGAGAGGAAAAGGAATATCACTATGGCCAACTACCTCATAAAAAAGGCTCACTCTTGTCCTGTGCGGACCGCTCTGATGAGGAAGCCTGAAAATATAGGAGGTAGTATGTGCACCCAAGAAGGAATTAAGCAAGCAAGTAGAACTGGCGAAATTACATGCAGACGGCCAAGAGGGGCACATCTTGTTAACAGAGTTACTGATGTGCTTTCGATATTCGTAAGTCACGGTATATGAATACACGAGGTGGTGTCAGACGGTTTAATTTCAAATAGTAAAGAGTATAAATTATAAATAGTATCTGATAGTAATTGAGTCAAAAGTATATTAAACGTGTGACAATAAGGTTTCATAGCACAATCAACGCAGGTCACCAGCATTACTCACCTGCGAGTACTCTAATGAGCGCAAAAAAAAGTATAGTGATGTTTACAATTATTATATACAGTATTTATAAATAAACACATAGAATCGAAGCTCATACTAATAATATGGTGCTCTACCATGTAAGGTATTTGGTAAAATGCTATTGAGATAAAGCGAGTAATAAATGACATTATTTGACACCGACACCTAGACTTCACTCATTGCCATTGACGTTTGACGACAAAAAATTTGTAATGTTTGTAGAATATTGACAAGTATTTATAAATGAAATGGAAACTATACAGGCAATGTAGAGTAATGAATGAGCAAGGAATATATGAAAGAATAACTCCGGGCTATAACAAGATTATAAGAACTTATTACAATTGCCTGTTGAGATACAGTCTAAAAACAGGGATCGTTGCGGGGTTTAGGTAAAATAGAGAATTATAAGAGAAACAGCACAGAACTTGGGCCTTAGCCAAACAAGACGACTCCCATAAACAATGCCCCGATAGGAGCTTGTAAGGGGGATGTGATGAGACGGGAAGGTTGTCAAATAAGACGACAGCTTTCGAAGCTGACTGCTCATTTGGACCAAAGACAGATCGAGGTCAATAAAAAGTGGCGGTGAGAGCCTTTTTGTATCACAAGATCAAGGTCAGCCTCCATTCAATCGTTGTTAAAACTGCAGCAATGCATTGCAGCACTGCAGTCAGATTTCACCTCTTAGCCATGTGAACTCAACATCCGCCCGCTCTGGTCATCGGCCCTCGACAGAATCAAGCGTACATAGTGGGCCTCGTGATAAACACAGTAACAAGCGAGTCAAATGTAATCGCAGATGTAACTTTCTCGATGTTCCGAAGCAGCGCAGTGTCATCAGGGAGTCTCATGCTTCAAACTGTGTTCCAGGTTACAAGAGCTGTACTTACTGACTGTCTAAACAGAAAATATCAGCTGTAACACACAACACTAAAATCATGGAAAGACATTATGAATAAATAAACAGCTGTGACTAAAAACAAAAAATACAGTGTTGTCGGGAATTAGGTGACTATGGACAATAATAATAATTAAAAAAAAAAGTACTTTAAAAATGTTGTAAATAGGATGCTCCTTAACCATAAATAAATGTGTCTCTAAGGACCAAACTGCTTCTCAAAAGTGCAGGAACGTGCTTCCCACATTTGGGATTGGACTCTCTCTCATCTCTCTGTCTATTGTCTTTATACACTGGACAAACTGATATTATTATATATATTATATATATTATTATATATATATATATATAGATATATATAATATGTGTGTGTGCCTTGTGGGGGTGACAGAGAGAGTGAGATGATGGTATGGAGGGATAGATAGATAAATGTGTTTTTACAGAATTGTTCGGTTGTTGTAATTACAGTTTTTATCTGTCAACACACTGCAAAACACGGTGAAGACAGTCATAACTACGTACATCTACTATATAGTCATATATACATGCTACTATAATATATGAAATTTTTATGATTTATATATTAGTTAGTCATCGATCTGGATATCTATCGATAAAGATGCTTCTTGCATGCAGAAGAGTGTATATACAGCTACAGTTATCTACTGGCAGTGGGTATTTGCCCATGCTAACCTGCCAAACCATGACCCCCTAAATTCAATCCACAAACCTTTAACCACAAAATCACACCAAACAACCCTTGCTCTCAATATCAAGGGTTTCTCTAGTTGCCCTACATCTTCTTATAAGCTTATCACACTATGCTTAACACTAGGTTAAGGCTACTTTAAACCCTGGGATATGAAGCTTTTGTGGTGCTAAACCTAAATTGTTGTGCCCAAAAATCCATGTTTGAATTACTAACTCAAGGTAAATTACAAACGATGAAACACAGAGCAAGGTAACCTGTTCACGAATCACGACACACGACTGGCCTGGAGAGTTGTGCTGACTCTCTCTGTGACAGTGTATTTTAGCATGTGCACGTGCTCATACGGCGCTCATTAAAGCTGCTGCATGACTGTGGCTTAACGAGCCATTAAAGGGCCATTAAGACTCATTAAAGCACAGTCATGCAGCAGTCGTGCTGGCTTAACATGACACTGACTGATTCTGAGAGCTGCTGCAGTATAAACGCCTCACAAGGTGACTGCTCTAACATTATACAGCCTTCTAGAACCTCCACATGTCCGAAACTTACTGCATTTGAATGCATAAAAATTAAAGTCTTTCAATCTTTCTCATTTTATAGAAACCTGATGAGATCTTTTGTCAGTGGCAATCACAAAGATCCAGATTAAAATAGAGGTTTGACCTTGATCTGTTTCGGCGGATACCAAATGTAACTGCAGCTAAATTTTCACATCCATCTAAACAAAAAGTTTGAATGGTGTCTGAATGTGCACATGCCGGACAAAATGCAAGGTGTTGTGGGTGGTTGCAAGGGTGTTGCTATGCAGTCGCTAAGGTGTATTGACGTGGTTGCTAGAGGAGCCAAAAGAACCCACATAAAAGGCTCTATGACATTCTGGTTCTTTGGAGTGTAGTCAACAGGAGTTTTGATATGTTTATTGCACACCAAAGCATAAACAAATAAATTCCACATTTTGATTGAATCGATAAAACGTGACAACACACGCAGGACGTGCTTCCAGTTAAGGAGTTACTACGCTCAGATCTCGTAACCCGCTCTAACAACATGAAATATAAACTTAAATGCACTGTGATAATAGTGAATTTAAAGTCATTGTAGTGGGATAGTTATGTCTAAAAACACAGAGTCTATCCATTTCCCTTTACTCATGATATTCACTAATAAATAATAAATCATCGGTTCATTCATACATGGGTACTATGACATGTCACAGAAGTGTCCAGCAGTGTTACATGCTACACTCCATCTGAACATCATTTTCTAATTATTATGCATGCATTTTTATGACCTTATGTAAATTGAGAGACCACATGGAATATTTGAACTCGTAAACATTCATTTGTCACACCGCAGGACCATTTAGTGAACTGCACGACGCAAAAAGGTAATTAAAAAACTTTCAAAAATGCATGTTACTATTATTATGTACTATTATCATTTGAAATGCAGAGCACAAATTCCAAGTAAGGGACACCATACTTGAACACACATCCATCCCTTTCCTTTACAAACCAAAGCACAACGTCTTGAAGTAATTGGATATGGCGGCTCATTGCAAATAAATGTTTTGTGAAGGGAATATCCGGACCTGGCAAAACCCTGCTGACCCTATGTGTGGTGAATAGGGCAAAGAACCCGTGTTACCGGTGATGTTGTTAATGCATGATATTGCTTAACCTGGACAGCCCTAAATCAACACAAGAAGCATTTTTTGCCACAGTCTGACACGTTTTCCGCCGCCTTTTGATTGACAGGATATAATCGGCCCTCATCATCGGCTGATTTTGAACAATCAGCCTATGGCCGATAGTGAAATAAATTGCTTTTATCGGCCGATACGGATTATTGGCCGATACATTGGTGCATCCCTACAAAAGGTTCAAATGTGCACATGATGCCTGTAAATATATTTAAAAACAAATACAGCAGTAACTCAAACATTAGGCATATTTCCAATAGTATGATACATTGTTATCAAATGTTTAATTCATCAAAGTACATCAAGTTATCATCTTGAATATTAAAGAAACTTGAAAAAAACAAGGTTTCTGCATTAACACTTGCCCCCTTTTACATAAATTCTATCCTAAACTCTCAATATAGGAAACAAAGGTAATAACCTTCTTCACACGGCTTCTCTCTCATCAGCATTAATCTTGACCATTAGAAAGGACATGGATCTGGTCCTGGACCAGCGCCTCGGACATTCTGTAAAGATCTCTATTAACCCAGAGTCCTAGAAGGATGCAAAGAGTCCATCCATCAAGATCTTTTTCCCCAAACACATTTCTCACTCACTGTCAACCTTCTTAGCACAAGAAGCCGATTTTCTTTTCTTTTTCTTTTTTCTTTTTGGTCTGTTTTTGCGTGAGAGTGAGGGTTTTTTCCAGGCTGTTTAACAGTAATAACATCTGAAAGGCAGCAGATTACGTTGGAATTGAAAATGTGTTGCAGGGGCAATGATCCATTTTACTTGACACATGTAGCTGTAGACTCCATATATCTTATATGGCACCGCTGTTAACGCTAAACTCCAGTGCATGTTGGGTTATGGTGCACAGCAAAAGCATCCACTGTGTTATCATGTATGGATAGATATGTATAAGTGTGTGTGTGTGTGGGCTATTTGGAGTGCGGGATCATGATAAAATGGCCTTAAGCTGAGGTTGTAGCATCCGCCACAGAATCTCCCCTTATCCAGATGTCACTACACTGCTTTAACAGCAGAGTATCTGCTTCCCTCCGCTCACACACAACACTCGTTTTTTTCCTACTCGCACTGCCACCAACCCAGTTACACACGGAGTAATCTACGTATAAATATACCACTTTGTTTTGTAATCTGGCTTGTGGATTGACACCCATTCACCCCTCGGTCTCCCATGTGTTGAAAACTTAGTAACTTTCAGTGATCTTCCGCACAGGGAAGGGATGCAGCTTTGTTAGTTACATCTGTAGTCTGAAAAATACTTCTATACGACTATACGTAAAGTGGTAGCTTGCCTAAAAGCGAAATTTCTGCCATGATTTACTCACACTCATGTCACTACAAACAAAGGGTGCATTTCCCAAAAGCACTGTTAGCCAACTAATGTCACAAGTTCCATTTAACTGTATTGGTAACGACGAAACTTAGTTGAATTTGGGAAATTAAACCCTGTATGATTTCTTTGTGGAACAAAAAAAAAACATTGGGATCCAATGGTATTGACTAGTATTGAAAAAAATAACATGAATACTAAAACTATTAAAAATGGTGTATGCTAATGAATAAAAAACCTGACTTTCATCATATAGACAAAAACAGGTAAAACATTCTCCAAAATATCTTAAAAATATATGCAGAAGAAAACATGGACAGGCGTAAATGATGACAGAAATTTCGTTTGGGGCGTGCACATCCCGTCGTACGTAGTAAGTAATTAAAATAATTAATAATACTTACAAAGTAACAAAAAAACGCAACATGTTGAATTGCTTGATGGTGTATTCCGCGTTAATTATCATACTCATCATTCAAAGTAAACATATACATGCGTGTGGCCAGGGTATTGCTGTGTGTTGCCCAAGGTGTTCAAAATGGTTGTGAGGGACTATGCTTACAAAAAAAATGTTAACCGATGTAATGAATCAGCTCATGTCAGGAAATATGAATAATTAACCATAACTAGTTATAATTAACTATTCATATTTTAGATCCGCTGTAGATATTTAGCTGACCACTCAGGGTCAACTGTCTTGTCAATTCTAAGAACGTTAATTTCCTGGTTAAGGGAAATAACTTTTTACTGTACAATTCTACAAAAGCTTGTAAAGTAAATCTGCATGATTAGTGATTCCGGTTGGCCTTTATGAGCAAACAATGAACAATGTCAAGTGTGATACAAGTAAGGTTTTTATTAACTACATAAACACTTAAACTAGTCTAACATACTACATAAACACATAAACTGGTCTAACATACACATACACACACACACACATACAGTTGGTATAGGAAAGGGTTAAAGCTTAACTCAGTACAGAAAGAGACATAAGGAATGAAATTTATGGAACCATTTGCATATTCAGCAGATCTACACCTGAGGGAAGCATCAGATTCTTAGTTCAAACACACCTTTGTAAAAAGGTGTAACTGATACTTAATGTATCAATTAATAAGACTAAGTTTGATACTTGCGAGTCTCGGCTGTCTGAAAGAGATTCCTGATGCAATCTTAAGGCCAAGATCTTGCTGAAGTTGGTTGATGCGAAAGAACCAGTTTGAGTCAGAGTAACTTGATGAATGGAAAGGACTAGGCCGAAGAAAAGCCTGGCACAATGCTTTGGTATCCTGAAGCGTTTTCTCACATCTTCATCTGCATCTGACCGAACCACCGACTGGGGCGGGTCACATGAAGTGTGGCCTTTAAAGCCTGAAGAGATTCACGCCTCTCAAGATGGGCTTATCCAATGAGAACGTCCGGAACCTCAAGTTGGGGGGTTCTGAGATACAGGGGGTTTTTTATGGCCCTTTGTTGGAAAGCATGGTAATTTGTGGTATGAAGCTTGTGTAACAATTATTAAAGACTCTTAGAACACTAATATGTTGCGTAGGTGTAAACATACAATATACATTCTCAATTAGATCATCCGAATCCGAATTCATAGATACTAGACATGGTAGAGTTACTTATATGAATGAGTGGTTTATCGTAAGCATGAATAAAAATAGTCTATAATACAACAGATTAATACAAAACAGCAATAATATACACAATGGCCTGAAGAATATGTGTGTTCATTCAAAGAAAGGTTTTCCTATGAATTAATTAGTAGAAAAGTCCATTTCTACTGTGCGTTTGTCCTGGGACATGCAGGGATTTTCCATGCTTTACATTCTTTTGGCCAATAAACCCAGTGATATCAGCGTTGGTTGCCATGCAACAAAGGGGCCTGTTTCGGCTTCCTGGGGTGTTACGCATTCCGGGGGGAAGGGTTCATGGGTCCTCGTATGGCTTGTTAACTGAGGGGGGTTACAGAGTATTTGTTAAATATAAAAACAAAATATATATTGTGTGTTTGATTGGTCCAGACGCTACATCTCTTAATATGTGTCATATGGTAACATAACATTAATTAACTGGACTCTTTAAGTCCAAAAATATTGCCTGCGTTAATGCAAATCTTGATTTAATTTTTTCCAGGTGAATATCGTAAGTTTGATCACTTTAAAAAGTAATAGCACACCTATTCTCAACAAGCCACATGATTCATGCCTGTTTTAGGGTCTGTCTAAGTATGAACAATAAACAATCACTTGTAAAATGTAAGGTAAAAAAATACATTTGCAAAGGCATGCATTTGTAAAAATGATATAAATAGTTAATATTAGTGATGTAACATTCCCATTAAGAGTCTTATGCTGCAGTGCAGGGTAGCAGAGACATGCTTTGGTGTTTGCTGTTGTTTTCTTTGCATCCTACAGCGTTCTGTTTTCTTCTTTGCCAGAGGACATTATAGTGGACAAGGTGCAATTGGATTGCATTCTGAATACAAATACAAACACATGTTTTGTTGACAGTAACACCTGAGTGTGCCAACGGAGGTTCCCCACTACCGAAGCTTCGTGTGAGAGAGAGAGACACGTGCGTAATCACATTTCCACCTGCAGTCACAGGAGAAATGTTCATTTCCTGCCCGTTTCTCAAAGGAATTAGACTGATTGATAGATTATGTGGCCATGAGAGCTTGTTGCTTAAAAAATTTAAAATTTCCCCTACATGACCTTGGAGCAATCCTGCAAGCTCTGCTCTTTCATCTGTCCCACAGTGGCTGTGTCACGCTTGTCATGTAATAGTGTTGGGTTGAATTAATTTGCATCACTAACCTCTCTACCCTTTAACTCATGTTCATATAAAAAACGAATTACAATCACTTGCATCAGTCTACTTATTATCTATTTCATCAGCCGAATGCAGTTCCATCCATCCATTCCAATCATCGTTTTGTATCTTATCCATCATCCAATCCATCCATTCGTCAGCCCATCCATCCATTGTTCTGTCTGTCCATCCATCCATCCATCTGTCTGTCAGTCTACTGTATTTATCTATCTCCATCCATCCGACTATCCTATCCGTCCATCCATCCATCCAGTCATCGTTTTCTATTATCTATCCAGCATACATCCATCCATCCGTCTAGCCAAAATCAAATCCATCCAATGTCGGCAGTCTATGTATTTATCTATCGCCATCCATCGAACTAGCCTATCCTCCATCATCCATCCAGTCAGCGTCGATTTATCTACCATCATCCACCATCCATACGTCAATCCATCCATCCACGTCTATCATCCATCCATCCATCATCTGTCTGTCTATCTATCTATCATCTACTGTATCTATCTATCTATCCAATGTCGTCTATCATAAGTCATTGTTCGTTTATCTAATCAATCCACCATCCGTCTGTCGATATATCCATTCAGTCTGTCATCTATCGATCTATCTATCTATCTATCTATCTATCTATCTATTCCATCCATCCGACTATCCTCCGTCTATCTGTCTACCATTCCTACAGTCTATCATTCTATCATCCATCCATCCATCTATCTATCTGTCTGTCAGTCTACTGTATTTATCTATCTCCATCCATCCGACGAATCTATCTGTCATCCGTCTTATCCATCCATCCATCCATCCATCTTCTGTACCGTCTACTGTATTTATCTATCTCCATCCATCCGACTGTCTGTCTATCCATCCAGTCATCGTTCTATTTATCTATCCATCCATCCATCCGTTTTCCTAATACCATTCAGTCTGTCTCTATTATCTATCTATCTATCTATCTTCGGTCAGTCCTAAAGGTATTTATCTATCTCCATCATCAGACTATTCCTATCCGTCCATCCGTCTATCAACCATCCAGTCATCATTCTATCATCCACATCCATCCGTCAATCCATCCATCTATCTATTATCTGCTATCTGTCTGTCAGTCTACTGTATTATCTATCTCCATCATCCGACATCCTATCGTCCATCCATTATCCCTCCATCCAGTCATACTCCATCACCGTCCATCCCTCCATCCATCAATCATCCATATATCTACGCTGTCAGTCACCTGTCTTTATCTATCTCCCATCATCCAACTCTCTGTCTAATCAATCCGAATCGTCTATTAATATATCCATCCATCCATCCATCCGTCTGTCTATCTATCCATTCAGTCGTCAGCATCTCTCTATCTATCTATCTATCTATCTATCTATCATCTATCTTCTATCTATCTATCCATCCATCCATCCATCCTTCTATTGGTTTATTCATCCATCCATCCATCCATCTATCAAGTCTTCATTATTATATCTAGATTTCGGGTGAAGCTTTAGTGCAAGGACGACTTGTAAAAATAAAAACAAAATAAATATTTATTATAAATAAAAAATAAATCTAAACACAAATAAAAATAAATGTAAAGAAAAAATATAAATAAAAAAATCAGAGTCAAATTCCGAGGGAGAAAAGACAAATGTATCCAGAATGGAATGCTAGCTTACTGAATACTGTGTAGTAAATATTTACGCATTTGGCAGTTCAAACTGCATGGTGTACACATTTAAAAATAGTAACAGAAACAGCAGGTATTACCACAGAAATGTTTCAAACAGTACTAAGCTAAATTTTTTTCACATGACTTCACATCGCACATTTAATTCTTGGAATTGAAATTATTATTTTGCATTTTTTAATGGTAGTATGCTATTCCGAACACAGCCGGTTGTGAAAACACTTTCTGCATTTGTGACATAAAATCATATTTTTTTAAAAATTCTTAAAGTCACCCTATTTTGAGAATGACTGTTAAGTGTGTGTTGTTGTTATCAGGTTCTCCTCGCTGATGGAGTCAGTTTAAAGTCATTTACACATTTCATTACGCTGATCAGCTCTGGGCGACACGTAATGTCACGCTTACGAGGCATTGTTCTGTATGGTGTGATGCAGCGCTGGATGTTGTTTCTGAGAGACAGATTTCATTAAGCGGTGTGAGCAGTGCCAGTCACTCATCTAAAATACTGAACAACAGAACAGTCTTAAAGGAACGGCTCACCTAAAAATAAAACGTTACCATTTACTCACCCTCATGTCATTCCAAACATGTAGACTTTTTGTCCACACTTTGAAAAACACTATTATGTGGACAGTTTTGGTTGGTTCCTCACACAAAGCTATTGTATGAATTCAGAATATGTGGAATATAGTCTCAAGAGCAGCGTGAACATTCTGTAAAACATCTCCTGTTGAGTTACACAAAAGAAAGTCATAAGAGTTTAAAACTACGTGAGAGAGAGTAAATGAGGACAGACCTTCAATTTTGGGTGAACAGTCATACTTCAAACGGTCATTGAATTTACTGCACTGCCATTATGGCTTTCAGCGTTGTCTTCATAAAACCCCGTCTATTCATTAAACTGCCAGCAAGAACAGCACTGCTGCCCCAGTGTAATTCATTTACTCCATGCGTCTCTGTGCAGAGATTGAATGTCATTCTGTGGCATTGGGTGATCTCAGACAACATAATGAATGTAATGTAATTCCTCACATCAACTGTTGAAATGTTTTAGTTGCACTGTAACTGAACTGTGCTTTTTCACCTGTGGTGTAGCACTACCACCTGTGTGTGTGTGTGTGTGTGGGTGGTGGTGTGTGTGTGTGGTGGTGTGAAGTGCGTGTTTGCACTACATAAACATGTTTTTGTGCACATCTAATGTGAGGAATATCGGTGTGTGTTTGTTTGGTGTGGATATGTGCTGCACGTTGGACTGTAGTATGGATTAAGACAGCATCTGTTTAGAAATGACTGCTGATTTGACCCATTTGCACTGCACAGAAAACAAACCTTACACTCAAAAATAAAAGGTTTATGAAAAAAAAAATGGTGCTTGTTCATGCAAACGTTGCCACCTTGATGCTAGTGTAAGCAGGGTTGTTTTAGTAATGGTTTAGTAATTCAAACATTATTTTAATCGTTTTTTTAATGTCTATTTTATTATTTTTTATTTTAGTACATAGTTACACTAAATTAAAATGAGAAATGTTCCCTCCCTATTTCAGTTAAAGCCATTTTAATGCAAGTTTTTATGGCTTTAGTTAATAACCCTGATTGTAAGTCATTGCTAGGGTTTTGATATTTAATATGAAACTCTTAAAAAACTAAGTTTGTCTTGACAAAGTATGCTTTTCTAGTTAAAAATGACAGTGATATGAAGTTCTTTGGATTTCAATTCATTTTGATTCTACTTCCTTACATTTAAATGTGAGTTGTTTTGAAATGTGAATTGTGCATTTAAATGTGAAATGTGAATTGTGCATCCAGTTTGCCACCTCAATACAAACTGAATTCAAATTGTTTACATATAAAAAATAAAAAAAACATTCTCACGTCAGTGCATTTAATGCATATCTCAGACATGCATACTGTATGTTTCATTAAACAGCTTGGTAAGAAAGGGTATAATCAATGTTTAAATGAAGTCTTGTTTTGCGTACAGAATCTGATGTGATTATTGTTGCGTTGCGAGTATTAGCGACAGATAAGGCGAGGCGAGCTCTATGCTGGTTGTGTTCTGTGTAAGCAGAGAACAGATGCATTGATCCCAGGGTTTGCTGGCTCCACACTGTACTAGACGTGTTCACCACACAACAGGACAAAACACACACACACACACACACACACTGACATAGAAGAGCACACAGGCATTTGAGAACCAGCACACACTCACCCTCTCCATGATTTGGCTCAACTTTCCCAATCTCCTCTTCTGATCATCATCACTCATATTTGGGAAGAACAATTTTGTATCTTTTTATTGAATTTTGTATCTGTGTCTCTGTTACTATTGCTGATGCTTAACCCTTATGAAGCCAAATGTATCATATTTGATACACAAATTTCCAAGACCTCTAAATTATCAACATGATCAAAACTTTGTTGAAAAACCTGTTGTACTCAATCTACTACATGCCTTCTGTCATCAGATTGATAGTTTATACTTTTTTTTAGCAAATAAAAGGCCTTTTCGTATCATTCTAAAAAATATCCAGGTTGTGATTCTTTTATATTGTTAGTCATTTCAAGATGAACACTTATTGGATTGAAACCAGCTGAAATGATCCATACATTTTATTTATTTATTTTTTGTTGAAAAATCAGGTTCAAAAGAGAGTATCAAATAAGCTTTTGAGAAATGTTTATTTGTTTGTTTCTCAATTATTATTGTATTATTATTGCATGTACTATTATATGTTTTGCCCCACAATAAAAACCACAGAGCTTTGATCATAAAACTAAAGCATTTAAATATCATCTTACTAAAACATATTACTGGAAGATATAGAGTGACAACTGATATTTATATGCATTTTTATGTAAGTTTCTGTTATACTGTTATAAAGATCTCATTGATATCATGAGTCATAAAAGCCGAATTGATCAAACATGACATTCAACAAAAAAAAATGCATATGCATGAACATTTTTTTTTCATCTAAAGGTTCAAAAAATGATGTCTATTAATTTAGATGTCAGGCTTTAGGCAGGGTTAGAATAGCTGGACAACTGAACAAACACCAAATCTTAAGGAGAAAACTGAGCCACATTTAGGATCTAAAATATCATAGAGATTTAGGAGTGTTTTTTTTTTTTTTTTACCTTCGGCCAGTAAACAACCACCTAGTAACCACCCAGAACACCCCGGCAACCAGCTAGCAATGAAAAACCTCTCTAGCATTGTTGCGGCAAGTGCAAATTGCAAACTCTTTACTCTCTCATCTGTGTGAAAAAATTTGAACAATTGTAGCTTTAGCTTGTTACTGGGAACTTTCTCTTCCAGGTTACAGGTTAACCTTGAGAAATCTAGTAACCTATAAGTGCTTCTTAATTGGTTGAAGGAAAAACTGGAAAATTAGACATGATTTCTCAACTGATCTACACAGGCTCATACTGAATGTGACACAAAGCCTGCAATTTAGTCTTGAATTAAAAGAGAACACCTCATAGTCTTGACGTAACAGCCGGCCACTTGACGTAACTGTCCTACACTCCTACAGCATACACTGTGTCCTTCATAGTACACACTACACATGCAGTGCCAACCCTACACAGATCTTCCTTACATTTCTCAGCAAATATGCTAACAGAGACATCTAAATCCTGTCTACTTGCTTATAACTACCACATACAAACCCCCCCCCCCCTCTCATCATCAAATGAGCTAAAATATAGACATTATTCCTGTGAGGGCAAAGTTTATTCTTCTTATTAAAAGTAAAATCATATCAGGTCATATCTCAGGTCATAAAACACTGTTCTATAAAAAGTATTACTCTGAAAGCACTGCTCTGAAGGAGAACAAGGATGCAAGGGCAATCAGGTCATTCTACAAAATCTTTCCGTTTTTCACATAAATGCAAATAAATGACATTTCTGCCTATATTCCACACATATATTTGAAAACAACAGTTGATTTTTACTAATCATCTCCTGTTTTACTAATTATTCCTTTTCTCCCAAAATCATCTTGATATGACTGACAACTGAAGAGTTATAATTATGATTGTGATGATGTTTCTCCATTTGCCCTGGAGCTTATATTTACTGCAATTTCTTAATAACTTTCCCTGAACATTTTGTTCAAGATTACTTGTGATTGGATCTGACAGACCAGCATTTGTCTCTTTCTAGCCATCCCAAATACCTCTTTCCATTATCCACCTTGTTCTTATGAAGCACCCTCTTCTTACTACGAAAGTGGCACATTATCACAGCTTCAGCGGGACGAATCCCAGATGCGTCAGTGTGTGCTCTATAATAACTGCTCCCAAGAGTAATTACTGAAACCTGTCATTGCTTCCTATCCAAGACCTCTCAGTTCACCTCTCAACGGAATTCAATTTCTGCCACTTTAACTTTCCAGCACAACGACTTTAACGGGAAACGCACTCCTTCTGCTGTGAGAAGTGATTGATCTTTGTTATTCCTGCAAGTCAGGAACCACAGAGTGACATATTACAGCAAACAGCACGCATTAACCTACAGGCTTTTTTTCTGGTGTCGATCACACATGAATGAAAACTTTACTATTTCAACAAGCATCCAACCTGTGGGTGCACCAGCTTGAGATGACAGTTTCACAGCGCTGTCCGAACACAGTAAGGCACTTTCAGGATGATTCATAGCCCAAACACACTTAGCCTTCATTTCACACTGCACAAATCCTAAACAAAATTGCCAGTTCTGTCATTAAAAGACCAAATTAACAGGTGCGCAACTTCAAAAATCCTGATTAAAGTGCATCTACGTGTATGTGTGTGCCAGCAACATCCCTGCCAGAAGTGAAGGTGATCAGTTACCTGCTTTGGCAAACCACATCCAGCCCGGACACCCGACAGCACATTTTCTCCTTCGCGACTCGTCCTGATTTTTTTCTTCTTCTTTTTTTCCCCCGTCCCCCCCTCCTTCTTTCTCTCTCTCGTGGCTCTTGTTTGATTCTATTTCAGTGTAGACAGAACAGCCCACTGTGACAGTGGCATGGTCTCTAGCAGTTTGGCAGAAGGTCACATCATCTTTCGTGAGGGGAGGGTGGGACGGATGGAGGGAGCGGGGGTGGAAAAGAGGAGGTGGCGTGGAGAGATGGAGGAAGAGCGGATGCCAGAGGAGAAATGAGAGGCAGGAGACGGCTGTCCACAAGTGTCCTGGTGCAGACGCGCATAGAGCTCCTTGTCCAGGATGGTCACTGGTTAGGTGGACACATGTGTCTCAACTCTCACTGGACAGGTCCAAATCTGTCAGTGTCTTATCTGCGTCCAAATCAGACCAGAAAAAAACTGTGATTTTTATAAATTTGCAATTTTGTGTTAAAAACAACATTAGTGTAAAATAGAATTTTGAATGATCTGTTGTTCCGTGCCAAAACAAACAAATAGGAAATGGAATTCAGAGTTATTTTCAGTCCAAAGAACAAATTTTGTTTACCTTGTTAACTTGTTTCCAACACATTCTTCAAATGTAGCCCTCTATTCCAGTAAAAGACACCACAGATTACTCCAAAAACTGGCAGTTAGAAGGGCACACAGGTGGCACAGGCCGATAGGCGGAGCTTCTTGTTTTAGCCCGCTGTTGATTGCTATCCAACAGATATTTTAGCTTCTTATTCCCTGGAGTTTGTAATTATTTTCTTGACTTCTGTAGTTGTAAAGCGATATCCCGTTCAAAGGTACGCCATTTCTGTTTCCCTGACCCCTGATGTTTTGTTGGAGTTAATGTGTTCATCTGTGGCTGTGGAGTGCAGTTGCGGTTCTCAGATTACTGTAGTTGTAATCCCGGCTCCTTCTGCACTCCATATCAGAGGCAGGACTTGTGAGCCGTAATCATTATGTGGTAAGGATTTATTCTAACTCTCTCTCTCTTCCCCGAAATCTCTCTCTCTCTCTCTCTCTAACCCTCCTCCCTCCCTTCTCCCTTCCTCTAGACCATCTTCTCTCTCTCTTTTTAAATAACTCTTCTTAAACAGATGGCTTCCGTGATTGTGAGGCATTTCTGCTCTCATTCTTTGAAGTCCAGACATAATATTGATAGCAATTTCATACTCTGAGAATGCAACTGCATACTTTCGGCATTGCCACAAATTTTACTTTATAATCTTGTTTATGACCGTATACTTGTGAGTACAGCATCTAGGTTGGGTTTTACTATCAATAGCTCAAATGCTGTAGCCTAATAGAAGTTTCTCGCAGTGCTAAAGCTCAGGAGGTGGATTTATCTCGATGGACCCACTTTTTAATGGTGAAAAAGGTGTATTAAACAGTTGAGAGGCAGAAGAGATCCTACATGTTTGAATTATGCAAGTGAGCACACATAGGTACACACAAAAATCATCCATCCATGCATTATTCTGGTCCTGGTTCTTATTGGTTATTCAGCAATCCTGGCATCCAATGTGCAAAATTGGCTGAAGTGGTGTCATCACTCGAAAGTACTCTATTATAACTGATTTACCTTCAGAGTGCCTATGGTTCTTTAATGGAGATTCACCCAAAAATGAAAATTCTGTCTCATTTACTCTTATGTAATTCCAAACCTGTATGACCTTTTTTATTCTGTGGAACACAGAAGTTAGTTATTCTGAAAATGTTTTTCATCGGGCTTTTGTCCATATTGTATCAGTCAATGTGGTTCAAACCAATCAAGCTCCAAAAAGGATTCAAGGATAGCATGAAATTGATCCAAAAATTCCAAACATCAGCTAAGGTCAAATCTCATTGGTTCTTGCATGTCACGTGACCAAACATCATGATGTACAAATTTGAGACGCTATGATAGAAAATGTCTTCTGTCAAAGAGTTTGAACCAGTCACAAAACTTAACAATTATTCCACACCATTTAGTGGGATGTGGGAGTCAAAAATATAGTGGATATAGTATTGGTTAAATGGCCAATGCACATTGTTTGTCACGTCTAATAAGACCCTTTAGCTATGACTATTTTCACACTATATTTAAAGGTCTAAAAAGACCAAAACAAAATCACATCTGTTGGTGTGGACAGTACAATCTGTTGGTTCATGGGATCCAGGTTTGGGGCCTGGCTCATGTCCTCATCTCTCTCTCACTACCGCTCCTGACTCTCTCTGCTGTCCTAATAATACAAGCTAAAAGCCAATAAAAGTAAATCTGGCCATAGAGAATACTAGGATATTTGCTAATCTAAATTTATTTGCATTATAGGATTGTTACAATAGAGTCCTGGCAAAGTCTAATAAGTTTCGATCAGCATTTTGCTACATGTCCAATAGAAGTTTAGAAATATCATTATATATTGATTAAAATATATAATCTATATATATTTATATTCACTATAGCAAATATATTTTAAATATGCACAAATGCACTTTTGTAGCCTATAAGTCGAAACGGAACGGTTTCTTATACGACACATGCAGCGAGTAATTAGCCTACATAATCTATAAGATGATAGTCTATGAACTTTCCGATTCAACCCACCATATTTGAGAAGACCCATTTCATAAATTTGCATGATATTACTGTTGTGTTTTCGTTTTACATTTCAGTTGTAAATCAGTCGTCAAATAGAAATTGTTTGCGACTGTCAGTAGTTTTCGATGCTGATCCACTCTTCTTCCGTTGAACGGTAAACCCCGCCTACGTGCTTGGATTTGATTGCCATCTCCTCTATTTTGATATTTGCGAGCGCTACAGCTAGGCAGACCAGCCTAAAAGGTAGTTTTAAATACCTTTTTGTCAGGCATTTCTAATCACTGCCCCTTAATGTCTATTTGTTAACGTTCACTCAGTGGTTTTTTAATGAGCAAAAACTTTTATTTTTTCCTTCAGACGGGTTCAAATCTATTTTTTAAATACAGCTGCTTTCTTATCAATGAATATCACTGCCTGGAGGGCATCCTTTAGCGTAGCCGTCGTCAGCGCTGTGTGATGTGGTGGACCATTAGCCTCTGTTACCCTTCCCGCTGGCAGGAGACTGGAGATTCGGCTCTCACGGTAGCGAGAGCAGCGGCAGTCAAAGGGGGACTACAGAGATTCATCAGTGCCGCTGGTCGAAGGAGACACACATTGTGCAGATGAGAGAAAGATAGAGAGGGGCAGAGATGGGCATGGTATGCTGTCTCTCCCCGCTTGTGCCTGGAGGCGTGTCACACGCTACATAATGGCCGTAGACGGCCAACATGTGAAATGGGGAAGGGAACCTAGAAAAGAGATATAAAGAGGCAGCGCGGGCACGTGCATGGGAAATCCCTCCCATCAAGTCCCCGTTCTTCCTCTTCAGTGGAAAAGTTTGGTATTATTAGTCAGGATTGACGGAAACGTAAAAGAGGGGGGAAAGGGCCCCCTTGCACGTGACCCAGATCTCGGGGAGTCCGGTTCCAAAATAATAGTGCCTGAATCTCGTGTTATGAACAACAGCAGCTCATCTTACGTCCTCAAACCTAGCCCGTTCCCTACTCTCCGATGCCCTCTTGCTGCTCTATTCTGCAATTGATCTTTGGTTTTCTTCGTCATATGGGCAGATTTAGTGTGTTTTGCGCTCCCATTGACATAATTGAGACCTGAATCTGACAGTACCACTTTTTTCGGTGCCAGGTTAACCGCTGCAGTATAGTATCTTTGTATACCATATCGGATTTGTTTATTAAAGTGTGGCTGAGATGGTAAAAAGTTACCGCTATGATGGTTTAAAGTTCATAGGGGGAAAGAGCATGTAAACTCGTCTTGATTCCAAAGTGTCAGTCAGTGGTTGATTTGTCCATCATTGATATACATGTTTAAGGTTATATGTTATAACTACAGTATTCGGATAGTTATATGATCTTATTTTGGTGTGTGGTCGTGATTATGTTGTGATATTATATATTATCTCATAGTAGATAGATATATTATATATACATGCCAGGGGCGTTTCCTCCAAGGAGGCAAGGGTGGCAGTGTCTCCTCAAAAATTGGATAGGAGAAGAATAATCAATGTATTGCGCAAACATCATCGCAAATAATGACTACAGATGGAATAAAAGATATAGAAATTCACTCGTATTTTTATAAAGGTAGAACACTGCAACGCGTACACCCGCAGGTAAGTTATACGCGTGAGGCTTTGCCGTCTCCTTCGCTCCATAGCACTTCGTCTTACAGTGAGAGCCTTGTGAGCGAATCAGCATCTGTGAAATAGGAATAATTTAATCATAACTATTATCTAAGTTAATACTATTTGAGAGTATACTGCGGTGTAGATAATCTAAGCTGACTCTCAGGGTCAACTGTCTTGTCAATTTTAAGAATGTTAATTTCCTGGTTAAAGGAAATAATTTTCTTACTGTAGAACTCTACACAGAGCTTGTAGTTTAAATCTGCATGATTAAGTGACTCCATTTATGAGCAAACAATGAACAACATCAAGTGTGATACAAGGCAGGCACATAAACACTTAAACTAGTCTTATCATACTACATAAACACTTAAACTGGTCTTACAAGTGGTGTTAAAGCTGCACCGCAGTAAAGAGAAGAGAATATACTAATCAAGGTGAAGTGATAGGGGACCATTTGCTATTCAGTCAGCTTTCCAGCCTTACGGAACATCAAATCTATTCAAACACCCATGTGTACAAGCGGATGCAAATGATAAACCTAATGTATCAAGGTATAAGGAACTCCATTTGAATGCACATGGACCCGTCTCGTCTGTCTGTGAAAGCTCAAGTCTTTGGAGGAATGCTGGTAGGTGCTACTACACAACACTACAGCGTCTGGACTCTTTAACTGAAGTTGGTTGATGAAGACAATTTTGCATCAGGAATCTTGGGTGATGTACAGTCAGGCCGAAGGCCTGGCACAACTTAGAATGTCCTTGAGTGTTGAGCTTCACATCTTATCAAAACCTAACAACCCCTGACGCTGTGCGGGTTCCCTAGTGTGGGCTTTAAGGTCTCGGAAGATTCGCCGCCTCTCAAAGGGGTCGATGTCCAATTAGAATGGTGACGTCCCAAGTGGGATTTGAGATACTGGGAGTTTTATGACCTTTGTGCAAGGCATGGTCTTTGCAAATGGTAACTTGAATCGAACTTTAATAAAGAATTCTCAGGACATAATATATTGTCTATATCCAATCTTCTTTTTATAGGCAAAGCTATTGAAAAGGTTGTTTTCAATCAGCTGAACAACTTCTTAAATTCAAATGGATACCTGGACAATTTTCAGTCTGGTTTCTGACCGCATCACAGCACAAAGACAGCACTCATTAAGATAATAAATGATATTCGCTTTAATTCTGATTCTGGCAAAATATCAGTGCTGGTAATACTAGATCTCAGTGCTGCGTTTGATATTGTCGATCATAACATACTACTAGAGATACTGGAAAACTTGGTTGGGCTTTCTGGCATGGTAATTCAATGGTTCAGGTCATACTTAGAAGGGAGAGGTTATTATGTGAGTATAGGAGAGCATAAGTCTAAGTGGAAGTCTATGACATGCGGAGTCCCACAAGGTTCAATTCTTGCACCACTCTTGTTTAGATTTTATATGCTCCCACTAAGTCAAATAATGTGAAAGAACCAAATTGCCTATCACAGCTATGCGGATGATACCCAGATTTACCTAGCCTTAACTCCAAATGACTATAAAAAAAGGTGATACAAAAATAGGGCAGAATAGCCCCATTGACTCCCTCTGGCAATGCATTGATGAAATTAACAGTTGGATGTGTGAGAACTTTCTTCAGTTAAACAAGGAGGAAACTGAAGTCATTGTATTTGGAAACAAAGATGAAGTTCTCACGGTGAATGCATACCTTGACTCTAGGGGTCTAACAACGAAAAATCAAGTCAGGAATCTTGGTGTGATTCTGGAGGCAGTCCTTAGTTTCAGTAGTCATGTCAAAGTTGTAACTAAATCAGCATACTATCATCTTAAAAACATTGCAAGAATTAGATGTTTTTTCCAGTCAAGACTTAGAGAAACTTGTCTGTGCTTTTATCACCAGCAGGGTGGACTATTGTTATGGTCTTCTCACCGGCCTTCCCAAGAAGACCATAGACAGCTGCAGCTCATCCAGAACGCTGCTTCCAGGATTCTGACTAGAACCAGAAAATCTGAGCATTTTACACCAGTCCTCAGGTCCTTACACTTGCTTCCAGTTATATTTAGGATTGATTGATGTACTTTTACTCGTTTATAAATCACTCAATGCCCTAGGACCCAAATACATTGCAGATATGCTCACTGAAAATAAACCAATCAGACCACTCAGATCATTAGTAAGATTCGGTTCGTTTAATAAATACCACTGGTTCACACAAACAAGGCGGAATGTGGCTGTTTAGTTACATTCCACCCCGCAGTGTGTGATCAGCTGTTCCATAGAGAGTCAAGTGCTAAAAAAAAGCTAGGAGTCACATTTAAATAGCATACTCACATCTCATCTGTTTAGCTGTGGCATTTTATTGATATCCCTGTGAATGTCCGAACTGATTGTGCACTAATATTATATTTAGACTCGTCTGTCTTAAGCAATTTTTAAAACCTCTTTTAATGCAATTTTTTTTTTCCCCCCCAGTTTTTTAAATGTCCCTTGTTTGTATTGGTTGTTATTTTGTTTTTATTTTAATTGTATGTAAATCACTTTGATTAGCCCTGGGTGTATGAAACTGCCTTGCTATAGCAAATTACCTGCCTTGCCTATGGTGACCCGAACCGCATGGTCTCAGTATACACGCTCGTTTAGATCATCAGAAGGGCGAATTCATAGATACTAAATATGGTGAACATGAGTGTTTCCATCATAAGCCTGCATAAGTTAATGAACATTTAGTAAAATCTCAAAGCCAGACACCCTGGACCTGAAGGATATGTGTGTATCATTCAAAATAAGGTCTTCTATGAATTAAGTTAGAGAAAATTCCCATATTTCTACTGGGGCATTTGCCTCTTGCTATGGAGACACGCAGTGCTTTTCCTGCTCCGATCCAGTATTGTACGTCGTATGTATCTGGTTGCTCGTGGTTGCAATTGGTAACCGGGGGGCCTTGTGTCCTTCGCAGACGTCTCCTGGCTATACAGTTTTATTGGTGATGGGGACATGTTGACATTGTGTTAATCTAAGACATAACATGATGTGGTTTAAATCACTACAAAATTTGTGTGTTTGATTGGTCCAGACGCTACAACCCTAAATGGGGAAGTCATGGCCTAATGGTTAAAGAGTCAGACTCATAACCCAAAAGGTTGCGGGTTCGAGTCTTGTACCGGCAGGGTTTGTAGGTGGGGGGAGTGAATGTACAGTGCTGTTTTCCACCTTCAATACCACGACTGAGGTTGCCTTGAGCAAGGCACCGAACCCCCAACCCCGGGTGTGTGTGTGCACTTTGGATGGGATAATGCAGAGCACTAATTCCAAGTATGTCACCATCTTGGCCACATCACTCACTTTTTTTTAAGCGGGCGTATGACTTTTCTGCAGGCGCAGGTTGAATGAATGAATGGGAGAAGTCACGTGAGAGGAGGCAATGATAGCATTATTGACTAATTATAAAGTAAGTAAACAGCTCTCCTGCTTAGATATCACTGCTTTGTGTCATGTCAAAATAAACCTTGAAATGGCCTGAAAACGTAATGACTGTCAGTTTTTAGTGAGCATTCAGCGTGATGAAATGAAAGATATATATTCGTGTCTGTGGCAGTGTTTACAGAGTTTTTATGATGATGACCCGAAATAAGTTGACTTTAAAAAGAACAGCTGAACATAAGTTGACAAATAAAAAATATTGGTAACATTTTTACAATAAGGTGTCATTTAATGAGATAACTAACATGAACAAATAATGAACAATACATTTATTACAGTATATATTAATCTTTGTTAATGTTAGTTAATACAAATACAGTTGTTCATTGTTAGTTCACAGTGCATTAACTAATGTTAACAAGCACAACTTTTTGATTTTAATAATGCATTGGTAAATGTTAAAATTAACATTAGCTTAGATTAATAAATGCTGTAGAAGTAGGTTATTGTTTGTTCTTAGTTCATGTTAACTAAAGTAAACTAATGAAACCTTATTGTAAACTGTTTCCAGAATATTGTTCAAATTGTTACTGCCTTTAGTTATTATTTTGGAATAAAAATGCACAAAAACACTATGAAATGTATAATTAGAATTTAAATTATTGAAAAAAATAAAAAATAATGTTAATAAAATACAAAATAGAATTATATTTGTTCTCTTTTTTATGTAATATTTATTTACCCAGGAAAATGTGACAACATTAAGTGTAACAGGGACAGGGACACACACACACACATACACATACACAAAATATATACTGTATATTACAGTGGGTACTGAAATATTCAGACCGTTCCCTTAAAATTTTCACTCTTACCAATATTGCAGCCTTTGCTAAAATCATTCATTTAAGGTTTTTCCTCATGAATGTACACCTCAGCACCCATATCTGACATAAAACACAAGAATTGTTGACATTTTGCAGATTTATTAAAAAGAAAAACTGAAATATCACATGGTCCTAGGTATTCAGACCCTTTGCTGTGACACTATTATATTTAACTCAGGTGCTGTCCATTCTTCTGATCATCCTTGAGATGGTTCTACACCTTCATTTGATTCCAGCTGTGTTTGATTATACTGATTTGACTTGATTAGTAAAGCCACACACCTGTCTATATAAGATTTTACAGCTCACAGTGCATGTCAGAGCAATTGAGAATCATGAGGTCAAAGGAACTGACTGAAGAGTTCAGAGACAGAATTGTGGCAAAGCACTGATCTGGCCATGGTTACAAAAAAAATTTCTGCTGAACTTAAGGTTCCCTAAGAGCACAGTGGCCTCCATAAACCTTAAATGGAAGACATTTGGGACGACCAGACCCTTCCTAGAGCTGGCCGTCCTGGCCAAACTGAGCTATCGGGGGAGAAGAGCTTTGGTGAGAGAGGTAAAGAATAACCCAAAGATCACTGTGGCTGAGCTCCAGATATGCAGTCGGGAGATGGGAGAAAGTTGTAGAAAGTCAATCACTGCAGCCCTCCACCAGTCGGGTCTTTATGGCAGAGTGGCCCGACGGAAGCCCCCCCTCAGTGCAAGACACATGAAAGGACTCCAAGACGGTGAGAAATAAGATTATCTGGTCTGATTAACCTTTTTGCCTTAATTCTAAGTGGTATGTGTGGAGAAAAACAGGCACTGCTCATCACCTGTCAAATACAGTCCCAACAGTGAAGCATGGTGTTGGCAGCATCATGCTGTGGTTTTTGTTTTTCAGCGGCAGGGACGGAGCGACTGTTGCCATTCGAGGGAAAGATGAATGCGCCAATGTACAGGGATTCCTGGCGAAAACCTTCTCCAGATTGCCTACCTCAGACGGCCGAAGGTTTACCTTCCATAGAAGAAATGACCTCAGACAGCTAAAATAACGAAGGAGTGTTTTCACAACAACTCTGTGACTGTTCTTGATGGCCCAGCCAGAGCCCTGACTTAACCCAATTGAGCATCTCTGGAGAGACCTAAAAATGGCGGTCCACCAACGTTTACCATCCAACCTGACAGAACTGAGAGGATCTGCAAGGAGGAATGGCAGAGGATCCAAATCCAGGTGTGAAAAACTTGTTTCATCTTTCCCTAAAAGACTCATGGCTGTTTTAGATCAAAAGGTTGCTTCTACTAAATACTGAGCAAAGGTCTGAATACTTAGGACCATGTGATATTTCAGTTTTTCTTTTTTAATAAAATCTGCAAAAATGTCAACAATTCTGTTTTTTCTGTCAATATGGGGTGCTGTTTGTACATTAATGAGGGAAAAAAATGAACTTCAATGATTTTAGCAAATGGCTGCAATTTAACAATGAGTGAAAAATTTAAGGGGTCTGAATACTTTCCGTGACCCACTGTATATATATATATATATATATATAAATATATATATATATATATTATACACAAACTGCCTCCTCATTTAAAACACCACAGCAACCACTGATTTTATTAGATTCTATATCTCATATATATATATATAATATATAATATATATATATATATATATATATATAGTTTTGTTTACCTTTAATTTAAGTTAAAGTTTAGTTAGTTTGGTACTTCAGCTAAACTAATTGCAATGAAGATATGATAATAACCCGGGGGGGGGGGGGGGGGGGGGGGGGGGGGGAAAAAGGGGGGGGGGGGGGGGGGGGGGGGGGGGGGGGGGGGGGGGGGGGGGGAGGGGGGGGGGGGGGGGGGGGGGGGGGGGGGGGGGGGGGGGGGGGGGGGGGGGGGGGGGAGGTGAAGCACTTATAATAAAGCCACTGTTTCAGAAGCTGTCATGTGATCGATCAGTCCGTTGTTCACTTCAAGATGATTAACATCTACTATCTGCAGCTGTTGTGACAGAGACTGTTGGTCAGTGTCATGTTTCTCAGGTTCAAACAGTTTCATCCAGTCCTGAGGAATAGAAATCAGTTATGTTATTAAACATCTGTGCGAACAGCTGCAGCCAAGTACTGGAGCTGTTTGATAGTGCCAAACCAGATGATACTTCATTTGTGCACTTCTTAAACTTGGTGTACACTCTTAAGGGCTGGCCACACTAAACTTTTCATTCCAGGGACTTGCATTCATATGCATGCAAATGCAGGAGACCTGAAACGCAAGCTCATTCAAAGAAGTTGTACTTTGCACCAAGTGAAGCCAAAAGAACATTCAGTTTGTTTGTTTTTTTTTATATAATGTTACACATTTAAATAGTGGCTGTCATAAAAACGTGGACGGATTTACTCAAACCACAAAGAAACATAAACTTAATGAATATGTTATATGGTGCATATATTTAGCAAAATGCCCCTCTCTACAGTTTATTTTTCTATCTGACTAATGAGTTTATGGTCACCGAATATGTTTTTTCTGAGGTAAATGTGATGTTACGTGACATTGTTTACAAGACTTTATATTGACATCTTTGGGCGGCTGAAACACTGATTACATGAGACAGGATTGGATTATAAAGTTGTACCTTTCTTTTAACTTACCTTTCGATGTTTAGTCTGTTTTAATTTTTTGTACTGAAACGGTATTATATTGAGGAGTGCTTAGTTTCACTGCGCCTCGCGCCTACTGCGTCATGTTGACGAGGCTCTACGGGCGATCTGACACTAGTGGTTGCCACCCGTCCCTTAAAATACGGAATCGTCCCATATTTAAAGGTAAAATGATGCGTCCCGTATCAAGTCAATATGGGACGCGGTTTGTCCCGTATTTTACAAATGCCAACACAAAGTTGAATCAACAAATAAGTATTTTGCACCGTTTATAATACTAATAGCAATTATAATTAAATCAATTTCATAAAAAGTATTAGAGAACCTCATTTGCGCGTGATTGCATAGCGACGGAGTCTCCAGAACGTGCGCCGTTAAAGCAGCATGCGCTAAACCTGCGCGCCACGGTTTAAAACATGTAGAGCTCAAATCTGCCTGTTGAACACAAGACTCTCCAGATGTAGAGCTTGAACGGGAAAGTTATCAATGGGTCTGTCCAGTAACTAATGATAAACGCGCAGTTTGCAGAGAAGCATTTCAGATGCTCACGGAGGACTGTCTGACTTACGGAAATCGTGGGGTAGTTTCACCAAAATGAAAATGTTGTCATCGTTTACACACCCAAGTTGTTCCAAAGCTGTAACAATTTCTTTCTCCTGTTGAACATAAAAGAAGATACTTTGTAGAATGTGGGTAGCCAAACGTGACTGGTCCCCAATGAATCTATATTATTTTTTCTCTACTATGGATTAACTGATGACCCGAGCTGTTTTAGTTATCCCACATTCTTTCAGAATTTCTTCTTTTGTGTTCCACAGAAAAAAACTTGATGTAGGTTTAGAAAAACCTGGGTAAATGATGACGAATTTCATTTGGGGGGGGGGGGGGGGGTGAACCATACCTTTAAAGTGACAGACACATCCATGCTTCTAAAGGTATAGGTCTATTGCTTTATTGAAATTTGGATAGCCTGTTAATATAATATTCCATATATTATCAGAGCTTGGTAGACATAATTATTATATTTTTAGACATTATTAGACAGAATAATTAATAGATTATAGGCCTATTTAATGCTAGACCCTATTTATTAATTTATCATTTATGTTAAGCATAAATATATACATAATAAATAAATGTAATTTGGCATTTTAAAAAGTTTTTTTTTAAAGGACTGGTTTTAAAAGATTTATTTTAGATAAAATTGGACAAATAATGGTACATTAATTAATAGTGTGTTGTTCCTAAGTGAAGGTGGGTGTGCCCTGATATTGCTGGCCTCGTGCCGCAGGTGATGATGTGGGGGTCAACCACTATTCTGTCACTCCACATTAAACAGCGCCAAAACGGCATTTATTGTTTAAATACTGCAATACAAAGGACAGAATTTGAAATCTGAGACTTTGTTTCATATTAAAATGACCTTAGCCCAAGTGCGTGATTGTCGATTTATTGAGATTGGATTGTGCTCAATGTTCCTAGGTCGCAGAGTATAACTTAAAACGGTAGAATAATAGATTCTTGGGATTTAAGAATCGATATTGTTTCGTAAAAATAAGAATCGATTAAAAAATCTAGATTCTATATTTTATATCCAGCCCTATAAGTGCATAGTGTATTATCTTTACACCACAGTGATAGGAAGAGTGTAGACACTGGTTGTTCCAAATGAAATTAGGTGTTTCAAGGTCAATAAGTCAATTGGGAATTGTTGATGCCAATAAAGAACCTTTATTTTTATGAGTGTGCAATTCAAATAAAATACACCAGGTTTGATAAACTACCAGCCCACTGTGGTGTCTGATGTCTAATTATAATGTCCTGCTACTCAGTGATGTGTGTGCCAACAACATTGAAAACAAAATAAAAAGCAATATTATTCTGCCCCCTGTTGATGGCACATGGAACCTGTGCTAAACATGTATGGATTAAAAATGTACCACAATGTTTTCAGTTTTAAGTTCTTGGAGAAATTACAGAACACTTTCCTCCAAACAACTGTTAAGAAACTCAAGTTGACCGGCCTGGGAAATCTACAGGCGAGCAAACAAGGGAACAAGTCCCTTTACATTGCTTTAGTTAACAACAGAGTTGCATCTTTGTTACTTTCCGGTTTAATACTATCAAGCTGCTTTGAAACTATTTCTGTTGTATAAAGTGTTATAAAAATAAAGATGACGATATGTATTGCAAATAAATGGGGCGTGTCTTTGATGGTTTTAGATCGTTGATGATCGTCATCCAGATGTGGTAAAGGTCCTTGAAAAAAACGGAACATGTCGATCCTAAATATGTATTAAAGCCGTGCCCGAAGCATCGATTTCAATATTAAATATTAATAAGATAATGTTTCTTGAGCTCTACATTAGCATATTAAGTCTTGTCTGGCAGTGAGTCATAGTTGACCTCCTTGTGACACTGGTCGATCAGTGATGAGCCTGCAAAATACGCTTGAATAATATGAACAGTTTAAAATATATTCAAATAGAAGTTATTTTAAATTGTAATTCTACTTCCTAATATTACCGTTTTACTGTATTTTTAATCAAATAAATGCAGCCTTATTTCAAAACTGACTCCAAACTTTTGTAGTAGTAGTATATATGGAATACATAATTCATAAATATATATAAACATACATTTAATTCATTTCTGTAAGGAAGTCACTTTTCTTTCTGTCGTTTTTTTATCACCATCAAGGGTGGCTGGCTTTGCCTTGCTTTTTCTCGATATCGATGAGCTGCTTTTCTCAGAAATGTCTACGAGGCACATAATGTGAGTCTGACAGGAAAGTACCGTGGCAAGTAAATACATAAACCCCCTCTCATTACCACATGAGATGTCCCCTTGTCACGTTTGCAGTTTTTCGACAGGATGTCGCACACCGAGGTTAAAAAACTGCAGCGACAACTCATCACAACGTAGGTGTGAAACCCCACAGGTTTCAAGAGTAGTTGACAAAAAAGAAAAAAATGCAACTGGATACACCTACATATTTGAAACGATTCACAATTTTAGAAATGATTAATTTATTCATATTTTAAATTAAAAACATCTGGATTTTATTTGATAACTGCAAAGGCACAACCATTCTCATGGTTCAGATTACTCAAAACACTGCCACATTTTTTTCTCCCTTTTTTTTTTTTTTTGAGCAAGAAATGGAAACAATTTCAAAAAAGTGAAAAGGGAAATTCATTTTGTTATGAAAATGGCTGTCATACAGAGATGATCTCCAGATCTTCTGATATGTTTCCTGTGGTTCTGTCAAAGAGAATCAGAGGGAAAGAAAAGCATCATGCTGGTTTGAGATCAGTCAGCATCTACAGTAGAAATAATCATAGTTTACGTACACTCTAAAAAAATGCTGGGTTAAATATAACCCAGTACTGGGTTAAAAAGGGACAACCGATTGGGTTGTTTTGACCCAGCTGTTGGATTCAAAACAACCCAATAGCTGGGTTAAAACAACCCAATAGCTGGGTTTGTCCCTTTTTAACCCAGCGCTGGGTTTTAGTTAACCCAGCATTTTTTTTAGAGTGTATGTTGAATGATATGAGAAATAGAGTTTTAATGTACTGTAGGTCTCTCAAACTGATCATTAAATATGCCACAACACAAGAAACTAATTAAACGAATGAGTCTTGAGAAGGAAATGGCTGAAAGATCGTTTCGCTCTCTACTTTTACATTTCCTAGCTACTATGGGCAGTGTGTTGTCAAGTTTGTCTGAAGGGTTCTAGTAAAATATCTTAACCCAAATCTCAAATACACAGCAAGCCATCAAATATGCACTAAACAGTGTTAGACAAGGCTGTACACATCAAGATTGTCACTTTGTGACCATAGAAAAAAGTATGCAAGGACAGAAACATTTAATGTCTGGTACCAAGCTCAGGACGACGTTTGGCAAGAGGAAAAAAAGTGCAACAAAATAGGACAAAAAAATGTTAGAAAACATTTTAAGAATGTTACATTTTTTTTTTTTTTTAAAGAGAGAGAGGAAAAACATACTGGGGGGAAAAAAAACTCTCCTCTCATTTCTGGCAAACTGCTGTCATTTGCAGAGGTATGTATAGACTCGCCCTAAAAATCAAAAATACACAACCCAGCTGAATCACATACACCCAGTAGACTCATGGGAAACTGAGTTTTTAAAGAGCCGGGCTATAATATGCTTGAAACAATTAATGACATGGCAGGCATTCACTGAAGGCATGAAGAACTAAAAAAAGGTACCACTGCCGAAAACAACTATCAACACTTCTTGAGAACCACGGACGGTCATTCGCACACGCACAAAAACACACGCGTTCACGCTAGCCGATAAAAACGATAAGGTCCCGGGTCACTCACAATCACACGAACAACACACGGATAGGCAGAAAGTATACATCAACACACAACACGCACACTTACAGTCCATCTTTTCTCACTAACAACCATTTCAGGTTAAAAAAAAGCTTGACTGACAGTTTCATTCAGGTTTCAGTAGCCAATCAGAGTTCAGTCCATTGCGAACGACTCTTAGGATCCAGTTGCAGCAGGTTTCTTTTGTGTCCCTGCATCTTAACAGCTATTAGAGATAGAATCAGGTTTAGATCCGAGAGCTATTCTTGGTGACCTCTACACCCTGTCTAAGATCTTGATACGATGCCTTTATCGGTGATCGTGTTCATGTTATGAGTGTGTGAGGGAGAGGGCGGTGCTGTTTGTGTCTCTGTGGTTCGGTGAGCACTTGTGTATATGTGTATCTGAGACGTTGACAGGCATGGAAATGTACATACTGACATCTGAAATGTTGTGTAAATACGTAAGCTGCAGCATTTGTTTTTTAGATGCATGTGTTGGTTTAAGTGCATGAATGATAGGCGAGTATAATGTGGAGTGTGTGCTTGTAGGTGCATGTGTGTGTGTGCATATTTAAGTTCTTAGTTCTCCATGCTTCCTGTGGTGAACAGCACCCTCTGGTCGGTTCGAGCCAGCTTAGCAGGCGGTTCTAGAGATTCATCCCCAATAGCGCCCCCATCACACTGCAGAGACAACTCCTGACACTCATCGTCGCTGTCTTCTACTGCCGCCTTTACTCTTTGAGACACAAAAGAATTATAGAGGATTTTTATGTGTGATATTTTTTTAATTATTTTAAAATTACAATAAAGTTTAAAGTACATTATACATTAGTAAAAATAATAATTACTTCATGTTTAATACATATACATTTTTATTATTACCAAATCAATGTATGGTATATTTTTATTTGTAATATATATTTTTTAAAATGTTGATAATACATTTTTTTTTATTACATTACATTTATGTACATCATTATTAATTTCTGTAAATAATAATCCACTGTATTGTAGATACACATAGAATTTTATTATTTTATTATAAATTAAATGGATTTTTAATTTATATTTGTTAAAATCAAAAGTTGATATCCATCTGATATGTGGTAATTATTTTAAAATTAAGAAATAAAATTACTGAAAAATTATACGTAATCTTTAAATACTTGTTATTTAAATACTGTACATTTTATTATTAAAAAAGTCAATGTGTTTATTATATTTTTATTTTGTTTTCAAAATCTGATTAATCCATCTGCTAATTTTAATTCATTTGAATTATATTGTTTACTGTAATTGTTATTATATTATAAATTCAATGTATTTTTTATATTTTTATTTTTTAATTGGTTGGTTAAATTCTGGTTAGTTGCTTGTCTGTTGCTATGTGGGTGTTTTTAGTGCATTCCTATGTGGTTGCTAGGGTGCCTTGGGAAGTTGACCGAGTTTAGTAAGTGAAGAAACAATTACAAGTCTGTGACTTTATTGTGTGTTTGGTGTTTGTGTGTAAAACGACTTACCTTTATCAGGATCAAGTGGGTTCAAACTTCGACCAAGACTTGCAAACTTAAAGAGCAAAAGAGAGAATTATGACATTTAAAACACTACAGTCAGAATCTGTCTTTCACAGTTCCTCAGTTTAATATCCTGTTATGAGAGGAGTGAAGCACTTTTGTTTGTCTCACTCACTAAAAGGAGAAGTGTGTCTGAGATTAGATAAAGAATTCGGTGTCGGAGTGTGTTTCTTTGAGTGTGTGTGTTTGTACCTCTCCCATGACAGCAATGGGAGTTTCGCCCTTGGCCTGGGCAACTCTGTGCTCTATCAGATAGTACATGTACTCATCATAAAGCAGGCGGATTAGGTGAAATGAGCCGAAGCTTGCAGCACTGCGGAGAGTCAGGTCTCTGATCACCATAGAGCTAAAGAGAGAACAAAGAAAAGATACAGGAAGTGTGAGAACGAAGAGAGCAGTGGGGTGGGTAAGACGCATAAAAGGATGAGTAAAAGAGGGAAACATATTTGACGTTACAGTTACTGGCTCCAACAGTCATTACAACTGTTCTAAAACCCAGCACGCAATGTGAAGACTGTTACAAACAGCAAAATGACGCTGCCTTAGAGGATTCATTGTTTTAGATCGATCTAAGGGGGATCTGTCATTGATACAATAAAATAAACTGCATCAAACTGAACAAACAAACTGCAACTTTTTCTATATGGCCAACAGAGTCAGAGGAAATTAGGTAGACGTATATTTTATTCGGCACAAAAATCTTTCTAAAGAAATGATGATAAAAAAAAAGATAACCCATCCACTTTTAAATCATTTAAAATTATATGAAAATTATTAAAATAGAACTATTATAAATACATTTTTAGATATTTATAAAGTTTTTTTTAATAGTAAGTTAGTTCAAATCAAATGTATTTTTTTATATTTTTATTTGCTTATTTTTTTTAGTTGATAAAAAGGGAGAGTAAATCATTTCTATTTCAAATAAATGCTGTTCTTTTGAAATTTCTATTCATCAAAGCATCTAGAAGAGAAAAAAAATCACGGCTTCCACAAAAATATTAAGCAGCACAGCTGTTTTCAACAAGAAATGTTTCTTGAATAAATTACATTTTAAACTGTATTAAAATAGCTTGTAATAATATTTCACAAAGTTTTAAACTGTATTTTTCATCAAATAATTGCAGCCTTGTCAACATAATACACTTCTTTCAATAACATTCAAAAAATATTTTTACAACCTCACATTTCTATCTATATTTGTAATTAACTAAACACTCAATATTGTGCTATGCCTCATGTTGTTAGCTTAGCAACATGCTAAGATCAGACTCTACTGGAATCAACTGTAGATAGTAGATGAATAGCAGAAGCTCAATAGGATTCAGAACAGAACTGGTGTGGCACATCATGTTCTTGTCCTTCACGAAGAACAAATCCCCTGTGATGTCCACAAACCTAATGTTAGTACAACCTTTTGAGGCTCACCTGTAAAAACTCCATTTCAGCAGGAAGAGTTTAGCTGCTTTTGGAAAGGCAGTGCTAGTCTGGTACGGCTTTAAGACCTGCGAGACCACACCATCCAGCCAGGCTGCCCACTGCTCCAGAGAGTTCTGCTGCTGGAGGGTCAGCTTGAAGTCCTGCTCCAGCCGCTGCACCACCCGATCCTCACACCGGCACACCCAAGAGGCCTGTTCCTATAAGAGAAAGCACATGGGGATTCAAAAACCCACACTAAACAAAATATCTATTAACCTGTGAGCTGTGCTGAGAATCCTTTACCTAATTAGGTGTCCCCGGTCAAAAATCGACAGCCTTTTAAAAATTGCTTGTGCTACATTATTACCAAATCTTGGATTCGATCTTTTTGTCAACTTGTTTTCTTTCAATTAGCACAGGTTTTGTATTTCTTTTTGGAATTGTTATACCATGTGAGCAAAGTCAGTAAGTTTTAGACCAATGCAATAACAATAACTAGCATTTTTTTTAGAAAAAAGAAAATCCTCTCAGGGGTCAAAATGACTGTAAGACAACATGAAGGTTAACATAAAGTAAAATAAACTACACTTTTACATTACCCCCATATACAGGTCTGAACAACGTGAGGGTGAGTAAATGGTGAAAGAATTTTCATTTTTGGGTGGACTATCCCTTTATCATCTACTAAATGACTACTGACATACTCAGCGTAAACCCTTTTTAAAAGACTTTCAAGGAAACAAATAGCATGTTATGCTAAACACTCACTTGTGTTTCCGTTTCCCTGACAGCTAGACAGACCACAAACCCCTACATGCATGCTAAAAAGTGAGTTCATCTCAGATGGTGACAGATGAAAGTTCTAGTTCAGCCCTCGTAAATACAGTGTTCAGTCTCAAATCTGACTAGGACGTGAGGGATTTGTCCAATCACACACACACCTGCACATTGGCAAAATCCACTCTGTTGAGGTCGCTGAGCATCTGGTTGATCTGTGCCGTGTTTTGCAGTACAGCACGAGCTGCCTGGGCCAGGTGGTTTAGAGAGGTGTACCTGCGCAGGGTCTGAGCAAACGCACTTGCAGACGTCACCTAAACAAAGACCAATTCACAGAGAAAGGAGGCCATTAGAAACAGATGAAATATTTAAATCTTTAATATTCTAAGATGTAATTATCTAATGTTTAATGTATTTAACTAGGGATTTTGTTTTGCTATTAAAAATTATTTAAAAGAGTAAAAAGGAACTTTCTTAATGCAGATGATATGACCTTTGCATTTTCCCAAACTAAATTCATTAGGGAAAGATTTTAAGTCTTCAAACACTCTTAAACTCCCCTGGTTTAGTGCTGCACGCCTGACTGTATGTCACAAGCACACTCTTTTAGCTTTCTGTCAGCACTAACTATAATTAGTCATTCATAAAACAGAAGTTTTGTGGTATTGACTGTAGTGGTTGAGTAATGTAGAAAATGTTTCCATGGCTGATGCAGAAAACCAGAGTGAAAGGTGGCTAATATAACGCAAATATATTGTAAAAAAAAAGAAAGAAAAAAAAGAAATGGAATGGAATGAAAACAAACGAGGTTGTCAGACCATTCAAAAGTTAGGGTCAGGTAAGATTTTTCTTATATAACTATTATAAGAATATATAAATTAAAAAATTTTCAGCAATCATAGTTCTTTAGTGAACATGAGCTTTCCGCTAATACATTAATTTGCTGCTCACGCAACAGCTGAGCTGCTGAATATGATACTGTGGGAAGCTGTTGTGTTGTGTTTATTGTGATGTTTTAGCAAGCTGTTTGGAATAGGATGTTCATTCGGTTATTTTTACTAACCGACAACCCGACGCTCGTTTAACCGATTGTTAACCGTTAACCGACAAGATTATTTAAATTAGAAAGGAGAAGTGCTGTGACCACGGTTTAAAATTACTAAAACATTTGTTTCCGGGGATCATTTTTCAATGCCTAAAAACGCAGCACAACAGAAACATGAGGATTCACATACATAGATCACATCACGCACCTGCCAGCGCTTCTGCTGAGCGGAGAAAAACCATAATAAAGCATAGGCGTGTTAGATATATATATATATCTATATACACATACACAACGAATAAATAGGCCTACTATACAAAAAACATATTTTTACTCAATAAATTAAGAAAATGAAAGAAAAACTGTGCAACAAGTAGCCTAGTATTCAGAGTTTCAGTTCATTTTTGTGCTGCACGAAAGGAAACCAGACGACAGAAAGCGGCATCCTATTTTTCTTTAGGCTTATTTTACAAAAGCACAAAGATTTGTTTTTATTGTGAATACACAAATAAAGGCAAACCTTTTACAAATCCGATTATCTTTATGACTAAAAGGAGTAGTTTCTTCCACTGTTAGAAGGAAAAATTCAAGTGATTGCGCCGGCGCCGCATGCGCGCAAACAGTTAAGCATTGCTACCTTGACAATGCAGCCTGTTCATTATCATAAAAAAAATACAGTCAGTCAAACATATGGAAAAAAAAAAAAACACACACTGCTCAGTTTAAATATTTAGTAAAATCTGTGCCGTTAAGTGTTATCACCGCACCGCCACGATGTTATGCAAAACATTTTGTTTGACGTGGATATTGGAACGAGAGTGAAGTACATAATAAATAATAATAATTTTCCATACAATACATCGCGAATACGGAAACATTTAATTTTGTGTGGAATGAGAGACCCAACAATGGTTTCAGTTTCGTTTTAGCCTAAACGAATTCGTCTTGGCTCGTCGTTTAGATTGCTATAGCTTCTTATATTTTTAAATCTTGTTCTTTTCTAAATACTGTTAATTGAAAGGATTTGTTGTGGATTGAGGGGAACTAAAATAGCCTAGCTATGTTTACACAGTGTTTATTATAATGTTTGTAAACATTTCGCGTCGGCATTAGGCCTATTTCTGCGACTTAAGCAACTTGTGTTTTTGTCTTCCTAAAAAAACATTTTTTTAATACGCGTAGCGTACCGTATTGTCCCGAATATAAGACGATGTTTTTTTCTTGGAAATACATCTGAAAAAACGCGGTCGTCTTATATTCAGGGTCTAGACTTTGACATGTCAATAATACACCCACAACAATAAATGGTGCAAAATACGCATAAAACGAGTGTGCCATGAAATACGTAATGTAATGCAATGCGTGTTGTAAAGATCACGAGTAAAAACAAAAGAAAAAGAAAACCTTAACGCTGCAGGAGTAGTGGACTGGCACGTTAGGCTGAGGGGGACCAACGCTACTTTTACTGTTAATAAGATTTTGGTAGGCTACTATTAGATGGATAGCCTAAATGTCCTAATTCAGATGGGCTACCTGTTTTTTTTTTTTTTATGGTATATCAAAAAGTGTATATTTTTTAAATGTGATTGTTGGTAATTTTACCAGTTTTTACCATACTTTCAAAACAAAAAATAAAATAGGAAAAATATGCAATATGAAAAAAATTGAAGACAAAATGTGTTTTACTGAGAAAAAAAAACAAAATTTGGTTTTTAAAAAGCCTTTTTTCAAAAGGTAAGTTACATCTGGAAAAAAGGGGGGGGTCGTCTTATAATCAGGGTTGTCTTATATTCGGGCCAATACGGTATTTTAACCATGCAGCAAACCTTTTAAATATTTTGATAAATTACTGAAAAAATAAAGAATTAAATGACTTTTTAAACCGTTTAACTGATTGTATTAATCGGTCAAAATCCTTACGGTCGGTTAACCGGTTAAAATTAACATCTCTAGTTTGGACTCTCATTCTGACGGCACCCATTCACTACAAAGGACCAATTGGTGAGCAAGTGACGTAATGCCAAATTTCTCCAAATCTGTTCTGATGAAGAAACAAACTCATCTACATCTTGGATGGCCTGAGGGTGAGTACATTTTCAGCAAACTTCCATTTCTGGGTGAACTATTCGTCACTAAACGTTAATAATTTGTTGCGATCACTGACCTTCACACGAACCATCTCTTCAGGAATGTTCATCATGGCGTTAGTCAACCAGCTCTCAAGACTTTTCGCAAAGTTTCGGATGGCTTGTGTTAAGGCACCTGGAGAAACAATTAAGATACTTCAACAAAATATATGGACGATTCGCCCATAATTGGTGCCCCAGCAGCCTGAATGTTGACCGACGTCCAAATTGGCAAGGAGAATGTGAATGCGAATAAAAATAGGCCACTCTTGGCAAAATGTGACTCACCTGATGGATCAACACCAGCTCTGGCACATACTGCTGCATAGTAATAAGTGCATCTGTATTGAGAGAACTTACTGGGAATAGGTCTCAGAACGTCTGGGATGAGCATCTCCACCAGGCCCTGGTACAGTGTGTTGTCGCAGTCACGACTCCAGCGAAGCACTGGATCATATTTACAGAGCAGCACCAAACATGACTTGGGCAGCCTCTTCTCAGACTCATCATGCCTAAGATAGCCAAAGAACACAGATAAAGTTTGTCTTATTATTCATTAACCCTATAAAGCCCACTATATCCTATTTGATATGCAAATTTATAAGGCCTCTAAATTATGAACATGATCAAAACATTGATGAAAAAAATGGTTGTACACAATCTTTTACAAGCCTGTCATCTGATTTAGAAAATAAATGGCCTTTAGTATCATTTTAAAAATGTCCCCCTTCAGGTCGTGGTACACGTGTCTTTTTGCTGTTAAGTCTTGATTTTTGGTAAAATGTAAGAATAGTAAAATGTTAGAATAACTTATATATTGTTAGTAATATTTCAAGATGAACACTTACTGGACTGAAGCGGTTTACTTGATTATCCACACACCATTTTCTAGAAAAATGGTGTTACAGTGTGAGAATATAATCCATCAGGCTTTTGAGGAATGTTGAGGAATGCATTATATGTTTTGCCCCCACAATAAAAACTACAGAGCTTTGATCAGAAAACTAAGCATTTAAAGGGTTAGTTCACCCAAAAATGAAAACTAGCTTGTGTTTTACTCACCCCCGAGGCATCCAAGGTGTATATGACTTTCTTCTTTCAGATGAATCCAGTTGGACTTATATAAAAAATTGTCCTGGCTATTCCAAGCTCTATCATTGCAGTCAGCGGGTGTTGCAGTTGAACAGTCATGAAACGTACCTCACCGGCTCCGGGGGATGAATAAAGGCCCCCCTGTTGCAAATCCATGTGTTTTTTAAAGAAAAATATCCAAAACACATGGATGGACAGGGGGCCTTTATTCATTCCCCAGAGCCGTGTGAGGTACGTTTTATTATGAATGCGCAAGCTTTATTTTTTTATACACCTTGGATGCCTCAGGGGTGAGGTAAAACACAGCCTAATTTTCATTTTTTTGGTGAACTAACCCTTTAAAGGGGTCATGACATGAGAAACCAAATTTATCTTGATCTTTTGACATAGAAGAGGTCTTTGTATGCTGAATACATACTGCAAATTTCATAACTTAAAATGTCCCTCTCATCCATAAAAAGCATTGAGTAAAAACCCTCAGAAAAACAGCATTTTGATCAGAGGGACGAGGGTGGACATCACCGGGGGCCACCCCCACGTCGGTTTGATATGACGCCTCCAGAGCAAGAAACTATGCTATTTTGTTTTCGTGTTTGTAGATTACTGCCGAAGGATCCCGACGTCAGAAAGGCAGTAAAGTTGAGAACAATTGCAGTATGATTGCTGGCTTTGCCAAAAATACTTTGCTCAAAGGTCGGGCCGTTCAACTGTCTGGACCCCACAGGCAACGCCGCAAACTGCAAGCTATTGTAGTTATGTAAAAACAAAGTTTTTAAAACCTTAATGGCAGTAGATGGATGTTAGCCAATCATTAAAAGTGGGCGGTTACACTGACCTATTAAAGGGAAAGAAAACTCCCCAGATGTCAGTCAGAGGAATGAGAAACAGGGTGGAAAAATCCACTCAAATTGAAGTTTTTGTAGTCCAAAAAAACTTTAGTAATCTTCATAATCTAGCACCTCAGGGAACTAATAAAATAAAAATAAAAACACCCGTCATGACCCCTTTAAATATCATTCTACTAGGTGATTGGTGATATAGCGTGACAACTGCTATCTATGCATTATGTAAAAAGTCTACTATACTGTTATAAGATCTAAATGATTAACATGACAGTCTATCAGAATTTCATCTAGTTTCAGCCATATAAATATTCAGCAAACTGTACCAAATACTTTTTTTTTTGACTTCTTGGAATATGAGCTCATATTCTAACTCACTATGTGCGCCATAAAAGCCTGAGCAATCCTTATAATATCAACAAACAAACACTTGTTAGGTTTCTTAAATGTTATTATATTGTCTAAAAAGGGTTCAAGAAGTTACATAATAAAAAAAAAAACATATATATATAATATATATATATAGTATTGGACAATTATTCTATTATGCAGGCTTTACAGGTTAACTTAATGCTCTATACCGCCCTTGCTCAGTAGAAACAACCAAGAACCATCATGATAAAATCCTCCTGAAAGTACAAAACTGTGAAATCCTTGATATGTAGTGCTGGTCTAAAGGAGTGTGTTGCGCTGAGAAGCAAACATACACAGCTAGTGTTGTTGAGTCTCCTGCCTGACTTTCACTGAACCTCCAAAATGTTTTCCAAAGAGTCTCCACCAAAGGGAACTGAAGGTTGACCATCACATCCAGAATGGCCTGCAGAAAAACACAAGACCAGTAAAAATCAACCTGAAAAGATATTTAGCTTCTACACAAATATTCATTGTGATGCCGACAGTCTATCGCTGGTTTCAAACAGAGAAGAAGAGAGAAGACTCACTTCGCAGTGTTCTCTGTAGAGCAACTGAAAGCTTTTAAGATGTTCCAGCTCAATGCCCTCTGGTAAAGCGCTACCCTGCAGGTCAACATCAGGGAATTCTGGGAGAGCTCGGGACGCATCTAAACATCAATGATAACAGCAACCATATATGTTAAACCCGCATTGTGGTGCCAAACTTATTTTATTTATTTATTTAGTCATTTAGCAGACGCTTTTATCTAAAGCGACTTACAAATGAGGACAATAAAAGCAGTTAAAACTAACAAAAGAGCAACAAGATATATAATATAATACACTTTTATACAGTGTGAAACGATTTGGTGTTAGAATGTTACGGCTAAATGCTTTGTAACCGACAACCAACCGCATGCCTCAAATTCACATACTTTAGACAGTTACGGAAAGACAGCGCACCTGAAAGGGAACAAATTTAGCTTTCCTTTAGAACATGCATTTCAGGTTACGCTTCTGACATTAAAGGTTCACACTGATGTCACGACTCACCTAGAAACTGCTGGTACTGCTGGACCTGGGTGCTGATGTCCGACAGACCCGAGCTCTGCTGCTGCTGTTGCTGTCCAGATCCTGACGACATTCCGTTAGTGATTCCCTCCACCTTCTGTACCGGCTTCAACCTGCAGGGAGACAGAACCAGACAGACTGAGAAACACAGGAACCAGAGTGACTGACAGAGCAAGATATGAAAGAGAGCATGTGTGTCCACCTCTGTTTCTGGGAGAAGGGCTGCTGCCTCATGGCCAGGTGTTGCTGGTCCTCCATCAGACGGACCAGAGATGAGCTCGCTTTGATTCGCAGTCCATAGTAGTGATATTTGGAATTCCCTCTGGAACAAACACACAAAAGATTTAGTGCACCTGCGTGACCCGAACCAGAGGATCATGGAGGCATCTAACCACATATGCATGTATATGCGTGACTCTCAATCACATTATTATTCAAACGTTTGGTGTCAGTAGGATTTTTTAAAAGATTTTTTTATGTTTCTTATGCTCACCAAGGTTGCATTTATTTGATCAAAAATACAGCAAAAAAGCGAAATATTATCATATTTGTTATATTGATACACAATCAAATTCAATGTAATACTATACATATAAGCAGTATTTCAGTTCTATTATTTGTGGATAGGCAACGGCTACAGTTAAGCATCATTACTGCAGACTTCACATGTCTGTCACATGATCCTTCAGAAATCATTTTAATATGCTGATTTTCTGCTGAAGAAACAATATTAGTATTTTGGAAGGTTTTATTGTTGTTTAATATTTTTGTGGAAACCATGATTTTTTTTAGGATTCTTTGGAATATAAAGTTGTTTATTTAAAAAAAAAAAAAGTGTTTACTTAAAACTGAAATGTTTTATAAATGTCTTTACTGTCACTTTTAACAATGCATCCTTGCTAATAAAATTATCAATTTCTTAAGGAAAGCGTCTTACTGAAGCCATACTTTTGAACGGTAATGAATGCCATATTAATTTACTGTCACTTGATGTTTGTGAGTGAACTATGCTTATGAACCAACACTTTTTAAATGATTCACTCAATCTGATTTGAACATATAATCAATGAAACATCTCACAATCTATTTAACTTGGACAAAAATAGCGCTTAAATACATTTCAGTTGAGTTTTGTTTTGGAGGGGGTTGGACAAATTTTCTGAATGAACCGATTCATTAAAATAAACTGGGCACTCCCAGTTAGAAAGTGCATGTCATGTGACCTGATTTCTCTCACCGTGTGCCCAGGCGTCTGGTCCTCAACCCCATGAACACCGAGCGGATGAGTTTCCCGAAGGATGCCGCGTTGACGGGTTCCAGCTTTTGCTCCTGACAGTGCAGCAGGTAGTGGCAGTAGAGTGTAGATCGGGGCAAACTCACCCCTTCCGCTGTCTCATAATTATCCAACAACCACTGCACCTGAGGGCCAGAGGACAGCTGCCGGGATAAGACACACACAAACAGCCACACACACACTCAGACAGAGAGTTCAGGCTAAAATATGCCCTAAGATAGACAACATGCAAACACCACAATGCAAACCCATGCATATGCTTTTGCATGCAGACACCGCACATGCAGATACACTGTAATTACAATTTACTCAAATTTGCAACAAATGGTATTATTTAGCAATGTCTACACGTATTGTTTTTCTGACAGCTTCATGAAAACATGCAGTGCTGTGAATAAGTCTTTGTCTGAATTTCTGTTTGTGCACATTTTTTTTTTATTGTATGTAGTAGATTGTGTTAGCATACAGTCAAGTGGTTAAATGAAAAGTTTCTGTTCTTGCATTTCTTTGGAGTTCAAGGTTTCAGTTTTACAGTACAATATTTAAAGTGTGAAGAAGTATGCCAACAGATGAATCAAAAGCAGAACTGCTCAGTAGGCATGGGTGAAAACAAAGTGTTTTTTGGGCAGAAAACCACGTTCATGTTTTTGAAAGAAGTCTCTCATCTTAGTAAGGCTGCATTTATTTGATCAAAAATACAGTAATATTGTAATATTACAAAATAAATATTTTCTATTTGAATATATTTTGCATTTCTTATGTTTTTATTTTCAGGATTCTTAGATGAATAGAAAGTTTAAAAGAAAAGTTTTGTTTGAAACAGAGATCTTTTGTAACATTATAAATATTTTTACTGTTACTTTTGATCAATTTAATGCATCTAATAAAAGTATTAATTAAGTATTCTTTAAAAAAAAAAAAAAACAACAACAACATAACATACATTTTTATTTTACAGACTCAAAACTTTTGAATGGTAATGTATGCATCCACATGTTTTGGTTGTAAATCAGTGTCCACATTCAGTGTCCAAATATGCAAAAATACAGAAAATCAGACAGGGGCAAACACTTTTTCACAGCTCTGTATGCCTCTCGACAGCTGTTTCTGCGTGCCGTGGCATACAAGACGGGTATGCAATGAAATATTAAACAAAATGCCTCAGTCCTTAACTAAAATAATTTTGTAATAGATAGTGCAGCAACACTGGAAGGCTGCTGCATATAGGACCATATTGAATGGTTAGGTTAACCGACCGAATGGTTATGGTTATGATGAATTTTAATGTCTTCAGCAATGAATACGACAGCACAGTGAAAGCTTTAGCAAGCACCACTGACAAGCTACATGTCAACTGGACATGTGTCGTCATCGAAATGGAATGCTGCTCCCAAAGACGTTTTTCTTCATAGAATAAAACTGGAAATGATTTGGACTTGGAAGTATCACTGTGCTCTCTGACATGTGGAACAGAGCAATGATATCACCATGCGTTTAAATTCATTTGGGTGGCGGGAAGAGGGGTGGCGATGAGTGATGATTAAGCCCCGCCCCTGCTGTCCTCATACCTTTTTGTCTGCCGACGGCACGCTATTGTCCTCGCCTTCGTTTATACTCACAGTGGCTGGAGAGGCACGGGTGGGGTGCAGATAACCGTGACCGTTTCCGCTGCTGCCAGTCCCGCTACCAGCCAGCATGTAGCCGCCCTGAATCACGTAGCTCCCGCTGCTACCGTTAGCCTCGCCTCCGGAGTCTCCAGAACCGTTCGCCGCCGTCCCAGTGGCTGCCACTACAGCTGTGACTCCACCCACTGCCGCCGTCGTAGGATTGGCCACGATCTGCCCCGTCCCCGCCACAAACATGGACACCCCAGAGGATCCTGTGGTCACGGAGACGGTGAGAGGGGTGCTGGGGGACGTGGCCTCAGAACCAGAGGCAGGGGTGGTCTCATAGTACTGTCCAGCAGTGGTCTGGGTATACAGAGGGGTCTCTGTGTACGGGAAACTGCTGGAACGACTGGGAGAAAATCAAAAGGGTTAGGAATTTGAATTGTAATCAAATATAACAACATATACTACCTTGGAATTTTAAACTTTGCAAACATATTTCAAAATAGTCTTGTTCCATGTTGATATTTAACCTTGGGTTAGTAATTAGTAGTTCTGAGATTTCAAATTGTACATTGGTAAAAACCAGTGTAAAATTTAATATCTTAATAGTTTTTTAATTAATAATAAATACACTGAACAAAATTATAAACGCAACACTTTTGTTTTTGCCCCCTTTTTTCATGAGCTGAATTCAAAGATCTAAGACTTTTTCTATGTACACAAAAGGCCTATTTCTCTCAAATATTGTTCACAAATCTGTCTAAATCTGTGTTAGTGAGCACTTCTCCTTTGCCGAGATAATCCATCCACCTCACAGGTGTGGCATATCAAGATGCTGATTAGACAGCATGATTATTGCACAGGTGTGCCTTAGGCTGGCCACAATAAAAGGCTACTCTTAAATGTGCAGTTTTATCACACAGCACAATGCCACATATGTTGCAAGTTTTGAGGGAGCGTGCAACTGGCATGCTGACTGCAGGAATGTCCACCAGAGCTGTTGCCCGTGAATTGAATGACAATTTCTCTACCATAAGCCGTCTCCAAAAGGCGTTCAGAGAATTTGGCAGTACATCTTACCGGCCTCACAACCGCAGACCACGTGCAACCACACCATCCCAGGATCTCCACATCCATTATCTTCACCTCCAAGATCGTCTGAGACCAGCCACCCGGACAGCTGCTGCAACAATCGGTTTGCATAACAAAATAATTTCTGCACAAACTGTCAAAAACCATCTCAGGGAAGCTCATCTGCAAGCTTGTCGTCCTCATCGGGGTCTCGACCTAACAGCAGTTTGTCGTCGTAACCGACTTGAATGGGCAAATTCTCACATTCGATGGCGTCTGGCACTTAGGAGAGTTGTTCTCTTCACGGATGAATCCCGGTATTCACTGTACAGGGCAGATGGCAGACAGCGTGTATGGCGCTGTGTGGGTGAGCGATTTGCTGATGTCAAAGTTGTGGATCAAGTGGCCCATGGTGCTGGCTGGCGGTGGGGTGGGGTTGGTTAATGGTATGGGCAGGTATATGTTTGTGTGTGTACAACAAACACGGGTGCATTTATTGATGGGGATTTGAAATGCCGATATACCGTGACGAGATTCATCACCGACACACCCCCCGTTGCACACCCCTCTCCTGCCTCCCATAATGCACGTCCCATTGTTGCAAGGATCTGTACACAATTCCGGGAAGCTGAAAACATCCCAGTTCTTGCATGGCCAGCATACTCAACGGACATGTCAAACAATTGAGCATGTTTTGGATGCTCTGGAACGGCATATACGACAGCGTGTTCCAGTTACTGCCAATATCCAACAACTTCGCACAACCATTGAAGAGGAGCGGACCAACATTCCACAGGCCACAATCAAAAACCTGATCAACTCTATGCGAAGGAGATGTGTTGCACTGCGTGAGGCAAATGGTGGTCACACCAGATACTGACTGGTTTTCGGAAGCAATACAGTAAAACTGCACATTTTAGAGTGGCCTTTTATTGTGGCCAGCCTAAGGCACACCTGTGCAATAATCATGCTGTCTAATCAGCATCTTGATATGCCACACCTGTGAGGTGGGTGGATTATCTCGGCAAAGGAGAAGTGCTCACTAAAACAGAATTAGACAGATTTGTGAACAATATTTGAAAGAAATAGGCCTTTTGTGTACATAGAAAAAAAGTCTTAGATCTTTGAGTTCAGCTTCTGAAAAATGGGGCAAAAAAACAAAAGTGTTGAGTTTATAATTTTGTTCAGTGTAACGTGATATGTTACATATTCTACAGTAAAAAGCAGTGCTAAGCTGGGCTGAGTGCTGGTTCCTGTAAATACTCACATGGTGCTGGTGGTGTAGTTAGCATCTGCTCCTTCCACATACTGCACCTGGTTAGTATACACATGCTGGACTGGAAGCTGTTGGAGCTGCTGCTGCACCTGTAGCGCACATAAACCCATACACAAATTAAAAAGTCAAAATCGACACAATCACAGTTCTGCAACAAACTTAACTTTGCAATAAAAATTTTTTTTTAAAGACATGACTGCAGCCAACATTCAGTACACTAAATCAGTGTTTCCCAACCTTTCTTTAGTCTCTTCACATACAAAAAAACATCCTTTTAACTCACATTACACTGGATAGAATTTATCATTATTTTTAATCTAATGGAAACTACCAAAAAAAACATACACTTTTTAACAAAAAACAATCAATACTGTGGGTGAAAAATAGACGATTTCACTTAAAATGAAGCAGTTTGAGAAATTAAGTATCAGCAAACTGTGTATTTGATATTGGTTCAATTGAGATGCGATATTTTTGATGGGATGAAAACAGCTAAGAATTGTAATTACAGAGGTATGTTCATCTTATTGCATTTAATATAAATTTAAAATATATTACATTTTAAAATTAACTACAAATATTAATATAAACAAATGTTTCTTTTTTTTGTTTTCAGTAATTTGGTTTAGGTGGTTTCAAAAAAATCAAAATTTATATATATGTAATCTGCACTACATTCAAAAGTTTGGGGTGAGTACCAAATTTCTCTTCGATTTTTTTATTAAATTATAGTTTTGATTCTGCAAGGACACACTTACGTGATCAAAGTAGTGACAGTAAAGCATTTATAAATATCAAAAAATGCTGTTCTTTGAGAATTAATTCATCACCTGAGAAGGAATCCTGGAAAAAAAAACAATGTATCACGGTTTCCACATAAACATCAGCTGTTTCAAGATTGCTGATGATAAGGAAAGTTTCTTGAGCATCAAATCATCATATTAGAATGATTTCTGAAGGATCATGTGACACTGAAGACTGGAGTAATGATGCTGAAGATTCAACTTTACACCACGAAAATAATTTATTAAAATAGAATTAATTAAAATAGAAAACAGTTATTTTTAAATTGTAATAATATTTAACAATATTACAGTTTTTTCTGTATTTTTAATCAAATAAATGCAGCCTTGATGAGCATAATGAGACTTAGAGAAATCTTCCTAACCCCAAACTTTGAACAATATTGTGTATATTATATATTCACTGTTTTTAATGTAGACTCCCCACAGACCCTTGGTTGGAAATCACTGCACTAAATGATCTAACACAATCAACTCACTCTCACTGACTGACCACAGCTTTACCTACAACACTGTGTTTTAACTAAAGTCACCTACGCTATGGGCAAAGGGCATCTCATAGATGTAAGACTGCACATCCGGCACAGGAGCAGAGGTGTAAGAGACCCTGTTTGTCTCCCAGCCCACTGACATGACGGGTACTGAGAAGGTGACGGGTGAAAAGGCGACAGGTAGAGATGGGGGGAAACAGGATGAGCAATCCAGCAAACCTCCATTAACAGATGCATAAGATAAACGGTCTCCAAACGGGTTAGTGCTTTTCTCTAGTAGTACTACTGCTGCCCTATGCTCCAACCAGTCTTCTATCTGTCTCTTTCTCTTCACTTCACTCTCCCTCTGTGCATCACTTCCTCTCTGTGTGAGAAAAGGGTTCTGAAAGCAACCGTTAAGAGGGTTAGAGGCTTAACGAATTTGGCATTAAAGGAATTTCTGCATGAACTATTCCTATAATGCAATACATTCGAAATGACATGATTGTGAACATTAGAAAATTAAATGCGAGTCACATAAAATGCATTTTAGAGAGAGAGAGACAAAGCCAGCCTTTACTGACATAATAACACACATTTATATAAATGAGAGAGCTCACCTCCTGTGTCAGGTGCACAGATTGTAGGCTGGTGACATTCAGCTGGGTGCCCGGCTCTGTTTTCGTTGTCTGAGATGTAGCTTGAACTACCGACCTCTGTTAATAGATTACAGGGACAAATGAAAAACATTAGCTTGCTGAACAAGCTACTGCGAGAATGGCAAACCACAATCTAATTTATCTAAACTGGGCCATGGTTTACAGCTCTAATGCTTTGTATGCGTTTATGTATTTTCACAGAATAAAGGAAGTTACAGAACGAAGCTTCTCAGACACTCAACTTAGTATTTATTTATTTTTTACCCATGAAGAAATGAATAGCGCTTGTGTTTAAAATAAAATAAAGACTCCAGTCATATCAGTGGCCTAATAAAATGTATTTGGGGCAGAGATGTTGAGATCACGTTAACCCAAATACTATTCACTTTCTCTCAGTAACCCTCCTGTTTTCAGAACCTTCTCCTTAAGGATAATTAACCACAGCTTACTGTGAATAGGGTATTTCTGTAATGCTATTAGTACACGTAAACTTCCTAGCCAAGACACAATAATACTAAATGAACCTTTAAGTATGATTTAGGTGCACTACCATTCAAAAATGAGTCAACAAGACTTTTTGACGTTTTTAAGTCTTTTATGCTCATAAAGACTGCATTTATTTGACCAAAACAAAAATCCAGTAACAGCGAGACAACAATATTATTACAATTGATAAACGGACCTGGTTTCTGGTTTATTTATTGTAAAACTACATTTTCAATTCCATTTTTGTGGAAAATGTCATGCATTTCTTCAAGATTCTTTGATGAATAGAAAGTGCAAAACAACAAAATTTATTTGAAATAGAAATATTTTGCAATATTATCTATTTTATAGTTTGTTAATCAATTTAATGCATCCTTACTGAATAAATTAATTTCTTTTTCTTTTAATCATTTTCTTCTAAATTTAAGAAAAATAAACCTTATATGTGATGTGGATCATTACAAGGTCTGCACCAGTACATTTGGACAGAGTTGCTCCCTGTGGATGTACAGTACATTTGGTAACCTGCAGAAAAGGATATCTAGCTCTTGTGTATATTTACCAGAATCTTTGGGACATTCCAGCAAATCTGTGAAACTACCAATATCTGTTTTTTTTTTTTCTCTTTCCTCTCTCTTTTTTCGTTGGTGACCCTCATTACGCTAGCGTTTTCAGGGTTTTTGTGATGGTAGACAACCAGACTGCGGGGGCAAGCCTTTTTCTAAGAACTGCTGTTCTACAAAATTCAACAAACTCAATAAACCCAAGCAGTTGCTGATTTCCGCCTCTTTTGTGTTTGCGGGTTTTGTGTTTTTATCTTTTTGTGGGCTCTTCCGGTTTATTTGTGTACAGATATGAAAAAAAGGACTTCATTGACATTTTTTGTTATCATTGAGTTTGATCAAATCACATTTTGAGGTGCCATATAATTCCAAAGGGTTTCTATAGATGTATAGTCGGCAAATCTATCTACAATACTGTTCAAAAGTTTGGATTTGGAAGATTTTTTAAATGTTTTGGAAAGTAGTATCTTATGTTCACCAAGGTTATTGTGAAACATTATACAATTTAAAATAACTGTTTTCTATTTGAATGTATTTTAAACAGTAATTTATTCATGTGATAAAGCTGAATTATGCAGTCACTTTTGATCAGTTCAATGTATCCGTGCTGAATACAACAGTTGTCTAAATGTTCAATTATTTCTTGATTTAACCCTTGATGGTATTGCACTGCACTCCAAAGATGTTTAGGTGAGTGGTGGTGCAGGTGGCTTTACTGTGTGTTTGGGCACACAGCTTTAGGGTTTAGGGTTAGTGTTACCTGTTGGACGGTCTGCACCTGCTGCACCACCTGTGTGGGAACTCCAGTTTGGACTACAGCAGCAGGAGGACTAGAATCTGACACAGAGTCACTGGAATGAAGAGAACCCTCTACAGGAAGGAACATAGGGGGTAAAATGGAGAAAAAGAAGTATATTAATATTTGACTGATGTTTTATCCAACGTGACCTACATTAGATTCAAGGTACACATTTTATTAGGTTTATGCTTTCGTCATGCTCTACTGTTTGAGCTACAGGAATAATGTGTAACTTTTTTCTGAGCAGAGACTATAGCATGTCATTCATTCTTAAGATGAGGTGAGATGTTTATTGGCTCTTACCTGTAACTGTGACAACGATGTACTGTGGTGTATTCTGACTGCTGGACTGCGTAGGTGAGCTCTGAATCTCAGCTGTGACATATTGAGTCTGCATAGGCGGGGCTTGTGCAGGCGGTGCCTGGGCAATTGCCTGGCTCGTCTGTGCTTGCGAGGGAGGGGGCGTGGTCTGGCCGGTGGGTGGGGAAGGTGTGGCCCCTGTAGTCTGAAGTTCAGCCAGGAATTGTTGGGGAGCTGCCGTCACGGTGGAAGCCTGACCTGATGTGGGAGTCACAGAGCCTCCCTGAGGCTGGGAGGTCTGCTGCAGCTCCCTCACATATGCTGGAGTTGCCATTGGGTTACCCTGGACTGAATGCAATAAAAGGGGAAATTAAGCAGAGCTTCACATGATGATACATACAATATTATAAACAAAAGAAAACTACATTTAAATGTAGTTGAGTTGGAGAAGGTGAATTTTGGTGTATTGCTAGGGCAATAGGTGCCTTAGTAAGGCTTCACGTCAGGGTCCTGATCACCGTTTCGGGGGTTTCTTCTGCAATAACAACTGGCTTAATGTCTATTATCTCACTTATTACAAGGTGACTTGCCACATAGGTAATTAAATGGACACGAAAATATTGATTCTATTTGCTCAATGCTTCTGCCGAAAAAAAAAGGTCGTAGCAAATAAATTCAAACAAGATGAACCTTTTAAGAGGTAATGTACAGTCAAACCAATTATTACACTGATGTTCACCAAATAAATAACTACGTTGCCATGAAACATTGATTTGAGTTGAAGCAGTTTTAAAATCTTATCGGTTTATGATGTCATAATCCGTTAGAAATATGCAAAACAATTGTCTTGGCAACAAGATAAACACTACAACAATATTACAGTACTATTAATACTACAGTTCTCCGAGTTCATTTTCAATACAGTCCGTAAGTGAGACACAAGATGGTACCAGCTGCATTTATATAAAACAAGAGCGAGCAAGTTAGCAGTGTGATACGAGAGACACGGAAGTTACGGCCTCAGATAACTTGATGAGCAGTCTGTTAATCAGCAATGCTATTAGTCATTAGGTGTAGTGAAGGTGTAGTGAATCACCATCGCCATCAAATCTCCAAGAGTGTAGGATCAGCTCTGGACTGATGGAAAAGGTCTAAGTATGACCAATAATAATGAAGATGCTTGCCATAGATAATAACACTATCAAAGTTTTTTTTATTATTATTATTATTAACAGCTATCCCTTCAGCAAAGTACCTTCTTGGCACAACCATACAGTTCCAGAAAAACCCTAAAGACTACAACCATTGTTGGGCCGACAAAAAGAGGAGGGAAGGTTAGGGCAGAACGTTTGGTGTCCTATTACAAGTAACCTGAACACTGCTTGCAAATGAATGAGGGCACACACCAGTGTCAAGAACACAAAGTGGGACTTGGACACAAAAAAATAAACAATTAAATTAAAGGGGTCATATGATGCGATTTCAAGTTTTCCTTTCTCTTTGGAGTGTTACAAGCTGATTGTGCATAGATAAGATCCCTGAAGTTGCAAAGACTAAAGTTTCAAATCTAAAGAGATATTTTTTATAAAAGTTAAGAATCAACCACGCCTTCCTAAAACGGTTCGTTCTAACACGCCGCCACATATCTACCTCACTATGTGGGGAACAAAAAATTTTTATTGCATAATGCGGCCCAAATGTGCACGCAAAAAAAGAAAAAAAGTGGTTTCAGTAACCGCAGTTAGTGCTGAAACAGCCATGTCAGGGAGACGCTGTGTGATTTTCTTCATATGAAAGTAAACACTTTATTTGGCCTTCCAGATAGATGCATTTAGGAATCTTTAAGATTACTTACAACAGAACAGCAATGCATTTTATGGACGAGTGCTTGTGGTGTTCGGCCAATCACAATGAACTGGGTCAGCTGGCCAATCAGAGCAAACTGCACTTGTCAAAGGAGGGGGCTTTGAAAATGACGTGTTTGAGAGAGGCGGGGCATATAGGACCTACAATCATGTACAGTTTTGAAAAATACTGTGTTTTTTTGAACATAAGCATTCACATATTTTGTTACACCAAAAATAAAGATCTTAAAAGCACATAACCCCTTTAAAAATAATTGCCAAAAAAAAAAAATCAAATTTCATGTATCAGTACTAATTTACTTCATTACTGTTACTCTAATCAGGCAAATTTATGATTCACTGATGCTCTAATCTTCACATCAAGCCTGTATACATCTTGCTTCCTTTTGTGTTCTTATATCTTATGAATTTGTATGGTTGCACTTGTTTTGTTGTTCATATAAACAAAAAACCGCACTTATACAAATATTTATATAATATCATAATAATTCTAATAAAAACATATCATGATCAAATATATAATAAAATGCATAATAATAAAATAAAAATGTATTCTTTACATCAATTAACAGGTATTGGCTCATCGATAGGCTTCTATAATATACGCATATGTACCCATTATTTAAATGAACAGAAATGCCAATAAATAAACCATATGAACCTGGTTAGTATATTCACAAGGCAAACACATAAAGTAACACAAAATGACTCAGTATATAACGCACAAAAGAATCTACCCGTGGACGTGCAAACGTTTAGACCCAGTACCTGCGCAGTCAAATGTCCTGCTTTGCATCTTATTTACAATGCACTGACTCACATGAATGCGATTTCGGCACATTAACGTTATACTATGTATGATTTCATATCCAATAAGCATCGATTGGTCAGCAGAGGTTAACAACAGGAGAGTATCTGGTTTATCCAGCGATTACTGCAGGGTTGTCAACGTGGCCGTCGGTGTAACTATGCCAACAGCGTTTATAACACCTGGCTCCATAGCAACGCTAGCAGAATGCTACGGATGGATGGCTATCCAGCAATGTGTACGGAGACTCACGTATTATTGCAAACAACACCCGCCATTTTGTACAACCTAGCTAGTATATCGTCATAACAACGAGCAGATTTGGCTGAAGCTGGTAGTAATGTCTATCCTGAGAGAGCGCGACACGATCGCTTAGCAATCCCGCTCACTAATCATTATTATTGGACATCGATAGACGCTAAAAATATCATCATCCTCGCATCCTTTCCACATAGTGTGACTTCATATGAAATATAAAAAACGGAATCACCTCTTATTCCGAGTGACTTTTCCATCCGTACTTTTGATTTAATATGCTTTTTTTTTTTTTTTTTTTAATGAATCGGGTTGTTGTTGTTGATTCTCGTTGCTGGGTTCTTGTCTCCACGACTACCGTGGCTATGGCGCTTCGTCCTCACCCGGGGCAACTGTTGCTACCCACTCGCTGCGTTCCCGCCCCTTTTCTTTGCTCTGATTGGCCCGAATACAATAACTATAACGCCGCGTCTTCCTATTGGTGGAACTGGGGCGCTAACGCGACACACGGCAGCTGGTTCGTCTGAAGCGTTCCATCAGAACCTCACGCTCAGATTGTGCAAACGGGGTTTTTTGTACTGATCTGAAATAGTCCGTATTGTTAGGTTTGCGTTCGCTATTACAGAACAACTGTTAGAAAGCTGATCCAAATCCACGTTGTATAAGAGCTTTTAACACACGATCCAACCGGCTCTTCTTCCAAACAAACCGAAATGTATTTAATAAATATATGCAATTTTGATATATAACAAAATAGAACATGTATTCAAATTATTTTTTGTATGAATTGCATATATTTGGAATCTGGAGAAAAGTAAATGAGTGTCATTCATGAATGTGATGGACCTATAATTTGTGCTTCTTTATAAGATTTTAATATATGCTATTTAATTATTATCTATCTAATATATCATATATATATATATCTATATATCTAGTATATATATATATAGATATATATTAACAATATATACCCTAATATAGATATATATACACACACATATATATATATATATACACACATAGATATACACACATATATATACACACACATATATATACACACACATATATACACACCCACACATATACACAACATATTATACACACACATCTATACACCACAGATATCATATATCTAACACCATATATACAACACACATATATACCACACATATATACACCACATATATATATACACCACTATATACACACACATATTATACACACACAATATATAGCCACACACATATATAACACACATATTACACACACCTATACTATACACACACATATAACCACTACACTATATCACACACATATATATTACACAGACCTATAACACACACACATATATACACACACACATATACACACACATATAAACACACACATAGATATAACACACATATATCTAACAACACCACATATATACACCCCATATATACACCCACATATATATACACCCACATATATTACACACACATAAGAACACACACATATATACACACACAATATATACACACACACAATATATACACACATACACACACAATATATACACATACACATATATATTACACACACTATTATATATATACACATTATATATACACATATATATACACACACATATATATACACACACATATATATATATACACACATTAAATACACACATATGTATACACCACAATATAATATATATAGATATATATATATATAATACAACACCCACACCACATATATTATATATACATACATATATATATATACACACACACACACATAATATTTATATATATAGATATATATATATACTTATAATATCTATATTTGTCTTTGGTTTTTTTTTTTTTCCATGGCACCATACCACAGGCAAAGATGTACATCAAATATGGTGGTTAATGTCTCTCGAAATGTCATGCTGTTGTCATTGTTATCCTCACATTCATTAAAATGTCATTATTCTGTTGTCATTTTGGATATTGGTGACCTTTGTCCGTGTGGTTGCAAAGATCACTCGTGTGCATTGGACTGTGTTATCACACTTTGAAAATGCCATGCTCCCTACACCTCTTTGTCTCTTAACCCCTACACCTCACAGTCATCACTGTCTGAACAAAAAATTAAAAATTAACAAATGCATTGAAGGCAAAGAAGGTAAAACAATCTGCGGGTGAACTCAGGACACAGATATTTGAGAGATGGGCTCTTGCTTTCATATGTGATTAGACTTACAATTGTCACCTAGTGGTATAGATGATAAAACAGGTGCAAACTGACAGCAACCATCCAGAACAACCTGGCAACACATCCCTGATGAACATTTTAACAGACATGTTACATATGGCATTCCTGTATCTCAAACAAATACATGATAGCACCACAACACCATTTCATGGGTTCGTTCCTAGAATGGTGCTAAAATGGTGGGTACCTTGAATGCAATGTCAGTTTGGGGATAAAACCATTATATTATTGCAATGTATGCTTAAAAAATATATATATCTATATATATATATATATAATATATATATATTATATATATATATAATCTATAATGCAAAAAATGGCATATAAAATGCACAAAAAAAACGTATTCTACATAAAAAGATTAACTTCTCATTAAGTTCTTAACATGAGTCGTATGGCAAATATGATTCATCAATTTAAATGAAGAAAGAGTGTTTCGTGTCACAGAATGCCCTTATAATTACACATTCACCTTTCCTGCTCATGCTTTTGTTACCAGAAAGGTCTCTGCCACTATCTTACAGGGTTATCTGTGACTCCTGAGCCTGCTTGTGGGGGTTTGAGCATGTGTGCCCCTCACCTCTTTATAAGCAGGAACAGGGACCTGGTAGAAATCACAGCAAGTCAAACAGGCACCTAGATCCCAACCAAAGGGACCCCAGCAGGAAACCAGCTTCTGAACATCATCTGCTGCTGCCACTGACTATCTGCTCTCAGCATGATGTGGAAAACTACAGCGCTTGCAGTGTGTCTGCTGCTGGCTGGAGTACAGGCACTGGACGGCCCCTCATACGGAGTCAAATTATGCGGCCGGGAGTTCATCCGAGCTGTCATCTTCACCTGCGGAGGCTCTCGGTGGAAGCGCTCCTTGACAAGCACAAGTTAGTATTACAGAGCAGGTTTTGTAAAACTTCTTTTTTTTTTTCAATTTGAAAATATAGACAATTTAAAAATTCTGGGTGCAACAATATTACAAATACAGTACCAGTTAAATATTTTGGATACACCTATTTAATCTCTATTTTTACAATGTTCAACAGTAGTAGATTTCATCACCAAAATACAGAATACATTTTAATACAGAAAAAAATTCTTGCAACCCAGAATTTTAACGTACATAATTTTAAAATGCCATGTTGCAACAATATTACAAATACACTACCAGTATTTTTACTGTTTAAAGTGTTATAATCAAAGTTATGGACTAAAATTATGAAATAACACAAAATGGAAGTATAGGAACTATGTACACTACTATTCAAAAGTTTGAAAAAAAGAAATTAATACTTTTATTTAGCAAAGACACATTACAGTAAATTGATCAAAAGTGGCATTATTCATAATGTCACAAGAAGATTTCTGTTTCAAATAAATGCTGTTATTTTAAACATTCTATTCATCAAAGAATCCTGAAAAAAATCTGAGTTTCCACAAAAGTATGAAGTAGCACAAGAGCAGCAAATCAACATATCAGAGTGATTTCTGAAGGATCATGTGACACTGAAGACTGGAGTAATGATGCTGAAAAAATTAAGCTTTGCATCACAGGAATAAATAATACAATTTTAATAAATGAATACATTTTAAAATGCACTGCAATAGAAAACAGTTATTTTAAATTGTAATGATATTTCACAATATGACTGTTTTTACTGTATTTTGAACAAATAAATGCAAAAATTAAAACACACACGCAAATCTTATCAACCCCAAAACGTTTTAACACTAGTGTATGATCGGAAATATAGTTGAGATTCTTAATGTAATGTACAGTACATATACTTTTTTGGAGTTGTAAATAAAACAAAGATTATTGGATGATTCATGTATTGTTTTACGACTATTACATGAATCAACGTCTCTTATTTCACAGATGAAATACTGGACTTATTCAGCTCGTATGACAGTAATGTTCCAGACAGCTCAGTGCTGTATGGTGCTGCACTGTCCTCCCAGCATGCCACTGACTCAAATCTTCCGTCACTGGCACAAGGTGAACAGGAAGGTGACGTGTTCAGCAGGCCTGCGCGCTCTCTCATTTCACAGGAGGTGCTTGAAGCGTTGCGTACCGTGGACAGAAAGGGACGAGATGTAGTGGTGGGACTGTCCAACGCCTGCTGCAAGTGGGGCTGCAGCAAAGGAGAAATCAGCTCCCTCTGCTGAGAGACTAACCTTCTGTATGGCATGAGTGAATAAAAAAGTGTGTGTGTTTGTGTGTGCTTCTCCATCACATCCTGTCTTTACTTTTTCTGTCTCCTTGTTGTGCTTGAGACTTGTAAATGGTTTGAATTGAGCTCCCATGTTGCAGTTAATTTAAATAATGATTTTATGTTTGATGTCGTAATGTAATGTAAGTTACTTTTTGTATTCAGTTTAGTGTGTTCGCTTTTTAAACTTTATCTAGAGTATCTTTCACTCTTGAATAAAGATGATTATTTGCATTAATCGCTTATGAATCAGTTTGTGGTCATTTGCATATTTAATCGTAACAATTTATGAAAACTTGTAATTAAAAACAATAGTTTTAATAAAATGTGATTAATCAACTTTGGAAGTATGGTGATATATATATATATGTTGACACTAAATTGCCTAATATATTATATATCACCATACTTCCAAAGACGAGTGAAAATTTCATAATTATATATTTTACATATATATACAGGTGCATCTCAATAAATTAGAATGTCATGGAAAAGTTCATTTATTTCAGTAATTAAACTCAAATTGTGAAACTTGTGTATTAAATAAATTCAGTGCACACAGACTGAAGTAGTTCAAGTCTTTGGTTCTTTTAATTGTGATGATTTTGGCTCACATTTAACAAAAACCCACCAATTCACTATCTCAACAAATTAGAATACTTCATAAGAGTGTGCTGTCCATTCAAGCACACCAACACCATGGCCATTTAACCAACTTTTGGTGCTTTGGGCAGTGTGGGCAGGTGCCAAATCCTGCTGGAAAATGAAATCAGCATCTTCAAAAAGCTGGTCAGCAGAAGGAAGCATGAAGTGCTCCAAAATTTCTTGGTAAACGGGTGCAGTGACGTTGGTTTTCAAAAAAACAATGGACCAACACCAGCAGATGACGTTGCACCTCAAATCATCACAGACTGTGGAAATTTAATACTGGACTTCAAGCAACTTGGGCTATGAGCTCTCCACCCTTCCTCCAGACTCTAGGACCTTGGTTTCCAAAGGAAATACAAAACTTTCTCTCATCTGAAAAGAGGACTTTGGATACTGGGCAACAGTCCAGTTCTTCTTCACCTTAGCCCAGTAAGACACCTCTTACGTTGTCTGTGGTTCGGGAGTGGCTTAACAAGAGGAATACGACAACTGTAGCCAAATTCTTGACACGTCTGTGTGTGGTGGCTCTTGATGCCTTGACCCAGCCTCAGTCCATTCCTTGTGAAGTCCACTCAAATTCTTGAATAGTTTTTGCTTGACAATCCTCATAAGGCTGCTGTTTTCTCGGTTGGTTGTGCATCTTTTTCTTCCACACTTTTTCCTTCCACTCACCTTTCTGTTAACATGCTTGGATACAGCACTCTGTGAACTGCCAGCTTCTTTGGCAATGAATGTTTTTGGCTTACCCTTTCAGTGTGCTGGTGGGTCCCGGCCAGAGATTCTGCTACAGCGTGGAGCTGGGCTCCGAGCTGGTGCTGTGGGAGAAAGCCTTCCAGAGAGCCGTCTTCATGGAGGTGCAGAGAGTGCGGGTGAGTGAGCGCAAACCTACAAAACATCACGGAAACCGCGAACAGATCATTTGTCATGCATTTTGAAAAGGGCTTTTATTGCTTTATTTAGTATTTGATAATGTTCTCAGCTTAACAATTTTGTTGTTGCTCTGACAGTATTTTTTGCACCTTAAAGCACCTTTATGTCTCACCTTTTGGACTTTTTTCTCAGAATTTTGAGTTTACATCTCATATTTGAAACATTTTCAATCTTACATTGTAGACTTTTTTTTCAGATAATTGGGAGTCCTCATATTTTGGAATTGTGTTTATATCTCACAATTCTAAGTTTCTGTCATACAGTTCTGAGTTTTTAATGAGTTGTGAGATGTAAACTCGCAATTGCATGAATGGAAAAGTCAGAATTGTGAGAAAATGTCTCCATTTCCTTTTTAATTATTTTTTCCTTGGCAGAAAAAAGCTTCCACAGAAATCAATCCAAATGCCACTTAAGGAGATTTTATTGCATTATTCGTATTACTATAATACAAGAGTGAAAACCATTCTGTTTAGGCACAGTATCAAATAGCAGCATGTGTTGTATTTAATAGAATTATCATCTGTTTTTCAGTAATGCATTACAGTAATAATATTAAAGCAATGCTGTGCACTTTTTGCATTATGGTAACAAGAAGAGGCCCTTAATTTAAAATATATATCCTGTCCATCAGGCTTTAAAAAGAGATGAAACACTCAGAAATTGCTATATGACAAGTGAAGCATTGATTTCTGCATCTGTCAGCACTGCGGTGCGATGCATGCGAGAGCAGAAGCTCGTCTGTGTCTGATTCGTGCGTTTCAAATGTTATTACTGCTTTAATTAAATTTCTCTGAAGAGTCTTTTCTGTGAGACCTCTCCTCGCTGAGCCGTTAAATTACCTCCAGCACACAAAGGTCTAGCACATCTCCGGTGTCCCCGTGAACTCCTGCAGGGCATCTATTATGAAGTATATGCTAACATAAGTTCACGGGATGAAGGGGATTTAAGTCTGAGCAGCTCCGGAGACTCGCGTTACTCACATTTAAGTCGTCTTAAATACCACCCGGGGTCAAACGGAGAGCGTCACAATGCTCGTTTCCGGCGATATCCCGACGCGTAAGTGTGCATTACTACGGCATATTTATTTATGGCTCATGGGCATTATGTAGGTTTAGTGCTCTGCCAGTGGCTCTTCGGCGTTGATTCACTCATACTTTAGCTTAGAGGAGCAGATTAATGGCTCTCTGGATAAACTGCATATCATATTCCATGCAAGAAATCAAAATCCTCATCTAACACAGCGCTAACGTTTTATTTGAGGTTAATTGAGGGAGTAAAGGCCACAGAAAGCCTAATAGACCATCGTGACATGCTGCCAAGACATGACAGCAAAATTGACTACGTGTCCAGTTGGTCTTTATTCCAAGGGCGATTTCCAAATGGCATTTTTGTGTCCTTGAAGGACATGTCGTGAATGAATCGGTGATGGATTTCATTGTGTGAAATGTTCACTTTTATAAGCTAGTGAGTAGATGAACATGACGCCCGCTTTCAAATGTAATACACCTCAGAATTACAGCTCGTGATGGGATGTGATGAATTTGACCTTTGGAGGATGGTTGCACAATATTGGAAAAACTGGCATTGTGATATTTTTCTGCATTATACAGTATGTTGAATGAATCATTATAGCATGATTGTGGTTTTGATGGAGAGTGCAGCTGCATAGAAATTAAAAACAGTTAAAAAAAAAAAAGCAGAAAAAAATGACTTTTTACTTTTGTGTCTAAACCATCCTTTAAGGGCTGTACGGTTTGTAAAAAAACAACAACACAACTTTCAACTTGTTATTACTGTTTTTGACCAATTCAATATGACAATATAACTATTATATAAGACAATATTAATACTTATGATTTGTTTTGTGATTTTAAATAAAATATTACAAAAATAAGAGATATATTTATAATAAAAATAGTTTTTAATTACCATTTTTTAAGTTTTTGTATTTTTTAATATATATGTTCTTACACGTGCTTATATTTTTATTAGCGCTGTCAAACGATTAATCGCAACCCAAAATAAACGTTTTTTGTTTACATAATATTGTGTTTGTGTACTGTGTATATTTATTATTCCTGTATATAAACATGCATGTACATATTTAAGAAAATATGTTAGAGTTCTATATAAATCTATTTTATATAATATAAATATATAAAATATATCATGTAAATACATATATACTTATTTGTGTGTATTATATATACATACCTAATATACAAGTACACCACATATATACTATTCATAAACAAAAACCTATATTGTTGATGCATTAATCGCGATAATCGTTTGAACCGCCTACCTTTACTTTGATATTTATTTCAGTTTATATATTTAATGGCTTTAGATAACTAGAATAACCTGCATATTGAGTTTTTATTTAAAATAAATAAACGTTTGGTGTGTTTTTTTTTACTATTTTAAATATTTTATTTTATTTAAACTTTTTTTTTCAATTGTTTTAGTTTTAGTTGACTGTTATAACCCTGAATTGAGCTTTTATTTTGTTGGTACGCTTGCAAATATGTGCTGCGGGTTTCAGAGTGAAGTGTTATATCATTTATATCATATATTTATCAAATTAAATCGCAGCTTTTGCGATTTGAAAATCACAGTAAGCCATATTGGCATATCGATTTACTTAGATATATTGTGCAACCCTACTTTTTATTTTGCAAGAGATTTCAGTGTTATGTGTGCATTGCTGCCATTAAAGCTCTCTGGTGTCACATGCCAAAATATCTTGACTCACAGCATTTATGTTTAAGTTTGTGCATTATTAGATACTTTTATCCACTGAACACGTTCAGTTCAAGCAACTATATACATGTCCTTAGTTCTGTGTAATTCCCTCATAAATCCATCCTGATGTAAGCTCTTTCACTGAATTGAATGCAACAGTTTATGAACTGGTTTTAAAAGAAGAATCTTATTCCATTTTTATAGCTAATAATTGTAATGGAGGATATAGGCCATTTGAACCATTTTCCACTAAATTCTTTACATCTTGTTCACTGGATTTTATCTCAGGGCTGTAGCAAATGTCTGTTCAAGGATTTTGGTGCATTTTTCCCCCATTTGCCCAAAAGCAAAGGGTCAGAAAGCGGCTCTGAATTACTGCCTACCCTTAACCAGACATTTATAAATAATACAAAGGAACGAAGCTGTCAGGGGCGATTTAAATCACTGCAGTGCTCCGACACAGAAAGGGCAACATGCAAAGCTTCAGATTCAGTATGATTGTCTGCCACCGTCCGCCCAGAGCGCTCCTGAGCTCCGCGTGCTGCGGGACACTTTTATGAGGAGCGTGAAGGATTGTGTTATGGTTTTATGTGAAGAAGTCAGCGGGAGTTCAGGATCACAGCTTCTCTGGGTTCAGTGCGCTGAGATCTGGATTAGTATGAGGCCAGATCTTAACCAGACCATCCCCCCTGAGAAGACCATTTTCTGATATGAATGAAGATCACAGCAAAACTACGGGAGGATGGAAGGAAGGAAGAATGAAGGAAGGAAGGATGGTGGATGATGGATGGATGTATGTATGGATGGATGGATGATGGATGGATTATATAGATTTTATAATTTTTTTTTAATAAAATTATATATATATATATATTATATATATATCTCTACAGTGGGTACGAAAGTATTCAGACCCCCTTAAATTTTTCACACTTTTGTTATATTGCAGCCATTTGCTAAATCATTTAAGTTAATTTTTTTTCTTATTAATGTACACACAGCACCCCATATGGACAGAAAAACACAGAAATTGTTGACATTTTTGCAGATTTATTAAAAAAGGAAAAACTGAAATATCACATGGTCCCTAAGTATTCAGACCCTTTGCTCAGTATTTAGTAGAGAACCCTTTTTGATCTAATACAGCCATGAGTATTTTTGGTAAAGATGCAACAAGTTTTTCACACCTGGATTTGGGGATCCTCTGCCATTCCTCCTTGCAGATCCTCTCCAGTTCTGTCAGGTTGGATGGTAAACGTTGGTGGACAGCCATTTTTAGGTCTCTCCAGAGATGCTCAATTGGGTTTAAGTCAGGGCTCTGGCTGGGCCATTCAAGAACAGTCACAGAGTTGTTGTGAAGCCACTCCTTCGTTATTTTAGCTGTGCTTAGGGTCATTGTTTTGTTGGAAGGTAAACCTTCGGCCCAGTCTGAGGTCCTGAGCACTCTGGAGAAGTTTTCGTCCAGGATATCCCTGTACTTGCCGCATTCATCTTTCCCTCGATTTCAACCAATCGTCCTGTCCCTGCAGCTGAAAACAACCCCCACAGCATATGATGCTGCCACCACCAAGCTTCACTGTTGGGACTGTATTGGACAGGTGATGAGCAGTGCCTGGTTTTCTCCACACATACCGCTTAGAATTAAGGCCAAAAAGTTCTATCTTGGTCTCATCAGACCAGAGAATCTTATTTCTCACCATCTTGGAGTCCTTCATGTGTTTTTTCATGTGTCTTGCACTAAGGAGAGCCTTCCGTCGGGCCACTCTGCCATAAAGCCCCGACTGGTGGAGGCTGCAGTGATGGTTGACTTTCTACAACTTTCTCCCATCTCCCGACTGCATCTCTGGAGCTCAGCCACAGTGATCTTTGGGTTCTTCTTTACCTCTCTCACCAAGGCTCTTCTCCCCCGATAGCTCAGCTCTAGGAAGGGTTCTGGTCATCCCAAACGTCTTCCATTTAAGGATTATGGAGGCCACTGTGCTCTTAGGAACCTTAAGTGCAGCAGAATTTTTTTTGTAACCTTGGCTATATCTGTGCCTTGCCACAATTCTGTCTCTGAGCTCTTCAGGCATTTCCTTTGACCTCATGATTCTCATTTTGCTCTGACATGCACTGTGAGCTGTACGGTCTTATATAGACAGGTGTGTGGCTTCCTAATCAAGTCCAATCAGTATAATCAAACACAGCTGGACTCAAATGAAGGTGTAGAACCATCTCAAGGATGATCAGAAGAAATGGACAGCACCTGAGTTAAATATATGAGTGTCACAGCAAAGGGTCTGAATACTTAGGACCATGTGATATTTCAGTTTTTCTTTTTTAATAAATCTGCAAAAATGTCAACAATTCTGTGTTTTTCTGTCAGTATGGGGTGCTGTGTGTACATTAAAATTAACTTAAATGATTTTAGCAATGGCTGCAATATAACAAAGAGTGAAAAATTTACGGGGGTCTGAATACTTTCCGTCCCACTGTATATATATAATTTGATATATTGGCATTATATTTCTTTTTACATACATTTTATAGATGATATTTTATATTTTTATATATAATGAAATATCATATATCTTATTTATATATTTTAATATTTCTTTTTTAAATACCATTAAAATATTTAGAATTTTTTAGATATTTATTTTAATCTTATTATGTATATTATACCTTGTTAATAGACGGATGGATATCTGTGTATTTTTATATATCTCTATTTTTATTTATATGTTTTTTTTGATTTTATACCTTTATCCGTAATCTTATATTTTATTCAGATTAATATTTCTTAATTATCATTGTATATTTATATTACTTTTACATTTCTAGATCGATGATAAAGATATTATATGTATCTAGAAACTATATATATATTTATGAGTAAAGCTTTGGTATATTGCCTGAAGTGAATGTGAAAGAAATGCACTACTTAATGTTGTGTGTTTGTTCAGATATTTGACTCTAGTTCTGCTTCTCTAAGCAAACACCACTAATTAAGATGAAAGTGACTTTCAGTAATTCACTAAGGATAGTTGCAGACTCAGTGATTTGTGCTCCGTGTCACTCCGCTGATGATGTTATTGTCCTTCATCAGTTAGTCTATGATTGTCCAGCTCTGGTTTAGCACGCAGTGATTGACGGCGCTGAGAGAGATGCATGAGTGTGTACAGAGCCACGTTTCGCTCAGATGCACTCCAGAAAGACATGAGTTCATTCTGCGTTTGTCAGCATCATCTTCATCACTGCTGGACCACATCGAGAATGAACATATCTCTGTCCTTAGGGATGCAACTAAAGGTGACAACGAATTTCAATTAGTGCTTGATTAGTGGTTTGTTCTCCAGACAGCTAGATTTGTTTTATTGTCTTGAGACAGAATCATCCTTCAGACAAGTATACAAACTGTTACAGTAGAGGCTTGACACAACAGGTTAGTGTATATACAAGTGTTTATTGTTGGTCACAGTGAGTACTGGTGTAGTCCGGAGGAAGTGAGGGTGAGGGAAAGGTCCGTGAGAGAGTGCAGAGGATATGGAGAGTGGAGTGATCCGAGTCTTTGGCTTGAGTGAGGCTGGAAGGTATCCGGGGGAAGCACACACCTCAGCGATCCGGGAACTAGGAGATGCAGGAGACACTAGGAGGAACACAGGAGGTAAGTAATGCACGAAGTATTCACATGGCAGTAGTAGCAAAGTTATTGAGTCCTCTACGTGTATACGAGATTGGACAGTGAGGGTGTCTGAGGTGTGTGATTTTATTCAGGCTGGTAATGAGGTGCTTGATTGGTGACAGGTGCGGGTGCTTAGAACTCAGGTGAGATGGATCGTTGTGATTGGGTGGTGGCAGAGCCTGGCCGATCTGTTACAGTACCCCCCCCCTCCACGGCCCGCTCCTGAGGGCCGAAAACCCCGACGTCGTGGTGGTCTACCTCTGCCCCGAGGTGCCGGCTGATCCGGATGGGCCGCATGGAACTCTGACATTAAGGCGGGATCCAGTACATCGATCCTAGGTACCCATGAGCGTTCCTCGGGTCCGTATCCTTCCCAGTCCACGAGGTATTCCAGCTGACCACCACAGCGCCGGGACTGCAGAATTTCCTTCACCTTGCAGACCGAGCCTTCATCCAGGATCAAGGGAAGAGGGTTTCCTCCGTCTG
>JADLZN010009151.1:0-132774 GCA_018155175.1 Sinocyclocheilus anophthalmus | reverse complement strand
GGCATGAAAAAAAAAAATACCGTCATGTACCGTGAAACCGTAATTTTGAAAAATACCATGATATAAAATTTTTGTTCCCAGACCCATCCCGTAGACTCACCACTAAGGGGGGAGGTCACTTTTTTCTTCATTAAGTGAACTATAACGTAATTTGTATAACCTGGTTGTTGAGAACGTAATTTTTTCCACAACAGCGGGAGAAGTGAAATCCCACCACCGACGCGCTCCAATTAGCTCTCTCTTTCTTTTCTCAAATACCAAATGGCTTTCCAAATCCCACCCTCGCGCCTGCACTGTAAACAGCGCGCTGCACGTGCACACAGTTTGTACACACAGGAATTGGCCACTTGGCCACAATCGAAGGCAGTCCACACGTCACTAATGTTTAACATAAATTGCATTGCTTTTAATTCCGGTGCCATGTTTAACCTGACAGGGTGCTTGTGCCTGCTGGGTCGGCCCCCATCCTGGAGACCTGCGCTCATGCACACCTGTCAGCAGCACCAACAGCATAACCCAGGTTCACATTTACCTCATTTTGCAAAGTGCTATGTTGCCATATTTTTTTTCTGCGCGGTCCTTTAACAGGATGAATAAAGTGTGCACACTCCACCTTATTATTCAGCATGACATTTTGGGCTAAGAGCACATGAATACTATATTTATACTTATTTAGAACCATTATTCTTTTTTGGTCATCTCATTGCTATATGCAAATAAATAATGAGTATTTGTTTTAAAAACTGGAATTATTTTAAGTAATTCTACAAAAGAGAAGTAAAGTTTTTTTTCTGCCTTTTTATTTTTTAAAATGCTGCTACTTTCCTTTTAAAACTGGCATTTACTTTTTTACAAATGCTTTGTTTTTTTCCCATTTTTTTAGCTTTTGCCCCTGTTTGTCTCTGTTGTGAGTGAGTTTTAATTGGGGGCATTGTTGGGTTTCGAAGGAGGGGTCCGGCAGAAAGCAGCACAAGTGTTCCTGCCAGGCGGTCCGTTAGGAGTGGCGCCTCCAGCACAAGAGGAAATGACGCTACTGAAGATTCCTCAGTTGGGCCTGATTGGCCCTTTGCGTAACTCCCCGCCTCCATGACCAACAGATACCCCTGCTTAAACAGCAGCTCATTGCTGGTAAGAGGTTTGTTAAAGGAATAGTTCACCCAAAAATGAAAATTTGCTGAAATTATTTTCACTTTCAGGCTATCCAAGATGTAGATGAGTTTGTTTCTTCATCAGAACAGATTTGGAGAAAAGTTAGCGCCTTACATCGTTCACTGCTCACAGTGGATCCTCCTTCAGTGAGTTGGTTGCCATCACGAAGGATATTTCTGAACAAGCTGATGAACGTCACAATAATCCACACGACTCTAGTCCATCATTAAAATCTTGTGAAGTAATGCTAAATTTCTCTAAATCTGTTCTGATTTAAATTTTAAAAAATCTAGATCTTGGATGGCCAGATTTCAGCAGATTTTTATTTTTGGGTTAATGATTTCAGTGTGCTACTATAAAGGCATTGCAACAGGTGGTATTATTGGTATTTTAAATGTATTGCAACAGATTTTGTTGCATTGTTTTTCCTGAATTAAAGTTATTGCCGTGAAGAGACTTCACTCATGTAAATGTGTGTGTACAGTGAACCCTGCTGCAGCCCGAGTGTTAAATCAGTCCTGTTATGTGGATGGATTCTCTAAACCGTGCAGACTGTCTACAAGCTCACTTGATGGATTTCACCACACATCCAACAGGTATACAGAGGATTCTGGATAGTGTTATTTACTTTAATAAGTAGCTTGAAAGGCACCACAGCAATTTCCTGTCTCAGTACATTAAATGTGGAGTTATAGTACAAACCTGGTTTTACAGAAAACACAAAGTCAGCTCACAGTCACACAGTTATTTGTCAAAATATCTGTCATCTGCAAATTAAATTCAGTTACGTCTTGAAGTTTCAGATATGCTTGATGATACTGAGAAGAAAAGCTTTGTGAAAATCAGTTTGGCCGCCCACACGTTTAATACAAAGAAGCAGAGCAACATTCCTTGGCAAACTGCATATTTGGGACATTCTGAACAGCATCCAGGGAAAAGGGGAGAACAGTGAAAACTGTTATTTGTGTTCATTATAATATTAATGTTACTTTAATGAGATTTTCTCATTTGTATGGTGGAAAATGTCAATTACAGTTCTTCTTTTAAGTTTACTGCAGGTCTGCGTTATTGTACTGTTATGGTGGTCGCCTTTGGGTGGGTGAAAGGTTGTTTGGTTTAACCCCGCATTTGACTAAATGAACACTGAACTGGTTCCCATTAGCACTGGTAGTTACAAAAATATGAAAGGCAAATTCATTCAGTAATTGGGGTCCAATTCTGTTCATCAGTTACTCATCCCTCCATGTCATTTCCAAACCGTACATGCACTCTTTCTGCTGAACACAAAAGAAATATATTCAAAAACACCTAAACAGGTCCTTTTGAGAATAACGAAAGGCATTGAGCTCTAATACCATAAAAACAAATAGCCCATAACCATGGGGTCTCAACCCGTGATCCGGGGGGGGGGGCTGAAACGTTGTTTTAATAAAGAATAACATTTCCCTTGAACTTCTAGAATCATGTTTCATATTTTTGAATATATCAAATAGTTGTTGTCTATTAAGAAAGTTTGAAAACCAAAGCCAGCGTTGTTCCCATAATTACCGCAGAAATGCTGAAAATTAATCTTAGATACGTAAATGGAGCAGTTCCTTTTGTACTAATGTTTGGACACTGGGTCAGCAATCAATTTTTTTTTTTTATAAGCAAAATAATGTCTTTCTATTTCTCATTCGCTATCATCAAGGGCTTTTCAGAAAACTTGACATGTATTTGGTCCCCCCAGGGTGGCATTGCTACCTTTCATTATGCGGTTTTTTAAAGCTTAATACCTGAAAAAAAGCATTTTGTATAGTATGCAATATCTGTGTTGTGTGGTTTTCCATTGACAAGAACGGCAGGATTTTTTTGGAATAACATGAGGATGAGTAAATACTCTGTTTTGTTTGTGTATCTAGCCATATCTCAAACACAGCTGAAAATGGGGAGGGCGGGGCTAAAACCATTTCCAGCCACAAACCGAGCTCTAGCGACAGGTGCACTCAGACTGAACCATGGATCCCCAATCACGAGACTCTCCCGCTGGCCCTGACACGGGCCATCCAGAGTCTCTCCCTGGAGGATGCATTACCTGAAAGCATCCAGTTCATCGATGAAACCCCGATCAAACTCCGTGGAGAGGAGGGAGATGCCTTTGAAGAAGAGATGGGGAAGGACCAAACCTGGAGCTCCATAGTAGAAGAATCCATCCAGCCCACCACAATCAGAACCCTTCAGAAACAACAGAGCAAAGGCAGCGAGGACAGCCAGGGCTCATGCCCTCAAACCCCAACATCCTCCTCGCCCGCACCTCCAAAAGAGCCAACATCCAGCCCACACGGAGGCCCACTCTCCCCCATTCGGGAGGGAGAGAAAATGCTGTGCGTTGACCCCCAAAAGTGGAGTCAAGCATTGGCTGGCTGCTTGAATTCACTGCTTCTGGTTTTGGTGTTAATCCTAACATTAATGCTTACGTTGCTGCACAAACCAAAGTTACAGCTTGTTGAGCCAGTTTTGGCTCCCAGATTGAGCTATATTTACAAAGAAGCATGAGTGGATAGTCAAGGAATCAGTGGGAGTGTGTAATTTAGGTCAGCCCTGATTTTACTTGAGGTTGTAGATGTTTGTACGTCAGTTTTAGTATGAAACTTGTTACATTGCCAGTGGATGAACAAATTTAAATAGCTTCAAAATAGACACTGAAGTTCATTTAAACTTTAGTAACATTTCAAGAGCTATTTTTAAAATGCATAACTTTTTAATTGACGTTTAATTGTTTTTATCCAAAGCGACTTGCAGTGCCGTTAAGTCTACATTTGAATCTTAGCAATTTTTCATAGGGATTTTCCTGGGGAAAATTTCTTGCAACCGTTGAGTGTCCACGTAATGGTATCAGTTCCCCTTTTAGTAATACCAGACGACGACCCGTTTTTGTATTCCCCTAAGAGTGCTTCAGGCCATGCTTGTATTGATTTTGCTTCTGGGCATTCCTTTCAATTATTTTAAAGAGAACAACTTTACAATTAGTTTTTGGATTAGTTTAATGCTTCTTTTAACCATTTCCTTTGGAAATGGCAGATGACAAGAGTTTTCTGAGATTGTAGGCTTTTGGAGTTTTAGTCGGACAGTTCACAGCTGACAACCGAAGTGTTTGTTTCATTGCAGTGGTCTGATTTAGCTAAGTTTGCATGTCGTTACCACGTTTTGCAAGAAACAGTCAACAGGCCATTCCTTTCTCCGCAATAATACTGTCACTATAAAACCTCTACTTCTCCTTCCAGGTGAAATACAGCAGTAGATAATCGCTTGCTAAAAGCATCCAAAAAAACTTCTCATTTTTTTGACAGGAATCCTAGTAGAAATATGTCAAAAACAGCTCCTTTGTATCTTGTGTCCCCTGTAAACCCAATGGCTGTTATTTTTTTGCAGAAACACAAAAGTCATGTTAGGCATTGAAATCATACCACCTCCATGTAAGCTCAAACCTTTAAATCTTATCAAACAAAAGCAAAATCTTCTTGATTAATTGACTGATTTCATCTGCAGCAATTGCTTTTGTGGTTGGCCTTTTCATGGTAAATGTTCCTTCTTGTTTCCCACCAAAATTGTAATGAAATTATACGTCCGTCCTTGGTTCAACGTTCTAAAACATGCTTTAAAACAGATAATTATGTCTCATCCCTTCCTGGTATCCTTGCATGGACATCAAGCAAAAGAGGTATTGGGTTTACAAAGTTATGTGGTGCGGTAGATTGTTTTGCAACAGAGCACCAGGCAAAACTAAACGATGTTTGCATAGTTAAACATTCATGCTTTGTTTAGTTTCAGCGTATGAGGGAAGTAATCAAAATGTGACCAAAGAATGTATGTAAATATGTGGTTTACAAATGTACAGTATGAAATTCCAGAACCCGGTTAGCCATAATTAATTACTAATTCATGGTAAAGTATGAACAGTGTGAGACACTGAACGAGATTGTGTTGACGGAAAGTTAAAAATGACCTATAGTGCCCCCCCAAGCATCTTAACTTACAAGACCATTTCAGATGGTGGTCTGTAACTTGTCACTCTTCTGCTGGATTAGCATTGAATGTAAACAAGTGTGCAGTTTTAATAACATTCCATGCAGACAAACTCTGAAACTAGCAGCGCACCCCCTCCCCCCCCCCCCCATGGAGTCCCCCAACGGGCAGCACATTGAATTGGGTTCCATGCTAAAGGCCAAGTCATATTCAACTGAGGTCTGTTATATGTTGGAAACATTGGCCATATGTTACATTCCAATGAGGTGTTAGGAAACCACCCATAGTTTAAACTTGTTTCAGCCAGACTGTGTTACCCTGTTCCCTTCTCTGCCAATCATTTTTCTTTAATTTTGCTTTTTATTGTTTTTTTAGTTAAACAGATTGAATATAACAAAAATTGGTTATGTTTATATTAATATTTGTGAGATAGTTTTTTTAAAATGTATATTAAATACTAATTGTGTTTATATGGTTGGTATCTTATATATATGATGTACACACACACACACATTTGCTTTTATATTACACATTCACTTTTATTTACACTACCAATCAGTAAGATTTATTTTTTCTGAAAAAAAAAAAATATAAATAAGTAAATAAATTATTTTGCAAAAGTGACAGTAAACACGTTTATAATTTTACAAAAGATTTCTATTTCTCATAAATAATCTGTTGTTCCTTTTCGCCCTTTTCTACTCATCCACTAATTGGAGAAAAAAAACAATTTTTCATCCTTTCCACAAAGATTAAGCAGCCAACTGTTTTGAAACATTCTGCTTTTGGTCAACACAGTGAATAAATTAACATTTCAAAATATTTTCTATAGAAAACAGTAGTATTAAATTGGAATAGTATTCACATACTACACAGTTTATTAAAAATCCGGTATTTTTTGATCAAATAAATGCAGCCTTGTAGAGCATTATAGACTTTGAAAAACATTTTTAAAAGTCTTACTTTTGAACTGTAAACTGCATCAGACAAAAAGGAAATTAGACAAAAATTACTTATTTACTTAAAAAAACACTTATTTTATTAAACATTTGTGCATTATCAATTTACAAGACTTTCTAAAATATTGTCTATTTTGAGTCAGATATTGAGTGAACAGTCTAGGTAGTGTGTTGGTCTAATGCTCATTTCGACTACCATGTAAAATGTGCCATATAAAGTGTGACAGAATTCAGCATTATTTAAGAGTGGACAGCCCCCTTTATCAGCTGAGTTTCACTTCTCTATCTGTTCCCCCCACCCCGTGCAAGGTATCTCATTGAAATTTCACATGACCACAGAAGAAATAGGGGCTTGCGCTAAGGCCCACAACCGCTCCTTCTTTGCTATCTCCCCAACTGCTGTGCTCTCCTACTTCTAGCCACACATAAATCAAGAATCCATGTGTGGTTACTAACCAAAAATTTGCATTTTTATCATGGAGCTTTAATCACTCGATGTTATTTGCATGTCTTGCTTGATTTAGCTTCTGCATCGATCTTGTCTTGGGTGCGGTTTTGGTGGGTACAGTTGGGTGTTTCTTGTATCATTTGTTGGTTCAGTGTTTTCTTTTGCTTATTGCTTGCATCACTTTACTCCAAACTTGAAACAAACTTTCCTGGACTCTTGAAATCGTACACCACGTGTTGACTACGGGTGCATGGCCGGCTTCTTGTATAGTCCTGCCTATTTTTGCAATCGCCGCATGCTCGATGGGTAACTAATCTTTGCGTGTGTTCCTTCCTTTTCTTGAGCTGCAGGGTTCAGGAGGACAGTGATGCAAAGCAGAGCACTTTCTCCAACTTTCCCCATAGTATTCTCCACCTTTACATTCGGCCTCTGTCTCGCTTAAGAAGCGAACCTCTCCTCCTATACAACCTTACTTCTCACCGTTCTGGTTCCCCCCCCTCTCAAGCCCCTGGAGAGTGAGAGGACTTTTTTTTTTCTTTTTTTGCTTTTCTGCAACGACATGCAGCCTTTCACATAGCTTAAAATTATTTTTTTTCTCAAAGTTAAATACTTTTCAGTTTCTTTCATCTATCCAATCCTCATGAGATGTTGCTGGGTCCGGTTGTCCTCCCCAGAATAAATCTGGTGACTCAGTCCTCTGTGCTCTCGTCATTTAGACCCTGATATATCACATGCATGTTTCATCACATATGGAGTGTTTCTGGGGGGCAATGTGTTGCCTTGTACCCTCAGAGTGGTTGTCTGTCAAAGGCTCATGTTCTTCATTTATAAGCATTTACAAGGGTATACCTTTCTAATAAGATAAGGTCTATCGTTTGTTTTTTTTTGTGGTTTGTGGGAACGGTTTTTAGTTTTATGGTCCCATCTCCTTGTTTGATAGGAAGTGTTAAAAAAAGGTACCTGTTGTTTTTACCAGGTTTTTAAGGCATGTGGCCCATTTGACAGAACACAGGTCCCTGTCTGTCAACTCGCTTAATTAGAATTTTAATTTAAAGTGGGATGATTTCTCGTAATTTGATATATAGAAGATCCTTGCAGAAATTGTACGCCGCCCCTTCAGGCCTCATCCGCAGATTGTACATGACTTTGGTTCTCCTTCGTGCTATTCATCACTCTTGTTGTGTGTTCCTGGGAACAGTATCTTTGAGAAATCTGAGTCTTGCTCACTTTGCTCACCACTGGGACTCCTCTTGTCTGTTTTTGTAGACTCCTACTCCATTTGCCCCTGAACGGCACCCTTCACTGCCATAGGATTCCCTCTTGTTGTTAGCTTAGTGGATTCTATCGCTATCCATTTCCTTCCATAAATCTGTTCCCACATTTTTCTTTTTTTGTGGTAAACTTATGTTCTTCCTCTCGTTTAGTATCAACAATTAATTTTATCCGTGCTCCTCATGGGCAACCTTGTTATCTTTCATTGGAAATTTTATCCCTTCAAAAATGGGACTCTTAATATTATATCTTAAATTCTCTCTTTTAATGTTTTAGCTCAAGTTTTTGTTTTTAACATTGAAAATATAGTCTTAAAGATCTGCAACTATTCCCGTAGTGTTAAAAAAACCTACATAAACCCCGACGAACCGTATCTCTGTTTCATATTTTAACCTGAACTGTTTATTGTTGACATGCGCGTTGTGTAAATGTACTTGTATTATGTATGGTTTCGTTAAGGTTCACTATTGGTTAAATTATTATTCACTAATGAAATTGAAATTTTTTTTGTCCTCCTACACAAGCTCGCATAGAAGTAAGGACCCTATCCCTCGCAGGTTCTTCTTTCATATCCTTTATTGGCATGTTCTAAAACACGTCCAGGTGTGATTCTTAGGCGAGTCGCTACTTTGTTCCAATTCCCTTGCTTGCATGCGGCTTTTGGCTCTTATCTTGATACGCTCATTTTCCTGTTTTGTCGCAACTCGAAACTATCAGTGTTTTCTCGAGTTACCGTTTTCTTGCCAGTTCTTAGTCGGAAGTTGAGATTAGTTCTTACTTAATTGCTCGTTCCCTTTGGTGGTTGGTTCTAGATTAACTGGAAAAGCTGTCCTAGTGTATCGAATATACCATCGACCTTTGGCCTTTAAAACCTTTCACTTCCGAACCATGGTATTTCGGTAGTTAGTAATTGTAAACCGCATGGCCTTCAGTCAGTCAACTGGTACAATTAAGGGTTCTCGCCGCTTGATATTTACTTTGTGATTGAATACTGCCGTGACGTGTTTTCTACTAACAACCGCCTAGCTCTGATTGACGTTTTTGTGATTGCTTGCGGCTACCTTTCGTTCGGCCGGGTCGTTACGTTCTAAGCGATGCCCCACTCTTATCTCATCTAAGCTAATCAACCCTCTGTCTGTCTTTTGAAGCTGAATCTCCGCCGGGTTCCCTTCTCTATAAAGGATTGATCTCTTTCCTTTTAGTTTTTCATTGCAAAAAAACCAGTTGCAGCACCAGCAAGATGATTGGAATCTTTTCCGTCCCCACCCTCCCTAACCCAGCCCTCCATTCTTGCTGGATTTTTTATAAACCACTTGTGCATGCTTCAACAAGGCTGTTCCTTTTTTGTTAAAAGTTTTAAACAGACCGAACTTCTCCTTTACACTCACCAAGGCTCTTCCATCTTGATGTGAGTTCCAAAAATTTGTCCACGTATACACCAGGTAAGCCTATGATGTAATGTCAAACTTTTACCATTTAAAATTAGCTTGTTTTTCCCTATTTTAAACCTTATTTTTTTACCATATATGTAATTTATTCCTATGAATCATAAGCTGAATGTTCTTCCAGTCCATCTTCATTACTTTTCCATTGTCTTCAGTGTCGCTTACTCACAGCTGTTTTGTAAAACTCAAAGCGGTGCTAAGCTGTTCTTCAACACACCCCCCAATACACAGTCTTTGCAGTGAGTACAAGCCATCTATAGTGGCCTCATGTTATCTAGCTCTTTTATTGTATTTGAATTTCCTTTCATGCAGTGAGACAACTGGGCTAGGCCTGGGGCTTCTGGATGCGTCCTCTCTATGTTTTCTGTCCTCTATTGCACTTCTGGTGTTCTTATGCCCACAGCTTCCCCCTTTCGTGTAGCTTCCTTCGCGTGGGCCAGATCACTTCACAGCCCTAAGGGCTGGGAAGAAGTAATGGTGGGAAAGGTGGGGGTATTTGTTTTGAATTATCCTGCTGACTCGATAGTGAACCGTACGCTCAACCCTCAACATATGGTTGTGCGTTTTTCTCCTTGCGGGGATGAAACTTGAACTTACGTTTATGTCAACTTGTTGTTTTTTTCGACATCAACCCTTGGGCGACATCTATCCCCCTGGTATAACATCTGACTTGGGTCCTTCAGGGCATATTGTGTGTTATAAAATCAAAACCACACTCTTACTTCATCGTGTCTTCTTTCTTGTCCCCCCTTGGTGCCGGTTAAGATGTGCGGGGAGCAGACTTGTGCACACAGGGGCTTGTGTCGCGGTCTGTAAGGCAGACGTTGGAGGAGTAGTGCTGCGGCGAGGGGCTTTTTAAGGGTGCAGGCGATGCAGTAAGACACACAAGATCACGTGCGTGCCGCATGGCAAGTTTTAAACAGGGCCCCGTTCCCGTTCCCCCTCAGGCGGCCCGAACCCCTAAGGACACCGATGAGGGTGCACGAGAGGTGGTTTTCTCACGGGGGGAGTCGGGGGGGGCCCCTGTCAGTCCAGTTGAGTGCAGTTTGGGGCTGCGGAATCCCCTAATGGTGTTTTTGCAGCCTGCAGAGCTGATTGTTTGTGTGCGTTTTTTTATCTTTTTACATGATCTCAGGGGTTTCCCGGGGGGAGAGGAACTCAGAGTAGGTTTTCAGTCCATGGTTTTCAATTCTACTAATTGTTTTGCCCTTAAAATTATTCCTGTATAAAATTATTTATTAGAAAACCCTAAATTAATGTACTTTTTTTATTTTTTTAATTGGAATATAAATTTGTTATTCTTGAAGTTTCAACAAATTCCAAATTCTAGTACTCGTTGCAACTGTAAACTCAGAGTCAGTTTGCATTTTCCCATGTTTGTTTCAAATTCCCCATTTAATTTTTGCTCACAGGTCACGGTCCAACAAGATGTTCATCCGTGGGCCGAACCCAAATCACATGTTACATTCCTTTCAAACTTTCTAAACTACGAGGAAGCTTTTGAGAATGGATCTCCCTCCAGAAACCTGATTTTCTGGATTGGGTGTATCCCTAGAGCAATTCTTTCAATCATTTATTTTTTTATTAATTAATTTTACATTTTTAATGTAATTAAAATGATTAAGTTAATAAATGAAATTTGCTTTCTAAAATTAAAAATAATTTATTAAATCAAAATGATTGCAAATCACAAAAAATCTGATGCAACTTTTTTTTTTGTTTTTAAATGTATCATTTTTTATGCCTAATCACCTGATTTTTAAACTGAATAAATATGCCAGAACAGTTTTCCCCTTAGCTGTGACTTAGTGAAAGAACGGACATATTCTTCCAATACAATGACACATTACTCATTTAACTCTTCGTATGCCTTTCTCAATTTCATATTTTTTTGGGGAAGTATAAACCCCAAGAAGAACAAAAGACTTGTTCCCGTTGGGATTTTGGACACAGTATCACTCATCTTTTGTTTCCGAAAATCTTAATTTTAACCTCACGTTTTTCTAAGCACCGGGGGAATTCGATTTTTCCTTTATCTAATGCATAAAAATTAGCAAAATGTTCCTTGACTTTTTTTATTTTCCAGCTATTGTTTACCGGGGAACGGGCCCCTTGGGTTCCAGCCAAATCTTTACCCTGTGTTGCCTTCCGGAAAGCATTTTTATTTTATTTTGCGGTTGGTGGGTGTTTCGTTATATTCAGCACCCAAACACAAGAACATTTATGAAAGGCGCCACCGACTGTGTCAGAGTGGTGAGCTGAAGTGGTGAGTTATGTAAGATGTCACCTCTTTTTTCTTTCTGAATTATTTCTGTTCTACTTTTTTTTTTTTTTTTACGTGTTGCATGTTAGTCTTTGCATCCACCCTACAAGGCTGCGTGTAGCATCCGGACAGACAGCGGGAGTAGACAAAGATGGCAAGGTGAGATACACGTATAAATAAATCACATTTTACTGATTAACAAGATGTGATGATATCATGTATTTTTCACTTTGACAGTGCAAATAATTCATGTGTTATTTGACAAAATATTGGGAAGTCAAAAATGTGGTCAAAAATGTGTCATGCTACATATAAAAACTATTTTATCTGGCATTTTACTAATTCTATTATTATTTGCATGCATGTAGATTTTATGACCTCATATTACGTTTAAATATTTTTATTTGATGACGCAGAGCCATTACAATTGGCGAATTGCTCTTGTTCCTCTTTTGTAAGTTGCTTTGAATAAAAGCATCGGCTAAATGCATTAATTGTAATGAATAACTAGTGAAGGGCAAAAATGGTTGATTAAATGGTAAACAGTGTGTACAATCACAAAAAACTTTACCTAGCGTCTCAAAATAAAACAAACAAACAAGCAAAACAAACCGCATGTTTCATGTTAGACCAATTACCCCGTACGCTTTTTGTTGTGTCAGGGTTCCCTTTCGTACCAAGCTCTTTTTCTTGCAGCCCAATTGGTGGGCAACAATCTTGGGGACTCCCAAAAAAACGCTAGTGACAACTGCAACCATATGCCCCCCTCGGAACAGTTTTTGGGAACGAGGTGTCGTAGGCCGTAGCATTTTCCAGTTCAGTGGTCATTTCCCTCCCCTTTTGCATTCTTTTATCTTCCCAGTTCAAACATAGGCAAGGACCCAGAAGAATAGACTGTTGTTACACATGTATTTTTAAACATATATATATAAATAATTTAGTTAACACTTTTTATTTTTTTTTTAAGGTTGGCCTTTTGTTTTTTACAGTGTAGATTAATACATTTTAAGTACTGTTAATACTTAATTAGCTTACATGGAAACTTACTATAATGGTTAGGGTTAGGGTTTGGCTAGGGTTTTTTACTTTGCATGGTAGAACCACTATGCATATTTTAGTGTTTTTTTAAATAGTAACGGTACATGTAACGTTTAACCAGACCCCTTTGAAATGCGTCCGTGTGGTTACCAATAATTATTAAATATGTAAATAATTACTAATAAATCCAGTATCAAAGCCTTCCACAGGGGGGGAACATTTCTAGACTATAAAACATTGCATGGTGGCAGTCCTTTTTGGAATAGTACCATTTCATTATAAATAACTAATACACAAACCATAATATTGTGGAAATATTATAGAAATTAAAACGGTTTTTCTATTTAATAATTTTGTTGAATAATTTATATTTGTTAATTGATTAATAAATTAAGTTTTTATTTTTTTTGCTTTTTTAATATTGAATAATATTAAAACTCCCAGAATGATTTCTGAAGGATCCATCACATAAATACTGGAGTAATTACTGCTTAAAATTCAGCTTTCTATAATGGAATAAAATGCTTTTAACAATATATTTTAAAAAGAAAACAAAATTCAAATTGTAATATTATTTTTAACAAAAGGAATTTGTTTTTTCCTTCTTGCCTGTAATTTTGTTTTAATTCAATAAAATGCAGCGTGTGATCAATAAGAGACCTCTTTCAAATGGTTGGGAATTTTTTTTATTTTGACTGTTAAATTTTTTATTTTTTTTCTTGTACCGGATGCGGGTACATTTCTCCCTGTGGTGGTCGACGATTCCTAATGAGCAACAAAGGCTTTTCTGTGTGGAACTGACCTAAAAAATAAATCATACTGACGCAAGTTGTGTTTTTACATACACATACAACACAAACACCAGAAACTGCATGTTCCCTGTAATACGTTTTCCCTACCATTACAATATCTACACAAGCTACCTGCCTTAATAGCTTACATTTCTCATGATTAAGTAAACAGCAATAATCTTTTCAAGCCCCAGTTATTTCCTTAAAAAACTCCAGGTTCACACCCTCCTAATGTACTTAAAAATATCCTAAAATTGGTTTACAATGTCGTTTCACCTTTTTAAGATCCCATAGTGATTATTTCAGCAGCTCCTTGACTGAAATTATACACCAACTGCCCCTGCGTGCACTGTAAAAGCCGTCAGTTTTTTTTTATGTTGGTTGGTTGTTTTAGCCCGTTTTAATCCCTTTGTCCCCTAAATATAATTATTTCACTTCTCAGCATGAGCGGTTTGAGGCCAATTTTTTTCACAGTAGATATTGTGGAGTGTTTTTTTTTTTTTTTAGGACTGGCCTTTTGTATGAAGTAATCTTTCTTCCTCGTGTTTTATTTTTGGGCTGTGCTGCTAATGGATTTAGGAAGTAGTTGGACTTTGAATAGCACAATGCTTTGTCAAGGGAGTTCTGTTTGCTGACTGAGTTAATCTAGATTTTCATCTCAATATGAATTGGTTTATTTTTTTTAAGTCATTTTGCGATAAATATCTACCAAACCGCTCAGAAATTTCACAAGCCTTCAAAATGTATGTTTGGAGAATTTCTGTGGCGCAATTCTGGAAACAATAGTACTGAAAAAAGAAAGATGAATACACAGAACATGGTTGCAGTACAAAATTAAAGAGCCTGAACAATTTAGAAATCATAAGCAATGACAATATCTTCTGCGGAGCTTTGAAGATGTTTTTACAGTTTCTGGATTACACCTTTTAATGCTACAGGCAAATTACAGTCATTTTCTGTCATTAAACTGACATGAGCTGCTATTGCAGCTGCAGATTGTCTGGATGTTTGAAGTTGAATTGTAGCTTTTCTCCTATAATAACACAGAGCCATTGGCACATAGTCATATATATGCTTTGGAAAACCATATGTCTTCACAGTGTGTGTCTATGTATGTTTGTTTCAGAACACTAATGAGGCAGTTTTGGCGGTGGACTTCAGCCCAACAGACACCAACAACATCATCTCCTGTGGCAAGTCCCACGTCTACTTCTGGACCATGAGCGCTGGCACACTGACCAAGAAACAGGGCATCTTTGGAGTGAGTCCATATCTGGCCACCAAGTTGACTGTCCTCCAATGTAAATTTGGTATCATTTCCTTTTTCGTGTATGAAAATGGGAAGACATTTTGTAAATTAATAGCAACTCACTTACAAAAATGTACAATGGTATTACCATATTTTATTGAACATGGTACTATAGTAGAATCATGTTATTTTTTGAAGTACACTGCCTTTCAAACGTTTGGGGTCATGATGTTTTTTTTTTTTTTTTAATTAATACGTTATTCAAACAAGGATGCTTTAAACTGATAAAAAGTGACAGTGAAGATATTTATAATGTTACAAAAGAACTGTATTTCTGTAAAATAAAATAAAATGCACAGCAATTTCCACAACATAACAGTGAGAAACACAACGTTTTCAAAATGGGTAAGAAGAAATGTTTCTTAAACACCAAATAAGCATATTAGAATGATTTGTGAAGGATCTTGTGAATTCACATTGTTTGGTATTCGTTAGTGTTTGTGATTTTGTTCATTGTTTCATTAACAGAAATACAAGAAGCCCAAGTTCGTCCTGTGCTTCGTGTTCAGTCTTACGGGTGATGTGTTGACAGGAGACTCTGAGGGGAACATTCTCACATGGGGAAAATCAGCTGCTGATATCAAAACATTAGGGAAAGGAGCAAAGGGTATGCAAAATGATTTCTTCATTTTTACCTGATAGACTTCCATTTTAAGTATTACTACGGATTCACAATATTAATCACTACTGTATCAGTTTTCATCTAACATTAGAGATTAGATGACCTTGTAATTTTGCATCAGAATGCCAACTCGGTCTTCCAGTGAAACATCTCTGGTGACGTATTTCGCCCAATCATCTACCTCAATCTAATCAACAACCGTAGAGTCCCCGCCCTACAATTTTTATATTAAATAATCAGTTTCACTTGGTTGTATGTTAAAATACGAAAGAAATTATGTGGACTTACTTTCCTAACATCGCAATTTTAGTGTCTTGTCTATCTTAAAGTGGTCCTATTATGCTCTTTTACAAAGTGTTGATTTTGTTTTGGGGGTGAACTAGAACATGCTCTCATGCTTGGTGGTCGAAAAACGCATTATTTTTCACATAATTTACATTATTAAAATACCTTCTCCCATCCTGGCACAAACAGCTTGATTAGTTCCGGCTTTGATGAAGGTCCTCCTTCCGAAAAACAAAGTGTTGGTTTGATTGGTTAGCTGTCCCAGTGCGTTGTGACTGGTGAACAGCTTAGACTGTGTTTCAATACTGCCCCGCCCCTTGCTCCGTCTTTCAAACAAAACCTTTTGGCGAATGCGGCCGCCTCTGTTACTCCCCTCGTTGGGGAAGCTGTTCCTCATTAAAATGCGCAGCTCACCTAGGCAAATGGGGTTATAATGCTCAGGGAACGAGTTAAAAACTAATGCAACCAACGTTTTCCTGACCATCGCCGCTTTCGAAGCCCAAACAAAGAATTGGCACAAGACGTGAAAAAAAACCGCATTGTCAGGCTGTCGTGCACCGACAAAGTGCAAGCGTCCCGCTTCGCGCCACGTCCTTTAAATTCAAATACTTTAATTTTCTAGGAGTGAGGCACACCGCGGCTCCCATGCTACGTCCGTCTTTTTACTTGTAAGAATTGTTCTAGACATGCAGAAAATTTGACGCTACAGCACAGCAGCTCTTCTTCTTCGTTTTTTCTGATGCACTAACTCTGTAGCAGCACTTCTTCTTCATTGTCTCGTCTGATGCACTCACTCAACCAAGCGTTCTAACCACAACCTCGCCCCTCCCCACCCCCAACCATTCGAATTTCTGTAGGTGGGAATTCTTTGTAATGATATTCCAATGAGCCGCTTTGTGATATCACAAAGCCCGGAAAACAAACGCTGTAGTCCAAACGAGCCGTTCGTTGTAGTTCTTGAAAAGGGATTTAAAAAAAACGTAATATCTCCCTTTGGAGTGGACTTTGGGATTTGTAACTTTGTAGATCTTTTTTTTTATGTCCAAACATACACACTACACACTGACTAAAATTAAAAAAGTGAAAAAGCATAATAGGACCCCTTTAACATCTAAATAAATATCCATCTTTCATATTTTCACTTATAATGTTGTGCTGATTACATTTATTTGTAGCATCTAAAACGATTCATTTTATTTTAAGGTTTATATTCAAACAAGACAGTATATTATTTTTGGACTTTTAACTACATTTAAAAAAAATGTGTTAAATTGTGTTAATATAGCCTGTATTACTTATTTGATACACAATGGATACTGTCCTTCTTTTCAAATTCACCAGTTTTTCTTCTCTCCCTGCCTGCAGAGACATTTCAGATCATGAAGCAGACGCGCGCTCACGAGGGCAGTGTTTTCACTATGTGCGTCCTGCAGGGTGGAGCTATACTCAGCGGTGGCGGCAAGGACCGCAAGATCATCCGCTGGAGCGCAGACCTGGCCCCTGAAAGAGAGTGTGAGGTGAAACGTGAATCTCTATTATCTTTGAAACTGTGTGTTTGCAGCTATATATGAGTTTATACAATTATAGAGTTTATATATGTCAACAACTTCTTGAATGATGGTCTTTGTTCTTCCAGATTCCTGAGAAATTTGGTGCAGTCCGCACCATTGCAGATGTAGATGGAGAGGAACTGCTCGTTGGCACAACACGAAATGCAATCCTAAGAGGAACATTTTCGGATGGGTTTGTGGCTATTGTACAGGTAGATATATTGGATTTATATGTAAATAATATGCATAGTTTTTATATGCAAGTATACAACAACATTGAATGTCTGAATAGGGGTATTGATGTCAATTAAGAATCGACAATAAAGTTAACTTTCATTTATAAAAAAAAAAAAAACGAGTGTGGATCTTGTAGCGTGCTCCTAAGTGAATCTAAAAAAGTGTATTGAATCGACAGGGTCATGTGGATGAAATGTGGGGTCTGGCCACACATCACACTCAGAACATATTTCTTACCTGTGGAAATGATCGTCAGGTGTGTGTGTGGAATGCAGAGGACCACAAACTGGACTGGTGCACAACACTAGAGGTCAGAGAGGTCACAGGAAACTAACTGTTTTAAAGGTGCACTCAGTTTTTTTGGTGTGTGTGTGTGTGGTGGTGTGTGCCACTGGGCTGGATACTACACTTTGTACTGACACCTGTTGGTATGGATTCTGCATCATGCAATATGCTTGGAATAGAGTAGAAGTAAACAACTGAAGGTATTTGATAATATGAGCATTACTGAGATATATTAATTTAGTCTCAACACCCTAACACTAAAGTGCAGAAGTCTCTTATGCTCACCAAGGTTGCATTTGTGTGATTAAAAATACAGTAAAAACAGCAAAATTATAAAATATTATTACAGTTTAAAATAACTTCTTTCTATTTGAATATATTTTAAAATATATAATACTACTACAAAAAATTATATTAATAACTTTCTTTTTCTATATTTTAAAATGTAATTTATTGCGGTGATGCCAAGCTGAATTTTCAGCGTTACGGTCTGATCCGGCAGAATCATCGAATAGCTGATTTGCTGCTCAAGAAATATTTCTTAATATTATCAATGTTGAAAACATTTTGTGCTGCTTATATTTTTGTTAAAACCTGGGTGATCATTTTTTAGATTCTTTGATTAATAAATAGAAAGAAAAGCATTTATTAACAATAGATAAAAAAATATATAAGAGAGAGAGAGAGAAGAGTACGCCCCAAAATTTGAATGGCAGTGTATGTAGTATAGAGTTTTGTTTACACCACAGATATCACTGAAATAATTCGATTGTGCATAATTTTAAACATATTTGGCAATATTAATATTCATTTATTTAACTGTAAAACGTTTATTTTGGTGCACCTTTAAATATTTCTTCCAATATTATCATAAACACACTGTAAAGTGACAAAGAATGAAACATTAATTTGTATCACTTTTAGGAATCTGGTCTGTGTGCTGATTTCAGCCCAAATGGAGCTGTTGTCTCTGTTGGACTGAGTACTGGAAGGTAAAACATTTACAAAACAGTTGATGATAGTTTCCACTTCAGTTTATAGTAAGCTTTTTACAGTGAAATGTTCCCTTTTAATGGCTTTATGATGTTTTTTAAACCCTTATCTATATAGATGGGTTGTACTGGATCTGCAAACCAAAGAAGTGGTGTCCGATTTGACTGATGGCAATGAGCAGCTGTCCGTAATGAGATACTCACCAGGTCAGAGGTCAACAAAATCACAATAATAAAGGGCACATTATAAAACAGAACTACATTTTTTCCCAAAAGTGAACCTTATTACATTTATTAGTAAATGAAAAAGCGATAGCTGTTTGTGGCACATAGGGCATGTTTCAATGTGGCAGCTTTTACCGCATGTAAATTGTTCTGTAGCTCTTATAAGCCTGTTTACGGTCAATAGCTTATATTTTACTGCTTACCAAAACACAGATGGCAGCTTTTTGGCAGTTGGTTCCCATGACAACTTCATCTACATTTACAACGTCACTGAGGGTGGCCGGCGCTATACACGATTCGGAAAGTGCACAGTAAGCCAAGCATTTGGGTCAAGTATTCTAAATGATGCCAAACTATTTAATATTGGTTTGCCGTGGTTGTTTGTTGTTTGTAATGATTTATAGCAGTCTGTTTGTGTGCTAAACACTTCCCTGTATGTTCAGGGGCACTCCAGCTTCATTACTCACCTTGACTGGTCCAAAGATGGAAAATACGTCATGTCCAACTCTGGCGATTATGAAATTCTATACTGTAAGGCTGCATGCTTGAGTTCATGATACAGAAACATATTCACAGAAGACAATGAGTAATATAAATGATAGTGCATTTTGTGCATTTATGTTTGTGGAAAAAGGGGACGTCGCAAGCGGTTGCAAGCTGTTGAGGAACCGGTTTGAGAGTAAAGATCGAAAGTGGGCATCCTATACCTGTGTGCTTGGATTCCATGTCATGGGTGAGAGAAAAACTTTTTTTTTTTCATTGATTAATGTTTGTGTCAGTGTCAAACTTCTTTTTGAGTGGAGGTGGGAAAAAAAACATTGCTATATGCTGGCCGGTTTTCTTTTGATTTGTTCATTTTTAATTTGCACATACACAACATAATCTTTTTCTTCATGCCAATGAGTCCAAAACAACATCTATATCTTTCTTTAATAAACCAGTATTATTTAACCATTTGTGACACTGGAAACAAAACCATCTTCAGTCCTCTGGGGTATATATTTGTAGCATAGCCAAAAATACATTGTGTGGGTCAAAATTATAGATTTTTCTTTCAAACGTCCAAAAATCGTTAGGATTAAGATCATGTTCCATGAAGATATATTTTTTTAATTTCCTACTGTAAATATATCAAAACTAAATTTTTTTATTTGTAATATGCATTGCTAAGAACTTCATGTGGACAACTTTAAAAGCGATTTTCTCAACATTTAGATTTTTTCCACCCTCAGATTCCAGATATTCAGTTAGTCAGCTTTCAGATTATTATAAATCTCAATATCGAAAATTGGACCCTTATACTGGTTTTGTGCCAGGGTCACATTAATATTATGTACCTCCTTTGTTTAAAATTAAAAAAAAAAAATTGTTTTGTTTTTGAAAATCTAAGTGTTTGTATGGTGTTAGATCATATAACATTAATATTATTTATTTATTCATTAAGTATTATTATTCATATTTCTCATGTGTACTCGAGTGTTTATGCATCTGGTGCATGTGCATTAAGTATATTCCCCAAATGTTGTGAGTCCCTAAAGTCCTGTGCACTGAAAGCACGTATATGGGTATGCTGACTGTCTAAACTGTATTGCTGTCTAGGTGTGTGGCTCGAGGGATCAGATGGGACAGACATCAATGCCTTGTGTCGATCACACAGTGAGAGTATGGTGGCAGTAGCCGATGACTTCTGTAAGGTTCATTTGTTCCAGTATCCATGTCCCAAACCAAAGGTCAGTCACTGCCTGAAATATTTGAGAGTCAAAGAAATTATCATTTTGGAATAGAAATAAAATGAAACCTTAAATCTCACTAGACTCAGTATGCTTAACAATGCATTAAACTTTGATATAACAGGCCAGATGTAGTATGTACTGTATGCAGATTAATAATTCACGTATTTACTCTATCAGGTAATATGTCAGGGAAAGTGTTTGTTTATACTGCAAGACATTAATAATTAATTCCCTGATCTCTCTGTCAGGCTCCAAGTTATAAGTATGAGGGCCATGGCAGTCATGTGACCAACGTTCGTTTCACACATAATGACAGTCACCTTCTGTCGATGGGCGGGAAAGACACCTGCATCCTCCAGTGGAGAGTTAAAGGGGCGGGGACTGGAGACCATAAGGAACATCTAGCTTCTTCCTCTTCTGTCTGCTCTTCCTCTAGCTCTCCAGAGAATGGAACATAGAGTGACCAGGAATCAAGACAAAACATAGAGATATATGTACCAGGAATCAAGAGAGGAACAGGCATGAAGATATTCTAGGAAATGAAACGAGGAGGAAATCTCATTGCACAATCTGCTGTGACATGAAGCATTTGGAAGGTTATGCTAGTTTTTACGAAATATGTCACAGTGTGGTTTTACCATTGAGACTTCATAAATAATGCATCTCCTAATAATTCACTACCTATATTTCTTCATGAACTGACCTGGCCAAAAAGATATTGTGTCTGATATTTGCTTTTTTTTTTTTTTTTTTAAAAAAAAAAAAAAAAAAAAAGCATGTATTTGCCTTCCAAATCAAAGGAAAAAATGATAATTATGAAAAGCCTACAAGAATTGTGGTGGTCCTAAAAATGTCTATTTTCTTCATGCAAAAACTTACAGTTTCTTTTCTCTCTTTTAATTTTGTGGCCTTGACAGTTTTTGTGAGATTCACACATTTAGCAAAAAAATTGTGAATTTTCCCAATAGCTACATTTCTGCCATTTCTATACATCACGAGAGAAGGATGTACTAAATGAAATTAAATAATCTCTAGTTTTTACATGTATCGTGCTTTACTCCGTGTACTTTCGAGTTTACAAGTGCTTGTTTACTTCATAGTGCTTTTCATATGCTTATTTTAGTCATCTGCTGTGTTTTTTTTTTCTCCAGTCATTAAATACTACATACATAATTGTGTGACATTACATAATTAATCATAAATCATGTCTCTGTGAAGCGTTTTGTTGTGGGCAGTAGGATAATCAGTGCTTTATTTGCTATCAGGAATATTTCCTCTGTCCAAAAATTTCCAAAAGGCTTATCATTTATGGATCAAGTCAGCTTTTCACGGCCTTTTAAACAATGTGAAATTTTGTTCGTTTTAATCAAATAAAAACATTTTAAAGTAAGAATGTTTTGTCTCTGTGTACTTTGTTGTGGAGAAAAGTCTTCTCTGTCTTGCAAAATAATGCTCAGGAGGCAGAGTTCCAGAAGTCAAAATTAGAATTTATTGCAAGAAGACAACAAAGCCGAGATGCCTGCAGAACATCTGAATCTTTCTTTGTCCGGACTACCATCTTTGTACAATTTTTTTTATCAGTCACTGTCCAGTGAAGTGCACAGACCATTCTTTGAACTGCCATTCCTTGTACTTTTCCACAATTGTTTATTAGTTTTCATAATGCTTACTTTCATTGTAGAAAACCACTTGCTAGTCTGTTTTTCAAGAGATAACTTCTCTTATCTACCACTTTCCGGGTGCCCAAGGTTGCAGAGGCATATACATTTTAGGATTTCAATGAGTTTTACACACATTATCTATTTCCGCATTATCTCATCCTGTGGCTTCTCACATCTTCCTACTTCCTTCTTCCTTCTGTATTCTCTGTTCATAAGAGCAGTCATATAGGCCATGAGGCCTACATAGACAGTTAGTTTGGCCTTGAGGCCTTCAAATGCACCCAGCTCACATATGAGGCAAACTAACTTTCACAAGCATGCAAAGCAACTTCTTCAGTGGTTTCTATAGGGTAAATAAAATATTAAATCAACGTCAAGTTTCATAACCTAATGTGTTCACAGTGTTGGGGAAGTTACTTTTAAAAGTAATGCGTTACTCCATAAAAAAAGTAACTAATTATGTTAGTTACTTTTTTATGGAAAGTAATGCGTTATGTTACTTTTGCGCTACTTTTTAAATCTGGACAGGGCTTGCTTGTTTGTTTTTAATATTAAAAAGTTATATTTTTGGCAATATAAAAGCCCTTTCACACCAAAAAGTGTAATGAATAAACTTCAGGCTGAAGGGAAAGTAAATTTTACGTCCGTACAGTAGAATGCAGACGAAGACATTTCAACACACTTCAGCAATAAAAAAAGACACATAATGTTCGTCTAGAGTAATTTGTGCTCATTAGTACAGTTGAACTGGATCATCGAAAGGTCAGAAGCAAAGACATTGGTTAAAAGAATGGGATTAAATACGTAAAGGATATTTGTGTTGTTTAACATTTATTGCAGGTTTGCGGTCTATTCTGAGTTTTATATATTATTTTTATTAATTTTGATGAATACTGAATCTGTGTTTTTTTTTTGTTTTGTTTTTGTGAGTGAGATGAATTAATGCATCTTCATATTTATTTTAGAACTACAGTAACATCTTCTGATCTCTCTCAACATGGGGACAGGAGAGCTGTCAATCAATAAAATTGAAAAAGTAACTCCAATATTCTCTTGTAAATTAAAAAGTAATGCGTTACTTTACTAGTTACTTGAAAAAAGTAATCTGATTACGTACCTTGCGTTACTTGTAATGTCTTACCCCCAAAACTGGTGATTCACTGATTCAGTTTTAGTATTACGAAACGCCACCTACAGGACAATAGGAGCAAGACTTCTTTTGAGAGACTGTGATGCTGTCTGTAAGTCTATAGAGGGAAGTATTGCACCAATTTTCACTGTCCTAACCTGATTCTGGGTTATGTTCGCAAGTGAACATTTCTTATAGTTTAGACGATTTGCTGTCTCATACCTGCAATTTAATTTTTAGTGTAAATGTAATTAACATTTGATAGATCTCAGGGTGTATGTAAAAAAAATAAAAACAATTGTACAATTGATTACAAAAGTAATGCACAATAGTCTCATGGTGCAGCTTTTTATTTTCAAATTGAATGGGAAAAAATAAAGTTTCTGTTTTAATGATGTTCTTTTCAGAATAATACATATAAATCATAAAAAAAGGACATACAATGATAAATGATTTTGATATCTTTATTATCCATTTATGTACACAAATCGTTATAATGATAACAATAATCACTGATGTTCGATTTTGATAAATGAAGTGGGGATAAGCCTCTCCACGTTAACGTGGTGCCACAAAATGCTTCTCCAACAGTCGCATGCTTCTCCTAAGAAAAAGATGGTTTTGCTTCATCTCTCGTAAATGTTTAAAGAGATTATTGACGGACTTCAAGTTTCTGTTTCCGGAGAGTTCCGAAGTGACGTTTTGAGCTTCCGAAGATGACGTTGGAGAATGGGTTGCGCGCGCGCGCGTGTGTGTGTGTGAAACAGAGCGGAGGTGAAGAAGAGGAGGATGAAGCAGGGAGCGGAGGATGGGAGGAAGAGTGGAGTGAGAGAGAGAGCGCAAGAGAGAGAGAGAGAGAGAGATAAGATGGCTATCAAGCTCTGTGACTGTCTGAGAGGGGCTTCGATGGGAGTTTTATCGCAGCGCCGAAACAAAGACGCGATTTTTTTACCATCCGGAGAAACATTGTAGCGGAAACTTTAAACTTTTACCCGCCAGAGCGGCAGCGCCGTGCCGGGTCCCGGCTTTGTCTCGCAACGGGGGGAAGTACGCTAGTACACGCGAGGATATAAAGAACCAGCACCTCATTTGGATACACATTTTTAATCCACACAACGAGAGAATCAGTGAAGATAGAGTTTGTTTAGGAAAGTGAGAGAATGGCGGCCAACATGTACCGAGTTGGAGGTGAGTATTATTGTTAAGGCTAACACTAGCAGCAGGCTCGCGGGGGTTAGCATTAGCATTAGCGTGAGCGGCTGTTTCCGCCTTAGTTACAATGAGCGGAATCCCGTTGCTAAGCGAGCTAGGCTAGTTTCGTTACGGCTACATCTGGGTTAACGCAATATTCATTCCTTATGCCTGTATTTAACTTAACTTTCAAATTCACATGGATGTAGAAACTTGCATTGGGTCGCAAACTCTTTCTTTTGTTCTTCGTTTTGGTTCTTCAAGTAATTAGCCGCCGCAAGCGAATGATGAGAGAACCCTTCCCTTAGTGTATTCACTTATGTTGCTTGTGACTCACTTTTTCGACTTTCATTCATGTTTTTGTCGTGCACGTTGTCTGAAGTGAGCCGTTCTGTCAAACTTTTGACAGCTGGATTATGGGGAGTGTATATGGGGGAGTCTCACAGCACGCGGGATGCAAAGACTTGCAGTTTGGTCGTCTGTTTGAAATGGAACGAGGGCAAATAACTGCTTGTACGGGTATCTGGAAATGTAGACATTTTGAACTTGGTGAACCTAGATTTAGGGTTCGGGGAATTGTTCAGAACAGAAAAACGACTAAAGTTCGTAAGTGGCACTATAAGTTCTTTTATTTATTATTTAATCACAGTCAAATATAGTGCAAATATAAAGCATTATTATACAGTTCAGAATGTGAAATATGAACAACAAAAAGGCAACAAATATGTAAAAATAAAGAATAAAATAAAAATATAAAATTTGGATAGTTACATAAATGTAAAGATCTTTGATTTTTATAAGTTTCGAAGTCTGTTGTGAGATAGGTTTGCAAAAGGTAATAATACATTAGTTTTTTTAGCTATTCTTGTCTTGTTAATATAAAACTGCCAAAAATAATGTCGTCATTTTTTTTTTAAAAAATTTTTTTTTTTTTTAATAAATAAAATGTCAATGTCAACATAAAGAATAAAATAAAACTATAAAATTTGTATAGTGTGTACCTAATGTAAAGATCTTTGTTTTTATCGTTTCGAAGTCTGGTTGTAGATAGGTTTGCAAAGGTAATATCATTAGTTTTTTTAACTATTTCTTGCTGTGTAATATACAACTGCCAAAAATATGTTCGTAATTTAGTTTTTCAAAATCTGTTTTTTTTTAAATAAAGTAAATGTCATATGTAAAAATAAAGAATAAAATAAAAATATAAAATTTGGATAGTTACATAAATGTAAAGATCTTCGATTTTTATAAGTTTCGAAGTCTATTGTGAGAGAGTTTTACAAAAGGTAATAATACATTAGTTTTTTTAGCTATTCTTGTCTTGTTAATATAAAACTGCCAAAAATAATGTCGTAATTTTGTTTTTCCAGAAAATATGGGTTTTGTTATTAAAGTAAAATGTCATATGTAAAAATAAAGAATAAAATAAAAATATAAAATTTGGATAGTTACATAAATGTAAAGATCTTTGATTTTTATAAGTTTCGAAGTCTATTGTGAGAGAGTTTTACAAAAGGTAATAATACATTAGTTTTTTTAGCTATTCTTGTCTTGTTAATATAAAACTGCCAAAAATAATGTCGTAATTTTGTTTTTCCAGAAAATATGGGTTTTGTTATTAAAGTAAAATGTCATATGTCATATGTAAAAATAAAGAATAAAATAAAAATATAAAATTTGGATAGTTACATAAATGTAAAGATCTTTGATTTTTATAAGTTTCGAAGTCTGTTGTGAGATAGGTTTGCAAAAGGTAATAATACATTAGTTTTTTTAGCTATTCTTGTCTTGTTAATATAAAACTGCCAAAAATAATGTCGTAATTTTGTTTTTCCAGAAAATATGGGTTTTGTTATTAAAGTAAAATGTCATATGTCATATGTAAAAATAAAGAATAAAATAAAAATATAAAATTTGGATAGTTACATAAATGTAAAGATCTTCGATTTTTATAAGTTTCGAAGTCTATTGTGAGAGAGTTTTACAAAAGGTAATAATACATTCGTTTTTTTAACTATTCTTGTCTTGTTAATATAAAACTGCCAAAAATAATTTCGTAATTTAGTTTTTCAGAAAATGTTTTTTTTTTAAATAAAGTAAAATGTCATATGTCATATGTAAAAATAAAGAATAAAATAAAAATATAAAATTTGGATAGTTACATAAATGTAAAGATCTTCAATTTTTATTATTATTTTTATACGTTTCTTTTTTGTGTTCTCATCTTTGAAAGGGGTTCGAAGTCTATTGTGAGATAGTTTTACAAAAGGTAAAAATACATGAGTTTTTTTTAGCTATTCTTGTCTTGTTAATATAAAACTGCCAAAAATAAGGTCGTAATTTTGTTTTTCAGAAAATATGGGTTTTGTAAATAAAGTAAAATGTCATAATATTCTGAATTTAGAGTTGTTTTGTCATGTCCATTTTTAAGTAAAAAAAAATTCAATAGCCTTCAATTGTAAGTTTATGTATGGATTGTGAAAAAATTCTGTGCATGCAGATGTAATTGATAACATAGTTGCATCTTATCCAACTGCAGTTTTTTTGTATATACATTTACCATTAGACTTTGTCCTCTTTACTGTCTATACTGTACACTGTCATGTATGAGCATCTGTTGTCAGCAAGATGCTCCTCGTTGTGCATTGTAATGCAGTTTACCTTATAATAAAATTGTATGTGCGTTAACATCATTGACTGCAGCGTGACATGGTGACCATGCACATTATAGTGCCTTTATTTTCTTAAATCCGGGAATCGGCCATAAATAGGTCACGGCAATCAGGCTATGTTGCTTTAGCAGATGCAGCTGATTGCTTTATCACAATTGCAGATTGAACAGGCAGTGTTTGATGGGAAGTTCTGGAGGAAAAACTCACTTATTACATGCTTGTCAAAATATATTAGAGTTTATGACTCAAGACTAGGTTCGGAGGAAGGTGAAGTCTGCCTCTGCTCACAGCAGTCATTTTAAATGTTTTATACAATTAAGATGCTGGTTATCATGCTATGTAGGATTGTAATGTAATGATGGTCTTTCATAGTTTTCATAGATACTGCAATGTATTTTATTGTGGTGTTTGCTAATGTTTTGGGAGGTGCAGGTTTAGGTCATTGAACTTGACCTCCTATTCTGGCCCCAAGCTCTTGCATCCCTACATTTGACCTCTGTGATCTGAAGCTTTGTGACTAACTGCTGTCGCCTTGCTCTGTTTTTGGTTTACCCATTTGATCAGAGTGTGCTTTTGTTATTCAGTTTCTTAGAATGCATTTGTGATAGACCAACATATCAGCCAATATCTGCTGATTAGTGCTGCACTGATATATTGGCCAGGCTGTATTTTCAGTCGATATTTGGCCATTTTAATAAAATGGTATCTGCCTTTAACTGTCTCTGCTGTATCTGTATCTGCTCGAAATTCTGTTTTCTAAATGCATGTTGATTTTTTTTTAATGATTCTACTGAGCATGTTTAAATAAAAAAAATTAAATACATTTTTAATTAAAATATCATAACTTGACCTTCTGACCTCCCTTCACCAATCATTAAATCCATTTAAACCCTGCCCCTTTCTTATAATAGACTGCTACCTCACATTCAGATCTGCCTCTATTAAATCAACAAGCATCATTTTTTACATCCATTTTACTCTGATGTACATCACAATATGGAATAATAGTCTGTAATTCCGATACATTGCAACTTTACCAACAGCCCTGTCAATGGATAATAAACGGTTTCTGTTTTCATTCTTTTGTAGCGAATGGCTGGGATCAGATCATGTACACAATTTCGAATAGGACATTCCAGAATCACACACAAGTTCTTAATATGAAGTGAAGATCGTCTGATATGCTCTTCTTGCCTGAGTTCAGTATCTCTTAAAGGTGTATTCACACAGGAAAGTCGCGAGTTCAACTGCCTTTGGTCCATACCAAATTAGGGATGTTCATTTTGGTTATTTCTCTTAACTGACAACCGCCGCTCGTTAACCGATTATTAACAGTTAACCGACAAGATTATTTTAAATTAAAATTGAAATAAATTAGAAAGGATAAGTGTCTGTGATCCATTAAAAATACTAACATTTGTTTCCTGGGGATTAATTTTACATGCGCAAAAATCAGCAAACAACAGAACATGAGGATTCGCTTGGTCATCATATCACATCACGCACCTGCAGCGCTTCTGCGAGCGGAGAAAAACATAATAAATGCTAGGCTATAAATATAACAGTTCTATATATATATATATATATATATATCTAATATATATTATATCATATATATATATATAAACGGCCTATACTAGAAATATCCTTTCACTAATAAATAAGAAAATAAAGAGATTTTACCCATGCCGAAAATCTTTTAAATCTTTTTGATAAATTTACTGAAAAAAAAAGTTACTCTAATTACTTGTATTATTGTCAAATTCTAACGGTCGGTTATCGTAACCGGTTCCAATGACACCTCTAGACCAATACAATGTTACTTTTTGTTGGTGCGGTTCGCTTTCAACACTGCCCCTTGTCATCCATTTATTGGACAGAAATTCTCAAGCAGTGAAAAACAGGAAGTGCAAAAACAGGCTAATCATGGAGATCTTCCGTAGTGCAATTTTTTTATTCTTTTACTGATTTGGTGTCATTAGATACTAACGCAATATGAAGAAACTGTCATATGATGTTGTAATTACGACTTGCCGAAAATAAAATATACAGATATAAAATACATAAAGCATATCACAATGTTAGTTTAAACATTTAACCTATATAAATGTGCGCTGTTAGACTCATATCCAATAGTTTGTGCGGAGAGTGGAAACTGAAGCGCACTTCAGGTCATCAGTGGAAACAAATTAAATACGCCATCATTTTTTGCTCATAAAGGTAAGAATAATACATTGTTCGGAACTGTAAAGGGTCTATTTTTATTTGTGTGCACTCACAATATCAAGAAAACGTTGTGCTTTTGTAAAATAAAGAAAACAAACAGGATTTCTGCCGTCTCTGTCTTGAACAGGAGAGCTTCACAAAAATGCACCGAAACTCAGCGAATATTTTCCTTGCAGACTTGATGAATATATCAATAGAAAGCTTTAAATGACCACAAAAACAAAATAATTCAAAACCTCTTATTATTATGTAATCCGTAAAGATGCATTTCTTTCTAAAGGCGCATCCAATGATGAGATGTCGAGTCAGGATCATCAAATTCATTGCGACACTGACTCATAAAACACTACTTTATTAATAAATAATTCAAATATCTCCTTACTATTTTCCCCCAACATAGTCATGGTAATTTTTACGGCAAGCTTTAGCCTATTCAGCGCGCTCACATCACGTTACTGTGCGCCATGGTCATGAAAACTCATCATTTGCATGTGTTTTTAAGCATTGTGGTTTAAAAACAAGTTGTTTAAGCCATTGAAATGCAAATAACAGCACTATATGCGAGAGCTGTCTGTTTCTGAGCGTGATTTCTGCAATTGGGTCGGATCGAGGTCGGGTCATATTCACACCTTAAACGAACCGTACCAGAGTTCGTTTGGAAGCGGACCACCTCTTCAGCTGGGTCTCGGTATGGTTGTTTGGTCCGCACCAGAGTGCGATTGCTGTATTCACACCTGCCAAAAAGGTCCACACCAAGAGGGGAAATTAACTTGAGTTTGATTCAATCGAACCAAACAAGACGGGTGTGAATACACCCAAACATATTTTATTAAGTTGTGTTGGCTTACGTTCTCTTATGAAATTATATTACTGAGGACACTCTAGAAGAAATTTTAAATCCGGAATCCATTTTAGAATTTTTATCTAAAGCAGACTTCAAAGACCTGATTTAGTTTTTTTAAATTGCTCTTTTATACTATTTCAATATTATTTTTATACTATTACTCACTATGAAAACAGCCAAGGGAGCTGGCATGGCATTAAAACACCAACCAACCAACCAACAGTCTTTCATAGTGCATTTTAAATGTATGAAGTCATTTTGGTAACACTTTATTATACGGTCTCCTTGTGTAAATGTATTTACGATAGTAATAACAATAAATTATGCATATTTACATACTACTAACCCTCTAAACCAAACCCTCATCCTAACCCTAACCACATGTAAATACATGTTGTTAATTAATGTTACTCGGTACTTAAAGGAATAATTACACTGTAACAAGGACATCGTAAAATAAAGTATAACCAAATTTTTCGGTCTTGTTTACAGTCATCAAACTGTATGCATATATTGGTATTATATACCTGTCCACTCTCAGGCACGGTCTAGATATGTTTATTGGCATTGGGTTTAAAGAGATACATATTGGTTGACCATTAGAATACATGTTGAGATATCATTTTTGTCCAGGTCATTTGTGCTTACTGAACTCTCGGTTTGAATGTTGCTCTCCTGCTATGCAAACATGGCACAGTGTTCAATAGATTACTGTAGCAAATGTTACTGTAACAATCCAGATGCTAAGTGCAGGGAGAGCTGTATCCTCGTCACACAATATGAAATGTGCCCTGTCAGTGAATTCTCACGATGGTTTCTAGCAGTAAATAAGGCTATGTGTAAAGTCAGATTGTTCTTGCATGGTAACATAGGGAGTTTTGCAGCAAAGTGGGTAATGAAGATTCACTTGAATAACTCACTGTAAAATGTAGCATGGTTTTTATGTGATTTGATTTCCCTCATAATATCTTCATCACTGCTCTTTGAATAGAACAAACATGAAGCATGCTAAAGGATGAGGGCCTGTCCTCTCTTTTGTGGTGCATTGTTAAAACAAGGCAAGATGCAACTGCACTGTATTTCAGCAAGAGAGAATTTAAGTGCGTTTCAAACCGGTTCAGTGAAGCTTCCATTGTTTATCACGGGGTGTTAATTGAGACCTTTAATAAAGATACTAAGAGGATACTTGTCTAGTGATGCACACAGAAAGTTCTGCTCTGCTCGCATACATGTGGGCAAATGTATATATCGGGTGACATTCTTTTTAAATGTCACCCAATTATTAAATGAGCATACTGCTCTGTGCATATACTGCCAGACAGATGTTTTTCTCATTTTAAAAAACACACTGACTGAGTGACGTGACGTGTGGCCAAGTATGGTGTCTGCATTTAACCCATCCAAGTGCACACACACTCAGCAGTGAGTAGTGAACACACACACAAACACACACCCCATGAAACACACCGGAGCGTGCGGCATTTTTTCTGCGGCGCCCGAGGAGCAGTTGGGGGTACAGTGCCTTGCTCAAGGGTCTCACCTCAGTCGTGGTATTGAGGGTGGAAGAGAGCACTGGTCATTTTCTTCCCCCTACCTATAATTCCTGCCGGTACCGAGACTCGAACCCGCGACCTTTGAGTTACAAGTCCGACTCTCTAACCCAAGGGGGGCCAGCGTCCGGTCCTAGAGAGCCGCAGTCCTGCAGGGTTCAGCTCCAACCCTAATCAAACACACTTGAACCAGCTAAACAAGGGCTGGGGTCTACTAGAAAGCAACAGGCATGTGAGTTCTAATCAAGGTTGAAGCAAAATTCTGCTGGACTTATGGCTCTCCAGGACCGACGTTGGCCACCCCTGCTCTAACCATTAGGCCACGACTGCACATTTGTTTTGCAATATATGGAGCATGATATGCAGCCAAAAATAAATTGTGGCCATGAATTAAGAATTTGTTTCCATCTTTAATTAAATGTTGTTGTTTCCCCTTTCTAAGTAAAATCAAATAGAGGGGAGGAATTGTACATTGGCTACGATTTACTAATGAGGAATTGTGGAAACAACATTGTGTGTTATATATTAGTGTTGGGCGATAGACGATGACATCATCCATCGACGTATGGCTGGAAGACAGTAAGATGACAATCGGATATACCCCCCTCACCCTCCACCACCCCCTCTCCCGCAATCGGCCGCATCCATGAAGTGTACTACGGAAACCCTAAAGGGAATAAATAGCCTACGAGATGAGAGGATACAAAAAAAATGTCAATACTTTTCATCGCAATTATATCGTTGGGTAAGTATAAGCGACTGTATAGAAATTGCGGGCATCAGGGAGCGCTTTGAAAACGCTTTCGATTGCGCGCTCTAATTTACTTTCATTTCACTTTGAGATTCAACGATCACAAGGATCTATACTGGACGGCCGTACGTACCACAAATTTGACAAAGATTAGATGTTTGTCAGTGCAGGGCTAGGATTTAGCAAATCATTTCGCTATCGTCCATCAGACGATTTCTACTTACTCTGGATGTGGTAAGTGAACTTTCAGTACTGTAATGCAAAAGGCTAGCTAGAAGACGGCTACCTTTAGTGGCCGTAATACCCTGTTTCACTGTAGGACATAGTCTGATGCCAATTTGGTAGACAACGACCAACCCTAGTATAGTACAGTATATATATTTTTATATTTACAGTGGGGCAAAAAAGTATTTAGTCAGCAACCAATTGTGCAAGTTCTCCCACTAAAAAGATGAGAGAGGCCTGTAATTTATCATAGGTATACCTCAACTATGAGACAAAATGAGAAAAAAAATCCAGAAACTCACATTGTAGGATTTTTAAAGAATTGGTAAATTCCTCGGTAAAATAAGTATTGGTCACCTACAAACAAGCAAGATTACTGGCTCTCACAGACCTGTAACTTCTTCTTTAAGAGGCTCCTGTGTCCTCCACTGGTTACCTGTATTAATGGCATTTGTTTGAACTCGTTGTCAGTATAAAAGACACCGGTCCACAACCTCAAACAGTCACAATCCAAACTCCACCATGGCCAAGACCAAAGACCTGTCAAAGGACACCAGAAAACAAAATTGTAGACCTGCAACCAGGCTGGGGGGGGGGGGGGGGGGGGGGGAAAGACTGAATCTGCAAGAGGCTAAGCCGCTTGGTGTGAAGAAATCAACTGTGGAGCAATTATTAGAAAATGGAAGACATACAAGACCACCCTGATAATCTCCCTCGATCTGGGGCTCCACGCAAAATCTCACCCCATGGGGTCAAAATGATCAAAAGAACTGTAAGCAAAAATCCCAGAACAACACGGGGGGACCTAGTGAATGACCTTCAGAGAGCTGGGACCAAAGTAACAAAGGCTACCATCAGTATCACACTGCGCTGCCAGGGACTCAAATCATGCAGTGCCAGACGTGTCTCCCTGCTTAAGCCAGTACATGTCCAGGCCCGTCTGAAGTTTGCTAGAGAGCATTTGGATGATCCAGAAGAGGATTGGGAGAATGTCATATGGTCAGATGAACCCAAAATAGAACTTTTTGGTAAAAACTCAACTGTCGTGTTTGGAGGAGAAAGAATGCTGAGTTGCATCCACAGAACACCATACCTACTGTGAAGCATAGGGGTGGAAACATCATGCTTTGGGGCTTTTTCTGCAAAGGGACCAGGACGACTGATCGTGTAAACGAAAGAATGAATGGGGCCATGTATCGTGAGATTTGAGTGAAAACCTCCTTCCATCAGAAAGGGCATTGAAGATGAAACGTGGCTGGGTCTTCAGCATGACAATGATCCCAAACACAAGGCCCGGGCAACGAAGGAGTGGCTTCGTTAAGAAGCATTTCAAGGTCCTGGAGTAGCCTAGCCAGTCTCCAGACCTCAATCCCATAGAAAATCTGTGGAGGGAGTTGAAAATCCGTGTTGCCCAGCGACAGCCCCAAAACATTAATGCTCTAGAGGAGATCTGCATGGAGGAATGGGCCAAAATACCAGCAACAGTGTGTGAAAACCTTGTGAAGACTTACAGAAAACGTTTGACCCCATTGCCAACAAAGGGTATATAACAAAGTATTGAGATGAAATTTTGTTATTGACCAAATACTTATTTTCCACCATAATTTGCAAATAAATTCTTTAAAAATCCTACAATGTGATTTTCTGGATTTTTTTTTCTCATTTTGTCTCTCATAGTTGAGGTATACCTATGATGAAAATTACAGGCCTCTCTCATCTTTTTAAGTGGGAGAACTTGCACAATTGGTGGCTGACTAAATACTTTTTTTCCCCACTGTATATACATTTTATTTCACACATGTCATGCAGGGATTAAACAGGCATGTGCACTGTCTATTCACAGAATGAAAATCTTAAAATGTTCAAATGAATATCATGATTAACCTGAAAAGGATTTTTTTTAAAACCCATCCTTGGCAACGACTAAGCCATTTGTAGGTTTTTTTCCCTCAAAAAGTATAAACATTTAAAAACCTTCCTGGTTTATTTGAGCTTCCCGACCAGCCCAAGACAGCAATGTTGGCTGAATTGATGTTGTGAATTTGAGATGGGACTGGCTCTGTTTATCTGGAGGATTGTTCAAGAAACTTCTCATACATTGTTTAGTGAGGCTAGTAATGCAGAAATTACACACTTGATCTTTAAGTTTAGTTTGTCTGCTGTTTTTGTCCCTGTCAGTATCTTGAAGCCTCTGTGGATTTTTAGGTGTCTCTGAACACCATGAGCTAACAATACAGCACATCCCTGCTTGAAGAGCAGATGGCTAGACCCTGTTTCTCCTTGAGGGAAATTATTGATCCATTCGGCCCAGCCTCTCTTCACAGTGTCCCTCTGATTGATGAAGCTGATGAACTTGGGAGAGAGACCTCCATTTTGATTTATCCCTTGCAGCACGGTTTAAGAACATGGTTGAGCAGAGGTGAGAACAGAAAGCGTTAGTCCGATCAAAGATCAACGTCTACCAGAATGTCCAGAGCTGACCAGCTCAGACCAGAAGAGAGAGTGATTACATAACTGAAGTGATGTGTTCTGTGGACACACTGCTGACCTTGCCTCATCATATGTTCTCTCAATATTGTCCATACCATTGTTCATGTCACCTTCAGTATGGTGTGCATTATGGAACTTATGCAAAAAAAAAAAAGACTTGATTGTTCATGTGATGGAATCTGCATTTTTTTCTTCTTCATATCTTTGGATTTAAATACAGTACTACTGTTTGTAGATTAAAGCATTAATAAAATCAACCAAAATATTCTATAAGGGTTGTATAAGACTTTGACATTCTTGGGAAATCTGTGGTCACAGATCGTTAAGGATGTGCAGTGTATTGGTATCATAATTTATTGGCTGATATTATAGACTTTTTTTTGTTTTTGTTTTTTTGATTGATATTGTCTATTTAAGTGTGCATGCTCATTTCTCCCATTTCCCACCATTTTTAAAATTAACTTAAATTACTAAACTAAAATTAAAGTTAATGTTTAAAACACCTATTTAAATAGCAATTATTAAATTAGCAAATGTTAAAAATGAATATCCATTTTCATACTGTATATTATAATGTTGCGCCCAAATGCACTTAAAACAATTGATTTTATTTCTTATCTTTCTCCATTTATCAGTTCAATTTATCATATGCATAAGTATCATGAAAATAATTGTTGCCTTTTCGGTATATCCAGGTTGGTAATATCGGTGTATCTCTGTTGATTATAAATAGTTTTTAGTGTAAGATCCAAATATCCTTAAGCCAATCTTTGCTACATTGTAAATATATATATAAATATATAATATATAATTATATAAATAAATGTGAAGTCAGCGATATTACCAAGTGATGTCACTTACAGATGATTTCTTCTGTCTACTACAGATTATGTGTATTTTGAAAACTCCTCCAGTAACCCGTATCTGATTCGCAGAATAGAAGAACTTAACAAGGTAAGGTTAAAACTTATGTTATATTCTGTCATAATTTTGGATACAAAATATTGTGCATGCTTCCTTTTTGATGCATGCATTTACCTATTTTTGAGCAGTATGGCTTATAGTGCCAATATAACAGCATCCATAATTATTCTGACGTGTCACCATTCTTACAGCTTAGAGTCAGACTGACTGATTGGTTGGGTCTTTTGATGTCCACCATACATCATCAATTGCATGTGCAGAGTTTTAAACATTACACTGAACATGGATGATTGACATATGCCAGCTCTCTGCTAATGCATTGTCACTCATGACAGCGGAACAGACTGTCTCTGTCACCTGCTCCCCTCTGTTGTGCATTGCTAATGCTCAGCCATCATGCTTTTGTCTACCGATGCACGCTGGGCTGTTTGAGATGAAGATCCTGCCGTAAGAGACTTATATAATGCTGAGAATGACACAGGCCTGTTTCCTGGAGCAGGGATTAAAACACTTTTATGTAACTTCATTTTGAAGGGCTATGAAGCTCAGCAGGATGGTTAAATTAATGGAAGTGGTCTGTGTTCAATATTGTCAGAATTTAGTCTTGAAAATAAATACACACAACTCTAACCCAAACTGTTGCATTAATGAGCAAGATGTGATTTTCATTTCCATATAGAGTGGTTCATATTCAGTTCTGGAAAATGAGTAGAAATGTAGTTATTAATAGGGCTCACAACTTCTTACTTGGCAGCTTAAATATTGGTGCACTTTCATTTAAATCATAGGCGGTACTGTTCAGTCCCACTCTTGGTGAAAGTTTACTTTAAATGTTAAATTATGGGTTTTTAACAAGTCCATGACATGAAGACAGTAATGGCACTTAAAGCGCTTACTTCACACATTGTATAGAGAAAATTACTATAAGTGTGATCTTTTTATGAATGGTCTTTCTCACACTGTTTATCTTTGCATGTCTCCCCAAGACTGCCAATGGAAATGTAGAAGCCAAGGTGGTCTGTCTCTTCAGACGGAGAGATATATCTGCCAACCTGAACACTCTGGCCGATAGCAATGCAAGTGAGTACACAACTTTTTCAGTCTCCTCCAGTTCACACCTCTAGTGTCACTATGTAGATGTACTATTTGCAGTGAAACACTAACTAGGATTTACAGCTTTGAAAGCCATTGGGAGCAGCAATTAAGGCACCAAAGAGGATCAATCCATGCATAAATAAGTCATACTACTTGCATATTATATGACCTTGCATTTTATGTATCTGAAGTCTTCAGTCTGAATGTAGAAGCAGATCTCTGCAAGAAAAACTTAAAGCGTTAGTTCACCCAAAAATGAAAATTGGCTTGTTTTACTGGCCCTCGAAGCAAAGGTGAGCCTAGGTGTATATGACTTTATCTTTTCCCCTCCCCCCACCCCCCCCCCCCCCCCCCCCCCCCCCCCCCCCTCCACCCCCCCCCCCCCCCCCCCCCCCCCCCCCCCCCCCCCCCCCCCCCCCCCCCCACCCTGACGCAATAAGTCGGTGTTATATAAAAAATTGTCCTGACTATTCCAAGCTAATCATGCAGTCAGAGGGGTGTTCGGACAAGTTGAACAGTCCAAAAGTCATCAAAATAAAGCACGCGAGAATTTCCATAATAAAAACGTGCTCGCACGGCTCCGGGGGGTGAATAAAGGACTTCTGTAGGTGATCCATGTGTTTTTGTTAGAAAAGTACTCCCTTTTCAAAACATAATAAACACTTTTCTCTCACTTCCAGTATCTGTCATACGCGGATGCCGTTCCGGCGGAAGGCGTAGCAGTGGTCAAGGGTACGATATATACACTTTTACATTTTTTAAATATCGGCATCGGCCGATGAGTTTTCCTGTTTGGCCGATGCGTTCTAGGTGGGACTTTTATTTTGACGGCGCCGTCAAAATAAAAAAGAACGGCTGCGGCAGCGCCTGAGCACACAATGCTCACATTCTCCCTCTTGTTCACTATTGTTCTGTCTAATATGGATAGAAGTCTATCAAATAATCAGATAGAACTGTTAAACAAAGGAATTAAAACGTATACAAAAAAAAGTATTATAACGATTGCTTTTAATATTATTAAAGGCAAACATTACTTTCTCGTTTGCCATCAGCATTCAACAAATATGTCAGATATAATTTAAACAATCTGGTGAATGACTGAACTACATTTAATTTTCACAAACTTGCAGACTTAGTGGAATATCCGTGAGATCTTGTGAAATGTGAATGTGACCTGCATGATCAGCGTGTTATAGTGACAGGTCGAATACGAATTGAAATCCGGAAAGGGAGAGAAGCTCCAATTCAATAGGAGACGCTTGCCGATCTGAAAAACTTTAAACTCGTGAATGACATTGTCACACATCTACATGCATCGCGCTTGATGCATTTGCCCAATGTTCATCATTCGTGTAATTTTCACGTGTTGTGCCTGTATGTTAAATGAGTGTGCTACCTTGGCTGATTGCAACAACAAGTATTATTCCAATGCACACATACTTCCCAGAATACTGAGTGCCCTGTACAGTGTTGTTTACTTCCTTTTTAATTATATTTTATTAAATATTTATTTATTTGTGAGAAATACTTTGTCTTCTAGAGTATAAGTATGTTTATTTTACATGTTTATTTTTTAATCCATTTTCAAACGATTTCAAATTTCTTAAAATAGGAATGTTAAAATAAATAAAATTTATCGGCTATTATATCGGTCACGGACCACCCTGCACTTTCCAAGACTACTCGCGCATTGATATCGGCTGTCAAAAAACCCAATGGTCGACCACCAGCCCCAGAACATGAGACGTCGCGTTGCGTGATAAGTGACGAACGTCGGGGAGAGAGCAAAACAAAAAACAAAACACCGGTCACGAATTAGAAACCGAAGATTTGCAAAGAAAAATGTAGGAGAATTTCGATATAAGCCAAGAGGCGACCGGTTTTCTTTGCTCAAGTAAGGAAAACTTTGCTCCTTGCTCCAAAACAAACTCGCGAGACTGAGCTCTAAGAGGAGCGCATTAAAGTGCGTGCTGGCATAATGGCATACACCTTCAGACCTCGGGAAAGCCGATTGCGTATGACAGATACTGGAAGTGAGAGAAAATTGTTTATTACGTTTGAAATATGGATATTTTTCTTACAAAAATGCATGGATTCACTACAGGAGGCCTTTATTCACCCCCCGGAGCCATGGGAAGCACATTTATTATGAATGCGAGCACTTTTATTTGACGACTTGTGGACTGTTCAACTGCAACACCCGCTGACTGCAATGATAGAGCTTGAAAGATTAAAGACAATTTTTAATATAACTCTGACTGGATTCGTCGGAAAGTAGAAAGTCATATACACCTAGGAGGTTGCTTACGAGGGTCGTGAGTAAATAATGACAGACTTTTCATTTTTGGGTGAACTAACCCTTTAAGCTTTTTTGACCTTAGTCCTCTATGAATTTATGACCTTGAGTCGTTATGAATTTGTTGTAAATTCTGGGTAAATCTGTGGAATTATGCCGAACAGATTTGAAGTGATCATGAAATCAATTCAATTATTTTTTTTTTAATTCGTGTGCCCTCATAATTTTTAATTCAAAATGTTATCTCGTTCTCACAACATTATATGTACACCAGCATGAGGGAAATAACAGCAACCTGTGACTCACATGAGATTGCAGCAATTAGCAATCTTTTATTTCATGCATAATTTATGGTAACATTTCTCAGTGGAGTAGTACTAGTCTCTTGTATTGATGGTTGAAAGTATAATCGAATTATACAAAATATTTACTTTACTAAAGGGCAGTGTATTTGCAGAATGATTTGAATTGTGTGAATTTACATTCTTCAGAAATCTGCCGAGCTATCTATGCAGGTGCAAAACAGAAGGACACCAATCTACACAACAAGCAACAAACCTAGATCACTTCCATTATAATTAGGGATGGACAGATTGGTAGACCAATTATGCAACAGTAGATTGAGTTTTATTTTTATTTTTTTACAGCCATGCATTTAAGTTTTCTGAGATGTTGCATCACTAAATTTGAAATACTAGTTTTTTTTTTGTTTTTTTTTTTGGCATTTACTGCCTGACTTAATATCACATAGTTTAAGTAGTGTTTTGGGTATTATGTGTAATCCTTTTTTTTTTTTCTCCAGAGGATTGTTTTATGCAATAACAGGCTACAGATATTTAGCCATATATATTATATTTGTTAGGTATATCTGTCAGTTGTCCTATTGAAAGAACTTGCATTCTTGGATTCAGTTCACGCAATTGTTGGTTTCTGCACACATACAGATAATTGTCCATTGCGTCACAAACTCAACATCTGAAAATGTCTGGAAACTAATGCCCACTGTTATGCTGTAGGTTTTGACAAAGTCCTATGTGAGCACCCTCTGAGAAATGCATCTGATAGGGTTATTTTGAGACCGACCACCTGATTAGTCATTCAGACAACCCACTGACTAGTCGATTTTGAAAATATGTAGTTTTGCACATCCCTAATTTTTTATATAACACAACTGCAAACATCCCACATGTCCGATAAAGATTTTTCATCTCACCTACATGCCTGAGGTAGTGGTTTATTTATATGTACATGAACCTGTTCCCGCATTTACCTAACAATTCCAGAGTAGGGTCAGGTTTGGGTTGAGGAGGTTGTATTGCGTTGACATGGGCAGGAGTTAGCATTCAAATCCTTTGCAGTCATGAGAGGTCAATGTCTACTTGGCCGCCCGTTTAATTCTGAACCTATCCTCCTCTGTGTCGTGGCACTCTACAGCACCTACACTGTCCTGTTACACAAGATCAGGGTTCCCATTTACATCACGTCCTCCCTTCTCTACCTTCTACCCATCTTCCTCCTTCCCCTCCCTGAATGGGCTCTTCTGTGCTTATCCTCAGCTGCCATCCGTCCTGTGCTCTCAGAACAAAAGAGCCTTCATAGGACCCACCGGGCCACGGTGCTCAAAGGGCTAACATTAGGTTAACACTGTCTGGCTGCTGTCTTTGTCAAGGAGCTAAAGTGTTATTAAATGCATATATGCGTGTGCATGTTTGGCTCTGAGAGTGTGCAAGTATGATGGATTTGTCATACATGTGTCTTGAGTGCTTGTCTGCTTGTGCATGTGTGAAAGAGAGCTTGTGGCATTTATTTTTTTTAATGCGAACTTGTGCATGGGGGGGGTTGTTGCTCAATGGGGGGGATGGGCGCCTCAGGTTTATTGCACAGGGTTTCCCAGTAAAGCTGGCAGGGAGGCATTGGCCAAGGGGAGAGAAAGGCGGGGGCAGGGCCACCGGGGTGGCAGGAGGGGTTAATGGGAAGGGGTGTGGTTTGATATCCCGCCCTCTTATTGACAGGGTTTCCTTTGGCTCTGTGCAGGGGTGGAGTCCGGTCAGATCGGCTGATAAAGTCCTGCCAAGTCACATGAGCATCTATTTAAGAAATATCTCCGTCTGCGTTGCAAATTGGTCATTAAAGTCATGTTTTTGAAATGCATCCAATTCAAGTCATGTTGAGTTGGACCTGCATCATAATAGTTTACTTTTCTTATAAGTCAACAGATCTCATGAGGGATATTCAATTTACTTGTATCTGAATGAGTGTGAAATTGATCACAACCATTACTAATAACCTAAAGTGATGTGTAAACTGTTAAGATTTGGTCTGTGTGTGTTCTGAGAGGAAGCTCGTTCACATCAGAACTAATTGAGGCCATTAGCATCACACTCATATGTTTGTGTGTGCATTTTAGGAGACTTTGAAGAGGAGTCGAAGCAGCCTGCCCCCCCCCCCCCCCCCCCCCCCCCCGTGTCAGAACAACAGAAACACCAGCTCAAGCACAGAGAACTGTTCCTGTCTCGACAGTTTGAGTCTCTCCCAGCCACACATATACGGTAAATACACTCACAGACACAAACATGTCTGGATTGAATGGTATTATCCCATCAGAGCCCAGACTAAGGCTCTGTAAATAAGGCATTTGATTTGTAGTGATAAAGTCCTATTTATACTGTGCATGTTTTCACTTAATGTTTTTTTTCAGAGGAAAATGCAACGTCACACTTTTGAATGAGACTGATGTTTTAACTGGCTACCTAGAGAGAGAGGTAAGAGTCCACCTGCAGTACAAGAGCACTCACTGTGCAGTTTATCATGGAGTGTCACAAAACTACCACCATCATTAAAGCCATGATTGAAAGACAGGCCATAATACGACAACGCTGTAAGAGTGAGTCTCATGAAATTTGTTAGAAGTTCTGTCATGTTTCTCCACTTAAATAAAAAAAAAATCATTTGTTATGCATTAACCGAATGATCCGTTTAAGAACAGATGTTTTTTTTTTGTATTGATATATTTCGTAAGATAATTTTTACTCCAACTTACATTACTGTAATACAAAACAAATTCCAATTGATTTGTCATGGTAGTATTTGTAGTAATGAATTTACTTTTCTTTTCTTTTTTTAATTGCTCTTTTGGGGACTGTAAAAAAAGTTTTTAAAAAATTTGAAAGAAGTCTCTTATGCTCACCAAAGCTATTTGATCAAAAATACAGTAAAAACGGTAATACTGTGAAATATTATTTTAATATATTTTAAAATGTAATTTATTCCTGTGATGGCAAATCATAATTTTCAGCAGTTATTACTCGAGTCTTCAGTTTCACATGATCTTCTAGGAACAATTCCTATTATCATCAATGTTGAAAACAGTTGTGCTACTTTATATTTTTGTGAAAACCATGATATTTTTTTTTCAGGATTATTTGATGAATAGAAAGACCTAGCTTTATTTAAATTGATTATTTGTAACATTATAAACACTGAATGAAAGTATTTAAAATCTTTCAAACAAAAAAAAGATGACTGACCCCAAATTTTGAACCGTATTGTACTTTTTATTTTTTATGTCAAGGGCAAAATAAAATTGTTAGATAAGTGAACACCTTTTGTTGATTTAAAATGGCCAACTGTGCGAAGTGTTTGTGTTTTATAATGTGTGTTTGTTCTGTAGGACTGTTTCTTCTACTCTCTGGTGTTTGACCCCGTGCAGAAGACCCTGCTGGCTGACCAGGGCGAGATCAGAGTGGGATCCAAATACCAGGCAGAGATCCCTGACAAACTGGCTGAAGGTCAGAAGGTTTTAATGTCTCTACGCCTTGTTGTTACTAAAACATGGTCGTTTTGTTGTTGAAAACTCCCATCGATTTCCAAGAAGCTCCAGTAGTGGCAATGTCAGACAACTGATGCTGAAACAGCTGCAATGTTTACATTGTGTCCTATTCACACATGATTCTCATCACAATATTGCATCAGTACTTCAGGACCTGGTATTGATATTTTCAGGACACATTTTAGGGAGAGATATTGAAGGGCTAATTCAAAACCAATCATTAGTAAATACAATGTTTTCCACCTTATTAGGAGATTCCGACAGTCGAGTGCAGGAGAAGCTTGAGACAAAGGTTTGGGATCCTAATAACCAGCTGAAGGATCCTCAGATAGACCAGTTCCTGGTGGTGGCACGGTTAGTATTTCACTGTTCATTAAAATTGTGTATTTGCATTTTTATTGCGCAGCAGCATGATGTTAATTCAAATACTGTGTATTTTAGGGCTGTTGGTACATTTGCACGTGCACTAGACTGCAGCAGTTCAATCCGCCAACCCAGTCTGCACATGAGCGCTGCAGCAGCATCTAGAGACATCACACTGGTGAGAGGACGGAAGCATCCAATCACTCTCTCTTCCTCAACTATTCACAAGAGCATTTAATTCACTGCCACCTCGCTCAAACCTCAGTTTTCATGCACATCTGACATTCACACTGTCCTTTCTGTCTATAGTTCCACGCCATGGACACTCTGCAGAAGAACGGCTATGATCTCGCCAAGGCCATGTCAACGCTGGTGCCGCAGGGTGGCCCGGTGCTCTGCAGGGATGAGATGGAAGAGTGGAGCGCCTCAGAAGCCATGCTGTTCGAGGAGGCTCTGGAGAAATACGGCAAAGACTTCAATGACATTCGCCAAGACTTTGTGAGTTTAAAATGCTATACTTGAGCATTTGCTCTCACACACATTGCATTATTTGAGAAAGCTCAAGATTTAAATGAACATTTATTTGTTGTTGTCCTGCAGTTGCCCTGGAAGTCATTAGCTAGTGTGGTCCAGTTCTACTACATGTGGAAGACTACTGATCGTTACATCCAGCAGGTAACAAACTTTGCATGGTTTTTTAAAAACCTAAATAAATCTTGATATGTTAACATTTATGCATGCATACGAATGTTATTTAAAACATGTTTTTCTCACCAGAAAAGACTAAAGGCAGCAGAGGCTGACAGCAAGCTGAAGCAGGTGTACATCCCCACCTAGTGAGTATTTAATGTCACTGCACTTTTTTTTTTTCTTTTTATGTATTCAAGTGGCATTTTCCAAATATATGCCACAAATTGGTGTCCCTTTAGTGTTTAGTTTCCCTTTTTATTATGATTATTTTAAATAAAAAGCCCGAATGTCCCTTTTTGGGTTTTTTACCGGATTTGTGAATTTTTAATAAGTCGGTGTTAAAGTTTGGGTTTCAAAAGATTTCATGTTTTTGAAAGAAGTGTCTTGTGCTCACCACGGCTGCATTAATTTGATCGTATTTAAATTAAATATAAATTATTTAAAAGAAAATATATTTATTTGAAAAATACAGTAAAAATAGTGATATTGTGAAATATATTTACAATTTAAATAACTGTTTTCTATTTTAATATATTTCAAAATGTAATTTTTTCCTGTGATGGTAAAGCTGAATTTTCAGGAGCCGTTACTGCAGTCTTCAGTGTCACGTAATCCTTCAGAAATCATTATAATATGCTGATTTGATGCTCAAGAAACATTTCTTCTGATCAATCTTGAAAACAGCTGCTTAATATTTTTGTCGAGACTGTGATTCAAGAGTTTTATTATCATATGTACAGGAAACACTCTGTTACACTATACAATGAAATTGTTACTCTGAGAATCCTCTAGCAGCCTGGACATCAATATGAGGACAAAAACCACAAGTACTCGATACAAAAGTTACACAATTACAAAAGTATTAGTGTAGTGTGTGCATATATAAGTGTGAATGTGCAGGGTAGACATATAAACGGTGTATATAAACATGTAAGCATACAGTATATTTACATTATATATAAAGCAACAATGTTCTGTAACATGTAAAAGTCTCTACTGTCAATTTTGATGAATGCATCCCTGCTGAATAAAAACAATAAATAAAAATAAAAAACTGTACTGACCCAAAATTTTTCAATGGTAGTGTTAATCTGTTAATGAACGCAAAATTAGCACAGAATGAAAAGTAGCTATTTACTTATATATTCTGTTGTATGTATACATTTTATGTTGGATAAAGTTTTTTTTTCTTCAACTTGTCAAAGTCTTTCCTGTAATACATTTTTTCCTGCTGTTGGAGAATCTGAATTTTGTTCTCTCCCTCAGCACCAAACCCAACCCCAATCAGATCAGTGCACCTGGAAGTAAACCTGGCATGAATGGTGCCACCGGCTACCAGAAAGGCCTCAGTTGTGAAAGCTGCCACTGTGAGTGAGCTCAAGTATTTAGATATAAGCTCAATTATTCCTTTGCGTTACAATGAATGAATTGATAAGTTTGACTTGCTACTCCTCCAGCTGCCCAGTCCCAGCAGTGGTACGCATGGGGCCCTCCCAACATGCAGTGCCGACTATGTGCAACCTGTTGGATTTACTGGAAAAAGTATGGTGGTCTTAAGACCCCTACTCAACTAGAGGGCGCCACCAGAACTGGCTCAGTATGTTAACCCTGTCTTTTTTGATGTTTCATGGCCGAGGGAGGTAGGTCGTGTTGTCGTGGCGGTGGTTCGGTGGTGGCGGATTTTTTGGGAATGCTGTAAATATTAAGGTTTAATGCATACAAAAATCAACGGTGAGAAATCTAGTTGGTTTCATTAATCATCTTGGTGGCTAAATGATTCAGGTCAGTCATTTTAAATGGACATGTTTTTATGCTAGATGGAGACAGAAAATTGCCAAATCGATTAATGAACATATATCTTTCCAATAGGATGCAGCTCCACGTGGTCACATGACTCGCCAGGAGGTACAAGGCATGTCCCCGTTTACCAGCAGCGCAGGGAGAGCTAAACTTCTGGCTAAAAATCGGCAGACCTTCATCCTGCAGACCACTAAACTCACACGAATCGCCCGTCGGGTGTGCCAGGACATCCTGCAGTCCCGCCGAGCAGCCCGCCGCCCCTACGCTTCCATTAACTCCAATGCTGTCAAAGCAGAGTGTGAGAAGTCAATTACAACCATAAAAACAATTTTTTTAATGCAGTAGCATAAGCCTGTGTGAATTTTATCGCGATAGTCTTTTTTGACTGCTTCTTTTTCTATTTTAGGTATGATAAGACTTCCTAAAGCCGCAAAGGGTGCTATGAAGAACCGCCCTATTCCTCGACCGTCCCTCATCAATATAGTTAAAGAATTGGGTATGGCTTCAGTATTCAATCAAAACCAAAATAGGGATAGAAAAACATTATTTTAACATCAGAAATATAACACATCACTTTTAAGGCTGGGGAAATTGAGACATAACAGTGAATTCAATTGTTTGGCACTATGCTTCCTCAAAATACACAGGAGAAATATTTGAAAACTGATCATTTGAGTAATTGTGCTTGTTTTATTCTTCAGCTCTTCAAGCTCCTTTGAAATTGAAAGCTCCTCGAGGTGCTCCAACCCCTATCAACCGTAACCAGGTTAACCAGCCTCGGAGCACATCCGCTCTACTGGGCAAGAGGCCATTCGACAATGTGAGTATCACATACAAAGATACGGTAGAAAATAGTGTACACAGATCTTAGCTCTCTCATTGGGTGCAGGCTGGAGGTCTTTCTTTGTCCACCAATGGAAGACCGTTCGCATTGGGAATGAGAGCAGCCACCCAGTCAGTCATTAAGAGGCAGAAGGTCAGTCAAGGAGATGCTCCGAATCCAGTCGTGTTTGTGGCTACGAAAGACACCAGGTGTGTTTCCAAAACATCTCATTGACATGTTTTTGCTTTTTTCCCTGAGACTAATTCCATGTGAATGTGGTTTACAGAGCCCTGAGGAAGCACCTCACTCAGGCAGAGACGAGGCGGGCGGCCAGAAAACCACACCTCCCGGTCAAAATCAAACTTCCCGTGCCGCCCCGGCCGCTTCCCGTACCCATCATACCCTCCAGCACCAGTGAGCCAATCGTGTTGGAGGACTGAGCGATGTTCCAGTAGACCACATCCATTGCCAGAGCATGTTAAATCCGCCATCGTCAGCTGTTCTTCTTTATTCCTCTTCTTCTGTTGTCCCCCCAGATCCCATACGCACACCATGCTCACGTGCTCGGGATGATGACATACCACATACTCTTACACCAGCATACAACACACTTCATAGCGTTTTACTCCCAGTGTTATAGTTGCTGTCCCATTGCTTTTTTAAATTACAAATACTTTTAACTGTGTAATTTAAAGCAAATCATGTTCATTCTAAGATGGTGGAAAAGCACACTTTATTTTTCTCCAGTTCTGTCGTTGTTTGTATAAATATTAACAGGATTTTTTCAAGAGTTTGATTCTTGTGTGTATGGAAAATGGGATTTAAATGTGTGAGGGAGTACATGGTCTTGTTACCATCATTTTCTTAATTTCTTAGGTCGCTTATGTTAAAAACAAAAACCACCCTTTTTCATGCTGTATAGACAAATAAATGATTGCGCCTCTCTTTTTATTTCAGCCAGTACTTGTGGTTCTAGCCTTTCAGGCCTAGCTGAATTGTGGAAAGATGGTATCATGGAATGCATTGCAGCCAAAGTATTGTTCGCTATACAGCAGATCTGCAGTTGAGCTGGTTTATTGATGGCAACCTGGTTTCTCAGACTCAATATTGTTGTTGTTTTTTTGTGATCATAGATCCAGAACTCCTGCAGTGTAGCTACTCCAGTCAGTGATATTTGAAGGTCTTGTAGGTCTTAGTATGAAAACACTTTTTGATGACTTAGGATGGCTTCTGGTTGTAGTAAAGTGTTTGAAGGTGTTCATGAATGTAAGGCAAATCTTGGTTTGAGGTGGTTGGATGTCGCAATCAGTTTGGCCTGTTTTATATCTCAATAATTGAGCCTTTCCATATATGATATCATGAACAAAGCCATAAAAGTTTGTTTTCCCACATCTGCTGTTTTTCCAAACGAGTTGATGCCCTCGCATTTGTGTTATAAAGGTCTTGTGGGCTACTGGGAAGCTGTTAGCAATTGTAGATAATGAGAGAGGGAAAAGATGTTTTTCTAGTAATGACTCTACTATAGGCTGATATTGATGCATATTTCCCACTCAAGTTTTTTTTTAAAACTGGATCCAGTGAGATGGAAAAGATGTTTTGGAGTTTTCCTAGACATGGCTCAACTATAGGCTGATATTGATGCATATTTTTGCCTTATGATTAAGCTTTTTTCTTTTTTTTTTAGCTGAACGGTTGGGCTTTTTTGACAGATTTCTTGGCTTGTTGAGATTAGTCAACACTCAATTTCATTGTAAATTGTTCCCCTGATCAGGGGTTTTGTAATGTTTCTTAAACAAAAGGAAGCGTGCACTGCACATTAAAGACACAAATAAATGTTAACATGTCCCCTTTTAATTGTCACCTGTTTTTTATGAAGGGGTTGTGTGACCCCACAATGTTTTGGCAAAGCTTGAAAAAAAGAAGAAGAAAAAACTTACCATTGATCTCCATTATGGCATTGAGTTGGGGGAGGGAAGACTGGTTGATTTTAGGGTTTGATTCAAGGATGTGCAGGATTTCAGTTTTGTATATCAATGAGAAATTTCTTTCAACTCATAACTCAATTTTTTTTTTTTTAATATTCCAGTGTCTCTGTATCCTTTAATGTATCTTGTGATAAGAAAATAAAGATTTTTTGTTTGTGGTCCTAAATGGGCAATGTGTCATGCTTCTTTACAGCAGTTACATGGGTACTGATTTATTTGCACTTGCAGTGGACCTTACTCATGGTAGACACCTTCTTTTTTCGTGGATGAAAACGAGGCTGTAAAGTGTGAACATCCAGTCGGTTTGTACAGTTGTGTAACTTTAGATGATTAACCGATGTAATATTGAAAATGCTTTTTTTCCAAAAACATGCCTGTGACAAAAATGTGCTGTGAATTAAACATGATATAAAACCTTAAAACAATTCATCCTATTGCCTCGTTTTCATTTGTGAAAAATTTAATTGTAATGACCAAAACTTTGAGTTGCGCCAAGGAATGCCAATTAAAGAAATATTAAAAAACGTAGCACATTAATATAAAATTCTATGATTTAAGGCCACATACTCGTCCAATCAGTCGAAACGTTCACATTCAAAAAATTATATTAATACCTTTAAATATAGCTAGTAAACTCGTTTGAAATATCTGCTGTCAAGGTTTGGATGTTTTCTTTTAAAGTTATTTCACTGGCATAATTTAAGATCGTAATGGTCCATTGCTTATTGTTTGCAGGAAATGAATATCCTCATCTCAAGCCTCACAATAAGCATAATACAAAGACTCCGATCTGCACTTCACAGACAAGCGCTCAATTTACAACTCGAGGTGTGATGCGGTAATTGATACAGGATGGGCCCGTGTGTATATTCGGAGTTCGCCCTTTGAAGTCGGTTAACAAGCTACTTTTCAAATGTGTATTGCAGTAGAGCCTACAAGGCAGCGGCTATATCCCAATTTGATCAAATTCAAAACACCCACAGCAGACAAACGCATCATCACTTCAGACCGCTTCCAAATTAGATTGCCGGTCAACTACGGCAAACCTGATTGGCTGATTCGAACGGTCACGCTTCACAGCTGATTCATATTTTAAAGGGAACGCGGGAACGGAGTCCGGGTCTGCTTTAAAACAACAGGGCGCACAGTTGTCGGTACGTGGGACTTGCCAGGCACCGGGTGTAGTCCGCGTCTTTCATCTGGGATAGAGGAACGGAGCCAAGCGTTTGTCCGGAGTTCGGTCGGGTGTTTTAGTTGCTTTTAAAGTCACATTTTAAACCACAAAATACCCAGTTTTGTAAAGCAATTTAAAACCACAGTGATGTTTGAGGTAAGTTGTTTTTGTCTTGCTTTTTTCATTGGCACCATATATGTCGAGTTATTAAAGTGTCTCAAAGAAAGTATTGAGTAACTTTTTAATAAGCAGTCACTGAAATATCTAGTGTTTTTAGTAAATTGTAAAGTCTTTTATTTCTTAAGAGCTTTATAGTTTCTAAGCCATGGTAATATTAAATATTTGTTAGGGCTTCTAGGCAGTGGTAAATGGAAAAACGTAAATAGTGTGTGTGTATATATGCGCCTATAATAAATAGCTGTGGCAGTGTAATATGATTTACTGTAGCGTCTAAATAAAATGTGTTCTGGTTTCTAGGCAATGTAGTGGTTTAATCCTTATTATGGCTTCTGGGCAGTGGTAAAATGCACTTATCTTTGCAATCGGTAAAGGGGTTTTGTGTTATGGTGGTTTTTCTTCCTCTCTCCCTCAAGTCCTAAAAGGCTGTCTTTTTTGTTGTTGTTTTCCAGACCAGTCAGGATGACCTGTTTCTGTTCCCCACTGAAGGCCAGAATGGGGCTTTCTCCCCTGAGGAGGGTTTAGGCAGTGGGAGCTTGTCTCTTGCCGAGGCCTTGCTTCCCCTGGTTGAGTCCCCATCACCCCCAATGATGCCCTGGCTCTGCTCCACCCGCTATAAGACGGAACTGTGCAGCCGTTATGCTGAGACTGGTACCTTGCAAGTATGCCGAACGCTGCCAGTTTGCCCATGGCCTCCACGATCTCCATGTACCCTCCCGTCATCCCAAGTACAAAACCGAGCTGTGTCGTACCTACCACACCGCTGGCTACTGCGTTTATGGCACACGGTGTCTCTTCGTGCACAACCTTAAAGAGCAGAGGCCCATCCGTCCCCGTTGCAGGAATGTGCCTTGCCGTACCTATCGCGCATTTGGAGTTTGCCCCTTTGGTACCAGATGCCACTTCCTGCACGTTGAGAGCGGCTCTGAATCGGACGGCGGAGAGGAGGCGCGAACCTGGCAACATCCGTCACAATCCCAAGAGTGGAAGCCTCGAGGTGCCCTCTGTCGCACCTTCAGCTCATTTGGTTTTTGTGTCTATGGCACCCGTTGTCGGTTCCAACATGGCCTTCCTAACACGATCAAAGGTCTCAACTCCAACCACACATCCTGCCCTCAGATGACCAATGGGGGATCTCTTTCACCTGCCTCAGACATGTGCTCTTCACCATCTCCACCATCCTCATCCCCTCCATCTGCGCTGGCTTCGCCGGTGTACCCTGACGGCTCTGGTCCAGTCACTCCACTGTCGGTGGATGCAGTGGCCAACAACGCTTTCACCTTCAGCAGCCAACATCTGAATGACCTGCTGCTCCCTCTGGCCCTACGGCTCCAGCAATTGGAGAACACTTCCAATGCTGGTCCTCAATATGCTCTGGATAACCCACTGTTGTTGTGAAGTCTGTGGCATGATCCCGAAAGCTAACTGCTAGAAGCTTTATCTGTGCTTGTACTGTGCTGAATTCATATTTAACCTTTTGTTTTTATTTAGTAGTTGTGTACAGTGTCCCTTTTTGCTACGTTAATTTTTTAAAATGGTGTTTTTAAGACTGATTCTCAAATGTTTGCTTTTATTTTCTTCAAGTCTGTCTTGTACTTCAGAGGCCACTTATTTTTGACGGACTGAATGAAGCCCCTTAAGTGTAAATGGAGACTTTATTTTACTGGTGTGTGTACATATGAAGGATTTGACTATGAATGTTTCTAACTTAAGGATTTTTAAACTTAATGACCTTTTCTAGATTTATTTTGGAAACATGCAGCATCCTTGGATCTGAATAAAACCTCCTAAAAGGACTGGATGTGTGGTTGTCTTCTCTAATGCTTAATTACATGGTGACTGAACATTTGAAAGCTTTGTGTAAACTGCAGTTTTGGTGTGCGTTTGTATGATGTCCAAGGTTGGCTATTTGGATGCTGCATTATCTCTTAGATGTCATTTTATGTTAGTCCTTGACATGTTTTCAGTCAGGAGGGAAATCTTTTGGTTCCTTCCCCCCCCCCCCAAAAAATTGACTAAAGCTGTTTTGAGTAAGACCCTTTTAAACGGTGGAAATAATGATCAATATTAATACAAAATACCATGTTAAATATTGTTTTTCTCTACTTGCCAAAGTACTTTTGGATTTATAACGTTGAAGGAAAACAATTCTGTTGTAGAGCAGGGGTCTCCAAACTCAGTCCTGGAGGACCAGTGTCCTGAAGAGCTTAGCTCCAATCCTAATTAAACCCACTCGAACCAGCTAATCAATGTCTTACTAGGCATACTAAACTTCCAGGCAGATGTGTTGAGGCAAGTTAGAAAACTCCGCTGGACACTGGCCCTCCAGGACGGAGTTTGGAGACCCCTGTTGTGGAGTAAAATAAATCCGATGTCTGATCAACTTTTTCGTCTTTTTTTTGTTTACTTATTTTTACTGATAACGTACACTATAAAAGATTGCTTAGTGAACCGATTCAAAAGATTTGAATCGCTAAAATGAATCAATATACCTGCCGCCAGTAAGAGCCCAGAATACTTGCGCGTGCGCGGAACTCATAGCCAATCAGGCGCTTCCCACAAGTTCACCAGTGTTGTATAAACCGTCTGAAGAGCTTAGCTGCTTGTGCTAATATAGGCGCACAACGGTGGTAAAATATAATAAAATAAATGTAACTTGTATTTAGGAACGGATACGCCATCAGTCGCCAATAGGAAGGTACGGTGCATGATTTTTAGCCCCATGTTTGATTACAAGCGTGCTAAGAGCCTAGTGAGGAGAATTGAAAAGAGCCTGTCACCGCGCAGCCTTGTCGCTTTAGCTCTGAATCTTTCATGTAATTCACAGCATCTATATTTAGTGATATTACTAACGCAAAGATGACAGAGCGGGAGGAACGGCGCTTCGCCGAGGTGCCGCGGGAATCCATTAAACTGATGGCCGAAAGCACCGGAGTGGAGCTCAGCGAGGAGGTGGCAACTCTGCTGGCGGAGGATGTGTGCTACCGCCTCAGAGAGGCAACACAGGTCACATTTGACTTAATTACATGCGTTGCATGCTACTGTACATGGCTGTGTCTTAATGTTCCCCGCAAGCTGTTCTGGTGGGATCTACTGTCTCAGCAAGGCCATTCAAATCACTTTTAAGGATTTGTTGTGCATGCATTCCATTCTCTCATACATGCACGTGCCTTATTATTTCTTTAAAGCGATAGTGATGTGTGCTATTGTTTCAGATTATGACTGTAATCTGACAAACATTTCATGCTCCTGTACATGCAGGTGTCTTGTTCTTTTAAAGTTGCGCTAATGGATGCTACTGCATTAGAGGTGCATGCTGGCATGCACTTAAAGCTGTGTTGATTTGTGCTACTGTCTCTAAATGTTTCCAGCTCAAGCTTTTGTAGATGTTGTTTTGTGTGCATGTGTTTTTAATCCTCTAAAGCATTTGTAAGGAAAGACTTTGTAAACCGTCAACCATTTTGCTATAAAGTCTGCATTTCATCTCTTTGTCCCACTACAGAACAGCTCACAGTTCATGAGACATGCAAAGAGAAGGAAGCTGAGCGTGGAAGACTTCAATAGAGCACTACGGTGGAGCAATACTGAGGTACCTATTCGTCTTTATGTGTGTGTGATTGAATGTGCTTTTAATGTGAATTGGCATTGTGGTGTTGTTTGTTACACTTCGACACCTGGAGAACAGCATTACACCTGCTGTATATTTTCTAGACTGTTTGCGGCTATGGTGCGCAAGACGCCTTACCATTCCGTCCATTAAAGGAAGGAGAGCTTTTCTTTGTAGAGGATCGGGAGATAAATCTGGTGGAGTTGGCACTTGCTACTAACATTCCCAAAGGCTGTGCAGAGACGATGGTTCGAGGTAGGGCGGGAACGGGAAGCATTAGTGAAATGTATTCATGATTTACAATTTATTTATTTTTTTTACGTTTTGTCTCATCGGCAGTGCATGTGTCATATCTGGATGGAAAAGGCAATCTGGAACCTCAAGGGACAGGTAAATCTCAAATATTTGAATTATAATATCATTTTAATTGATTTGTCAGGTGCATCTGTATCAGGGGGTGCGGGGTGGGCCTGTGTGAAAAAGTATTTATAGTAATTTTTTTAAATAAAGTGAAACTCCTTTTATGGTTTCTATTTTATTTAATATACATTTTATGTGTATGACCCATATAAACAAGAACATATAAAATACAACACGGAATTTAAGAACAGCAATATAAGAAAGCACATTAAAAAAAAACCTTGGAAATCATTGCACAATGTTGGTTGGTTATTTATTTATTTATATCACCAACAAAATAATATACTGTAAATATTCCATAGTTCACCCAGCTCTATTTTGTGTTTGTTTACTTGTATTCTTGGTAGTGCCAATGCGTCGTCTCTATCAGAGGATCTGTGAAGTTTACAACACAGAACGCGAGCCATTGTATGGAGAGGATCCCATCTGATGAAGGGACTTGTGCTATTTTTAAAAGTTGGGGTCAGTAAGATTTGTATTTTGTTTTTTCAATGAAATAATGATCATATTGAGAAAGGATGAAATTAAATTGATCAGTAGAGACATTAAAGACTTTTAATTGTCAAAACCATTTCTGTTCGATAATGCTATTTTAAACTTCTATTTTATCAAAGAAATCTGAAAAAATTAGCAAAACATTAAAAAATTTGCCAACAGAGCAAAGATGAGGGGAGAGCCGTTTGTTTTCTCTGCTAGTATAATAATTTTTCTGCTTCAATCAGGGGCTTGCTAGACCTCCGTGCCAATTCAAAGATCGGCTGCACTACTGCCTTACTGCGTTTAAGTCATCAGTGGGGTAAGTTGCGGTTCCAGTGTACAAAAGGCTGTCATACTTAATTACCTTTTACTAATTGGTCTTTTTTTGTAATTACTGTAAAAATAGTGAAACTTGTTACATGACCTTGTGCTCTTTGATGCATATTATAATCCTTGAATCTCTTCCTTCTTTTTAGGTTGAAGGCAGTAGTAATGAATCTGGATCCGTTAAACAGCTCATACACATGGTGAGAGTTTGGTGGCAGACCGTACCTGTACTGGGCCATATGGGAGCAGTCTGGGTCCAGTGTCATGTATGCATCTGGAGCCTCTGGCGCTACACAACCCCCTCAATGACCACTGGACCTTGAGAGACTATGCAGCCCTTCTGCTCAGCCACATCTTCTGGTATTTCTTTAGAATCCTGCAGTAAAGTTAAGCTTTGATAAATAATTCCAGTTCAAAAACACTCGTCTAACTGATTGTTTTTCTCATGTTGACTTGTAGGACACATGGTGATCTTGTGAGGTTTTTTTTCTTCTTTTTTTTCTTTTTTTTTTTTGTTTTTTTTTTTTTTTTTTTTGGCGTACCATCAAGATTCCTCACTGTTTGCAGAAGGGTCTTTCCGATACGGTTGACCTCTCTTTCCCAACATATGGAGCAGTAGTGGGTCTGCATGCTCTCGGCTGGAAGGTAAACACAGACAGCACAACAGCCACAAACACAAATACGCTTTTTACTACTAAATGTCGCACTGTTTGTGTGTGTGTTTTGACACAGGCTGTTGAACGTGTGCTGTATCCTCACCTCCCTGCCTATTGGGCGAATCTACAAGCTGTGCTAGATGATTACTCTGTGTCCAACGCACAGGTGAAAGCAGATGGCCACAAAGTCTATGGAGCCATTCTGGTAGGTACAGTACTTTCGACAATGACTGTAGTGCTTGTGTTTTTTTTCAGGATTCTGATATAAATGTATTAGCTTATTCAAGTTTATTTGTTTGTACACCGCTTTTATTTAGCCAGAAACCACAGAGAGGCCCTTAAGGCTGCTGGATAAACAACTGGTTTATAAGAGCTCCTCATCGCAAGTTTAGAAAGATGGTTTGCTCATTTTGTGTTCCCAGTTGCACATTATAAGAGACCCAAACTCGCAGCCCTTGCAGAGATGGAGTTCTTGTGGAACAGCATTTACTGCAAACCAATCTGCTGAAAACACCAGAAAAACCGAAACACCAGATTCATGAGCTGCTCTCACGTGTGAAAGAACACCGTGCCGCTCTTCATTTTGAAACATGATGTGCATATATTTATTTAATTAAATTGCAGGCTTTATAGGCTATATTGAGATTTTGTTTTCATTGGATAATCACATACCTTCCATGAAAACAGGTTGATTGACCAACCCAAATGTCTCTTATCTAAATCTTTATTTATAGGCAAAGTAACATTTACTTCCTCCTGAAGGGTGATGGCCCGGGGGTTTGTGGTGAGTAGCGCGTTTGTGAAGAGGAAGGCGATCAAGTATGACCTGGGCCAGCAGAAGGAAGGACTGGTGGTCACAAGGCACACGTTGCCACAGGGGTGTCGGTGGGGTACTCACGCAGGGAAATACTCACTTGGGCCCATCAGCCCGCCTCCCGAACCTCTTTCCGAACCCCCTCTTGGCATTGCAAGCCATCTCCAAGCAGGTGGGAGTGGACTGTCCAATGGGTAGGAGTGGGACTACTGTATCTCTTCCTGCATTGAATGTTCACTGTGAACTTTCTAGCTCCTTTTTTGGAGACAGTCTGGATGTACGCTTCAGCACTGACCGCACTAGGTGGTGCCCCACCTCAGGTTCCTGCCAACCACTAGAGGGCAGAAAGAGGCCAGCGAGTGGTGGCAACTTGAGAATTACACGAAAAATGCCCCAGCTAACTGACAGTATGATATTAGCAAGACAGAGGAAGCCTCGTATGGAGACCACAAGCCACAAAGCTGGCTGCTACCGTCACAGGGAGGTAGGAGTCGAATGATTGAAAATTTGTAATTGAGTGGAACAATTGGGTTCCAGAAGTAAAATCCTATAATTTTCTCCAGTGGGGAATTGAGTTTTATGGAAGCTTGTTAACGCCCTTGCATTAAAAAAAGAAGTAATTTCAACTTTTTATCTCCCAAAACTCGCATATTGCAAGTTAAATAAACACGAATTCTGAACTGCATAGAATAGTTGAGAAAAAAAAGTCAGAATGACTGATGGTACCTCGTGAAGTATGGGGTAAGGAAGAAAGTCAGACAGACTTGTAAGATAAAAAGTTACAATTACCTTTTTTATTTTTAATTCGTAGAAGGAAAAAAAACAGAATTACAAGATGTGAACTTTAGAGAAAAAAAGTCTAGAATTTATATCTCGCAATTTTGAGAAGTCCAAAATGCGATAATACGAGATAAAGTCGCAATTACCTTTTTATATATTTTTTTATCAACCATTTTATCCATCTATTGTTAATGATATCTTATAAATCTTTTTATAACAGACCTATTGTGAGATACGAGGTTGTTAATAGATGAGCTTTTTAATGAAGCCAGCATTTTCAACTTATTTGAAAAATAAGCAGAATTCCTGATGAAAACATGCATTACCCATGATTCTGCAAAGAAGTCTCAACTGATCAGAGAATCACGACAAGCAAATTGCGCCAAAAAGATAACATAACAGAGTCAGTCTTTTTATGCTCTCAAACAGCTTAAATATTTGTGCGTGTGTGTTCCAATAAATGTAAAATACATAATTTATATATATCTTTAAATTTCAAATTTTCATTATTTATTTGATTTGATTTTCATTCAGTGCTTAGATTTGTAGCTCTTTCTCTAATTCAGGCCATTTAGTCTTGAACCTTTGTCTTTTTGTCCAATATTCAAATACTGTTTTGTTTCAAATCAAAGTTTGCAATATTGTGATTCACCCCGTAGCTGGTTGGTTTGGTTCTTGGCTTCAACGAAAATGATCAGGTCTTGTCATTTAAAACTCAACAAAATATTTAGCGAGAGTGCATTTCTGACTGGTGGCCTCCTTTTTGTCCCGTGTGTGTGCAGATCTCTTGCCCGCTCTTCATCCTCCTCATCTTCCGTCTCACGTTCCAGGTCATCTTCGTCACGTCCTGGACGTTCAACCAGCCAATCCCGAGACATTTTCCCTAAAGCCCGCTTCCCGCTGCCTCAGGCTGGACCTCCTGCTTTCTCTTTCATCATTGGCGGGCGGCAGATGGGGCGACGCTGTCAGGGAAGGCGCTTCCAGACAAGCTTTACTCCAACTCCACCTCATACTACCCTCCCACCTCGTGCTTACGCCCACAAGCTGCCGGTCATAGGGAGAGTCAGCAAACCTGTGCGCCGCTGGACATGTTCCCATTACTCTCTTCACCTGCCTCTTTAAAATGCGTGAACCACGTGACCACAGTGTCATCTCATCAAATGGCTGCATCTTCGTAATTACAGATGAACAATTGTATATGCTCTATGCAAACAAGGCAAGTATTATTGTGAGGAAATAATTTTGAATGAACACTCGAGATTTTTATGCTATAACTGCAGATTCTGATCAGTAGCATTAACTTTGAGTTCTCTTATAGTTATTTCTGTATGTACCACAGATAGTATAATAGAACCTGACACCAAATAGAGTTTATATTTACTGTACTTACAGCAGGATGAAGCTGAACAGATACTGCTATACAATTGCCTTGTTTATTAGAGTATTTATATATGATTGAATGTCCCTTTTTACGTTTAACTTGTTTTGTAATGATGTAGGCCTGTAAAAATAAATACATTATGTAATGTACTCACAAGATATTTTATTATTTTGTATTTAAATTGCCAAGTCTGTTTATAATGCCAATGATTTTCTTTTTTTAGGCCTGGTAATAAGCTGCATGTCAAATCGAAACCCCTTTAATTAATTTGGCAATAACCGTACTTAATGCATTACTCTAAAGGAATTGTTAAAAATTATTTAAAAAAAGGAATATTAGCATGGTTTTCAGAGAATAATTCTTAAATCATTATGCATTTTAATTAATCTAAAGCATTCTTTTTAAAGGGACAGTTCATCTTTTGTGGAGGGACATGGTCATGAAAGAAGAAAAAAAATTTGCGTTTCCCTGAGAAACGTTTGTGATGGAAATAATATAAGCAATGAAAATATAAATTTTCCTCCCATCTCATATTTTTTCCCCCATTACCATGTCCCCTTATTCTTTCACTGGACACAAGAAGTTACCCGGGCCCTGAAATGATTTATTTTTCCGTACAATGAAAGAAAATAGTGATGTTCTTGGTGCGTCATTCATGCCAGTGATGCCTTCATGACGTACCAAATTCGATCAAGCACAAATGTGAATAAGAGAGTGATGGTGGGAATATTTTCAGTGATTAACTTCAATTTCAGTCTGTTCACCACAAAGCTATCGTATGGCTACAGAAGAACATAAGGCATGACTAATTTTGTTGTAATTTCATGATGCTTACTGTTCTTTTTGGACCTTGGTATCTGTCTATGCATTCTTCAAAATTCCTTCATTTTTGTTCCGTAGAAATTCTCATGGTTTGGAGCAACCATAAGGGTGAGTAGGTGTCAGAATTTTAGATACAAAGTTCTGTTCTGATGATAACTGGACTGAAGTCAGTTAGTGAGCATGTTGAGGCAGCTTCATATTTTGAAAAGTTTGGTTTAGGCTCTGCTTTAGCAGACAGGTGAAGGCTGATGCTGTCGCAGATGTCTGCTGACCTGTTGCATTAAACTTTCAGCATGGTGTTGAACTCTCCATGTCAGAGCCCAGGTTTGGTTACACATGCAGCACCTTAATGTTCTACAATACTGAGGCAATACACACACAAAAACTAGTTTAATAATGGCTTTTTTTGCAGACAAAGCCCTGACTTTTCTTGAGTCCGACAGCGATGAATGCAACTTCGACTTTACGTCGTCGCTGTTTTTCGTTATTCCGTTCCTCACGACCACAGGTGAGCAGCAGTCACACATTCATTACAATGCTAGCTGAATGTTTCACGTTGAAAACTACCTCTATGAATTTATTCAACACAAACATGAATTTAATAATCTAATATTCTAATTATTTAACTTGTGGAGCATTTACGGTCTAATATCTGCTGAGAGGCTATGTTTGTAAACCGCTCAGACAAGAAGCAATTGACAATGTTGTAGGCCCTATACAGCCAAGAAGCAAATGTAAAGTTTATTCCACAGTTTTTCTGTCTGTCTGCCTGTTTGTTTAGAAATATTAGCTCTGTCATTCGAGTATACAGTCAACCAATGCATGAGCTATATATAATTTCGATCAAAATAAATTATACATTTTAAATATTAGTATTTAAGTCTTCACACTCAAAATGTTATTTATTTATTTATTTAGAACTTGGATTAACCATATCTTATTTCTTACAGTAAACAAACCAAATGCATGTTCTCTTTATAGATATTCTAAATGCATAATTTTTGTATTTTAATCTTAATATTAATACACATGCAAACTAAACATTGAGTTATTAATAGGCTTAGAACTTGAATTTTAAGCTTGTTTTCATTTAAGTATAGTCAACTTACCAGATGCATGATTGTTTTATAGTTTATATTTAAAATGATGAATTTATTTTAAACTTAATATTTAATTTTCCACACTCAAGATGAATTTGATGTCTGTATACAAAAATTCAAACCTGCAGTGTAATTTTGGCAAGGCACAATGTATATACTATCAAACGGCACAGTATCCTCAAAAGCAGTTTTATTTGGTATCAGGATATATTAGTATGTTGCGATGTGAGAAATGTTGCTTTGGCAACTAGCTTTTATTTCAGTTTATATATTACGTTTATTGTATTTCAAGTAACAAATGTTGTTGTTTTTCTATGGTTTTAGTTAACTAAAATAATCCTGCTTCAAAATCTATATTTGCAGGTTATGGCACCACTGTGCCTCTTTCGGATGAGGGCCGTGTGTTCTGTGTTGTTTACTGTCTTGTGGGCATCCCCTTCACCCTGCTGCTGCTGTCCAGCCTCACTCATGCCCTTCTGCCCTGGGTAACACACACCCCTAAGTTTTTTCCCAAGTTTTTTGTTTTTTTAAAAACCCTTCCCAACAAAAGTCTTCTGGGGACTTTCTCGCAAACCCATGCTGCATTGCTGCACGCAGCGTGAGCGCATTGGGACACGCGAATTGTTCGTTCTTTGCTGCTGGTGCCCTCTGCCTGCTGGAGAATGACTCGGAGTAACTGAAGTACTTATTTTGTTTATCTCACTTAGCACGACAGGACTTGTTGACTACCTGCCCGGGAGGACGCAAAGCCGAGCAGCACGCCAAGGGCTGGAGTTTGCAACCTCCTGTAAGTCGCAACACTTCTTTCGCTTTCAATGGTATTTTATCAAAAAAAAATGTATATGGTTTGTATGATTAAAAATGGTCTTAAAAAAATCATTAAATGTGGTATGCATGCTAAAATAGTATCTTCTCAGTTATTTTTGCTTGATTTTCCCAATACACATATCTAAACATCTTTAAATCAAAGATACAGTGACATGCAAAAATGGAAGATGAGTAGTCTGTCGTCTTGATTTCTGAAAGAAACAAAGGAATTTACTCAAGCAAAATATCTGCCAATGGGTGAGGAAAACTTGTTACCTTTGAATTAAGTTGATTTTGAGCCCATTGGCAGATATTTGTTCTTGTTTTTTTAATAATAAACTCACTTCATATTGATCAATTTCAAAGAAAACATGACTTCTTATCTTATGCAGTTCTGCTTCTCAAATAAATGTACCTTGATTTAAGAATCTTTAGACATTTGCAGTGGAAACAAAAATGCTGAGGAAGAGCATCGCCTTTTTTGCGGTGTGATCAGAAGGTACAGTAAATGTTATTTCCATATTGCAGTGGTTGGGAGTTGAGGTATATCCAAACATTATTAAGTTTTCAGTTAGTTAGTGGGTTAGTTAGTTGATTAGTAAGTAAAATGAATTTAAAAAATGATAGAGATTGTTAGAATGCTGTATTTTCAAACTTTGAAGTGTTGCTAATCTAAATTCATTGTCTGATCTTTATTGACTTAAAGGGGTCATATGATGCGATTTAAATTTTTCCTTTCTCTTTGGAGTGTTACAAGCTCTTGGTGCATAAAGAAGATCTGTAGTTGCAAAGACTAAAGTTTCAAATCTAAAGAGATATTTTTTATAAAAGTTAAAGAGTCAGCCACGCCTACCTAAAATGGCTCGTTTTAACATGCCCCCACATGTCTACATCACTATGTGGGAAGATTTGCATAACGCTGCCCAAATGTTCACGCAAAGAAAGAAGGTGTAACTTTGATTCTCGCTGTAGTATTGTTGCTGCCGCCGCCATGTTGTGGAGATGCTGTGTTTCATTATGAAAGCGAAACTACATTGTTTGGCCATCCAAAAATGGACACGACTAGAAATCAGTGGTTAAGTGGTATTTACAACACTGTTCCAGAACAGTTCAACAAAAATATTCAGATGTGTGCAGTGCATTTTATGGAGGATGAGGACTGTTTCCTGGAAGAGTAGCCTACAATGCTGGTGTCTGTTTCTATAAAGTGTGGCAATTCCAACTTTGCAAGGACAGTCTGGCACTTCTGACTCAGACTGTAAGTACGTTTTTATATTTAAGGATTGCCACTGTGATTCACCACGGACGAGTTTGAGGCAGGTAGGTAGAGCTTGTTGTTGCGTTCTCCGATCCCAAATGCAGCCATGGTTTTTATGTTATGCGGCCGCGCTACGCTGCCACGTCAAAAAGACAGTATTAGTCATTATAATCAGTAATTATGTCCCCACTGGATGCAACACATGCCTCGTTTATAATGGGTTTTCATGTTTTTGAATCATCGCTCCGGCCTGACAGGGCATCAACACAGTATGTGAGGGGCGTAACATTTCCGTCACGCTTGAGGTATTCAGCCAATCACAACGCACTGGATAGCTGGCCAATCAGCACACCTCGCTTGTTAGACCAATGAGCTTTGTAAAAATCGACACGTTTCAAAAAGGCGGGGCATAGAGGAGAAACAATAATGTACAGTATGTGGAAAATAATGTGTTTTTTTAACCTTAAACCACATAAACACATTTCATTACTCCAAATACACAAAATAATGTTCTTTTAGAACAGCATCATGACCCCTTTAACTTTTCTTTACTTTGTTTTTTTATGCGTTGCATTGCATATCGTGCCACGTAAACATACAACCATGTTGTGAAACCTGCAGAAACCCGAATTTAGATTCCTCTTGTTTTCAGGTTACCTGATGCTTGGACTGATTGTCTTGCTTGTTGTTATGGAAAGCTTCTGGGAACTGCAGCAGGTTCAAGCCATTCTGCGTTTTTTCACTGGACCGCAGCAGGGTGAGCTGAAGGGGGTGGGTTTGGATGAGCTTGTGCTCAGTGGTGACATGGCAGGTGCTGAGGAGGAACCTCATTACACTCTCTACCTATATCCACTATCTCCCCTGCTTTCTCAGACTCACCTGCAACTCCAACAATAGAGCTGCCACCGATCTTTGGCCTGCCACCCATTGTGGCCACCAAGGAAAATGTTCCCCCTTCACTAAGACCAAACCCCACTCCAGATCCGTGTCAACCCACTTCCACTACATAACTGATACAGTGGAACTGGACATTGTAAGAAGAATAAAAAATATGCAAGAATGAAGCTGGCAACCACTAGGTGGCGATATTGGTTCATTTTCTTCAATGCTCTTTGGATTGTACAGTCAATACAAAATTTTATTTATTTATTCTTTTGACCTGGTTGGATTTAGCATATCTTTTTTAAAGTATATAATCAACTTGCAAAATGCATAATATATTTGTAGTTTATATTTTAGATTTATTGTAATCTAAAATCTGTTATTTATTCATTCATTCATTTTCATTTGTTTATCATATTAAATGTATATATTTTTATATTCAATTTTAAACTAGAGACTGATATTTGATTTGTTTTAAATTGATTTGGGCTGCATATCATGCAGTGAGTGTAATTTGGCCACATACATTTATAATCTGCTTTATAAATAAATAATGTGCATTATAAAAACCAGATTATAAAATTATGTCATGGACATGTTTGGATCATATGTATATGTATATATATATATATATATAATTTTTTTTGTGTGAATAATACTAAAGTACAAAAAATATATATTTTTTGCAAAAAAGCCTGTACGGATTTTATCAAAAAGTACTAGTAAGATTATTAAAATTTAAATTAACTGTAAAATATACTTTGAAATGCAATTTATTCCTGTGATGGCTAAGCTGAATTTTCAGTGTCTTTACTGTCACTTTTGATATATGCATTACTGACCCAGAGCTTTTGAATTGTAGTGTATAATGACCAAAACTATCATATATTTGACCTTTTTCAAAGTAGCCACCCTCGATTACAGCTCAACCAACCGCATTTGGTGCATCCTGGGAGTAAAATATTGAAACACTATTCTGGACACTTTTTTTGTGCTCAAATTCTTCCATTTAAAAAGTAAATGCATATAATTTAGGTTTTGTAAAGAAATTCAATACAGACACGGTTTATCTTCAAAATCATTTCATGATTTTAAATGAATTTAATGATCAAGATTTTTAAATTCATTCAAATATGTCCAAACATTTAGACTAGTGTATGAAAAGCAAAAATTAATTATCGTGTTTATTTTTATATGCAGCCTATTACAATAAAAATATTCAATTTGAGATGTTCATGTTTCACATGTTGTTCTTCGTAGTTGCAGCGGGGGGGGAGCAGGTGTGTGTGTCTGTGAGTGTATGTGTGTGGGACAGTGACTCCGAATCAGTGCCAGTCTGACATAAACACACTTCACAGGCTAAGCCTCTTTCTTTGCAATGAGGTCATATTCTTAATTCTATTATGGTCTTCAGTCATTTACTGTTCAATTCTGCAGTAGACTACTTGTGCTAGAGACTGCATTTAAGTACATTTAAATGCTTCTTTTGCATAGGCTTTTGTGTGATAAAATGTTACTCTAATTAAAATACCATGATAGGAAAATCAGCATGATTTTTGTATACATGTGTATTGTTTGGCATAAACTTTCTAAATATCTTCTAAGGAAAAAGTGGCTTTTAAATAAGGCAAAAACCCATGACTTTGGTCCTAAAGTATCAACAGAGAATATTACATGGCATTTATTTTTTGTCACTTTAGAAACTAATTGTGTGTGTGTGTGTGTGTGTGTGTGTGTGTGTGTGTGTTGAAACGGTTGCTTCTGAGATCTGTTGATGTGGTTACAGGAGCTGTATGTAGGTCAGGACTGAAGTACTAAAGTTGAACCAAAAGCTGGTTGCAGGCTGGGTAACGAAAACTCAACATAATTTTTAGTACTTCATAAACCGTAGTTTAATAAAGCTGCCAATATATATATATATTATATATATATATATATAAGCAAATGCATGGCGAAAATAGGCAATAAGTAAGATTGTTTCCCTCAAGTATCTAAGGCAGAGAATGGAATTCTGTTACAAGGACAGAAGTCCTTGACCGAAGAGGCTGACGTGAACTTCCCCGAGGAGTTGAGGAAATTCAGGGTGTTTCCTCATTCTTTACTGGGAGGAAATTAAGCACAAACAACATTATCCAAAAACTGACAGAATGAAACTTTTTAAAAACTCAGCAGGTCCGTACCGAGCTATTAAATCAAACTTTAAATTTCATTGGCTTTAATTCAAATACATTTGAATTGACTATATTACAGCCCATGTTGAGGCAGATGCATTGGTATATTCATTGACCCTTGTACCTCAGGGATAATGCGTTCACACCTGTCAACTGCGTTTGCATTCAGATGGACAGTAAGCAGGTGTTCCAGGATGTCTATATTTGTCACTGTTATATTGGATATTGAACGATGGTGGTAAGGTAACAGACACAATGTCATTTTCCATAGAAAGCGATGTGTTTGAAAGATTATGATGGATCTTTCTGTGAATAAGTTAATGTAGGTCTTGTTCATAATGTGCGTCTATAGAATGTTAGGCGACGATGATAGAGGGACATCTGGAATATGGGGTTGGGGCAGCTCTTAAATGTGTTGATGTTTCTATGGTTTAAATCGGTACTTTGGTGATCTGTTCGTTTTGTCTTTACATTGTAGTTATTAAAAAACATTTTATTTTTTTTTAAAAAAAAAACCAATATAATAGACAAATTTATTAAAATTCCAAGTACAGTAAAGTGATTTCAAAAAAATATGCGGACCACACTGAAACTGTAAAATAAAAAATTGTCTCACCATTTGTAATTTACGAAACCGAAGGTAGAATATTTGTATGATTATTCTTATTAAAATCTTGTGAAACATTTCTGTACTATTCATGGGGTAAACTCAGTCAAATGTAAGTAAATGACACCTGCTCAATTCTGTTTTTGTTGGTGGTCCAATTCTCTGATCCATTGTTCAGCACCCCCCAGGTAAGATGTGTTTCTTGAAATTAAGACATTTTTGTTATTTCTTTTCATATCGTTTTTCACTCCGATTGTTATGCTGATAATATAATTTGTACATAAACTACCGATTTTAAAAATGTTTTGAAAAAACTAAGAACTTTATGTCCAAGGATGCATTTATTTGTCAAAAAATACAGTAAAAACAGTAATATTGTGAAATATATTACAAATTAAAATAACTGTTCTATATTAATGTATTGTAAAATGAAATTTATTCCTGTGATGCAAAGCTGAATTTTCAGCATCATTACACCAGTCTTCAGTGATCCTTCAGAAATCATATTAATATGCTGAGTTGCTGCTTAAGAAGTGTTGAAAACAGTTGCGTTCCTTCATATTTTTTTGAAACCATGACACATTTTTTTCAGGATTCTTTGATGAGTAGAAAGTTCAAAAGAACAGCATGTATTTGAAATGGAAATGTTTGGTAACAATGTGAAAGTCTTTACTTTCATTTTTGATCCATTTGATTAACCTTTTGAACGGTGGTGTCCATTTTATAAGCAGTGATCTTCATGGCTGAAATGGTTTAGTGATGAAACTGTGGTGTATTTTAAGAAATGTACCAGTGGCACTCAGATTTGTTTAGGCTTGTCTTCTTTTAGAACATTTCCTGCAGTTGGTACTTGGGCATGAGGAGGTCAAAGCCACAGGAAAACAGGAAGTACTGAGACCACGACAAGCTCAACTAACAGGAAGTGTACAGCTTTGAGCAGGAACCTTATTCGTGATCTGTAAGTTTATATTACAGCTCTCTCTCTTCCCATGATCCCTCTATTAATGTTCTGTTATTCTTGGCTTGATGAACAAATTCAAATGACTCAACTAGTTAAATTAATCTAGTTACTCTGTTGTCATATTCCAGAGAGGAGTTCAGAAGAGAAATCGCTGTAATAAGAGACAGGCAGCTGGAACCATATTTTGATTGGGGCGTTTTGGATAGAGGATCTTGGTGGGTTTATTTTGGATCTGGTAATCCTTATTAAAGACTGTGTCAAAATAGAGCCTCAGAGATTTTTATTTTGCATTGTGTGCTCCTTTGGTTTTGGACTTGCCACACCTGCCAAAGCTAATCTAAACTCTGATCAGCAGGGGCAAGTTTCAGCCTGCCCCACTCATACTGATCTAGATTCAGCTCCAGGTGCCCAGATCATAATCAAAATGATGCTATGATGTCTACAAAACTGGTCTCAGGTCATAATAACAGAACATCAGGCTACCTGCTATTTTAGCCACACCTAAACCTAGTTCAAACAGTATGACTGTACTGAGCAAGAACAGTCAACTGTAGCAGTTCTAGAAGTAATGCAAAGTAATATCCCACTTTTGTTGACACTAGCCATTGGTTTTATTCTATTGTTTAAAGCACAGTGAAAAAAGTGCTTGCGAATGAGCTAATGGTGACCTTTAACCTTCCACAGAGTGCTTTGAATAGCCCTGTCAACCTCCATTCACTTCAACAAGACAAACTGCTTCCCATGGCAAGGTAAGAAAGCACAATGAAATATTACTTCACCTTACCCAGCAGGGGAGATCTGTGCTATATATCACATTTACTTTGCTCCTGTTAATATTTTTTACAGTTCATTTTACATGCTGACAATGGCAGGGCATGTTGTCACATTGTAATTTGTCAATAAACAGCCTTTGTCTTTTTAGACTGTTAAACGGTAAAACAATTGTTAAGCACAAAACGATTCATGAACGTGAATGAATTCATCGACAGCAAAAATATGAAACAATTTAGCAGACAAATATTGAAATGAATTCATTATTAAATGTATTAAACATATATAAATAGACACTTAAAAAGGTGTAGAAACGATTTTCACTTAGAAATTGCTAGTAAATGTCACAATAATAAAGAAACAGCAAGTAATATGTACACAACTTATCTTTATTTACAACTTAGAAAAATAAATCGTACAGTGTATCTACTATTATTATTATTATATTATTTTTATATATATATATATAATATATATAAAAAACACAAAACACAGTTGCATGTTACCGTGGGTGAAAATAAAAACATTTGTTGTTTGCAGCCTGAAAGGAAGAACGACCAGTTTTTTGTTTTTATCCAGGTATTTACTCAGTTGGCAACGTATAAACATCAAGTGAATGATTGATAACACCACCCAAGCAGAAAAAAAATTGATAAATACATTTAAAAAAGAGAATCACTGAGTTGAAAAAAGGATCACCCCTTGGTCAGTATGTGTTGAACCAATTTTGCTTAATTACAGCTTAGTCAGTTGGAGTGTCGTTATAAGGCTTGCACATCTGGAACCCTTTGAAATATGTGCCCACTCTTCTTGGAGAGTTGCTCAAGTCAGTAATTTGATTACATTCCCGTTGGTGGACGCAGTCTTCCAGTATTCCACAGATTTCATTGGGGGTTACAGTCTGGGCTCTGACTAGGCCAGCATGAAGGCATTAAACCTTCGTTCCTTCAACCACTTGTGTGCTCAGTTTGCTGGTGCTTTGGGTACATTATCATGTTGGAAGGTAAACCTTTTCCCATGGACAACTATATGGAAAGAGGACGGCAGAGTTTTCCTCAAGAAATTTGACGGGATTTTGCCCCATCCTTCCTCTATCCTGACAAGTGGCTCCAGTCCCTGCTGCAGAGAAACTCCCTCATAACAGGATTTCACCACTTCCACGCTTTACTGGAGGAATGCTGTTATTTAGATGGTGAGCTGCATTGGATTTCCGCCAGACATATCGTTAGGGGTTGAGGCCAAATAATAAAATTTTAGCCTCATCTGCCTCAGAATCTTCAATGTGCGTTTTGGAAAAGCTCAGTCGTGACTGCATGTGGCCTTTCTTGAGGAGTGGCTTTTTTCTTGCAACCCTCCCATACAAGCCACATGTGAGGAGAATTGGTGATGTTGTCACGTGCACACAATGACCACTCTTTATCATAAACTCCTGCAGCTGCTTCAGAGTTGCTGTAAGCCTCTTGGTAGCCGTTCTGACCAGTTTCCTCCTGGCTCTTTCATCCAGTGGAGCGATGTCCTGACCAGGGGGAGAGGTCGTGCTTGTACCATATACTTTCACTTCTAAATAATAGAATTCACTGTGTTCTGGAATTTGCTAAAGCCTGTTAATGTTTTGTATCAATATCCTAACTTTATCCCGGAGATCTTTTGACAGTGCCTTGCTACCCATATTTGATTGTTTGCTTCTGTTGCACTACCAAGGACTGAAATACTCCAGGAAAGCTCTTTTCATGCTGAGCTAATCAAAATGCCACAGCTGATCACAGTTGAAAGTCAAATGGCCTTGTGTGCCTTTGAGAAGGTGATTACTCATTTTTAGGAGGGGGTGATCCTTTATCCTCAGGACTTTTGTTTTTTTCTGATATGTTGTTTTATATCTTTCCTTGATGTTATAGATGCAAAATTGGTTAAAAAAGCAAGTTAGTAAATATAGCTGGATAAAACAAAAACTGTGTTCCGTCTTCATTTCAGGCTGCAAAGCGACAAAATGTGATTATTTATTCCTAAATGATGATGATTCCGCTGTGTCTATTAAACCTTTGAAATTACAATCACATCGGAATATTTAAACGTGCTTTCGCGCAGTCGCTGATCCAGAGAGAGCAACGCTCATCATGTGGGCTAAGCTTTAGCCTACAGTATGTTAGAAACAGCTTCACAAACAGTCAGTCTAGGCTACATTTCTGTGTTGCAAACATGAAATAATAACGAAAGTATTGGGATAAAAGTTTATAGTCCTGATATACAGTTTTTTTACAAATTAATCATTTAACATTGTGCGACCTTTTTGGACATTTTTGTCCTTTTGAGTTTAGTTTTTTTTGATCATTTTGCCTGTGTTATTGCCACATGCATACATTTTGGTACAGGTGTGTATTTTTATTGGAATTTTACTATTTCACTTCAATTTGCTTTAATAAATCTGCTTTGCACAAGGTACAAAAAATGGTTTCTCTCAGGACCTTAAGGACAAAAATGTCCCCATTGAAACCCATTAAAACTGCTATTTTTAATTGCAGTTCCATTTAACTGTAAAATGATGCAATTTTTGCTAATGGGCTTTCATTCTGTTGGCAAGGCTTTAAAATGATTTTTTTAATAATTTTTTTATCAGATAGTGCCATTTTTTCAGGTTTGACCTATAAAGAAAACACTCGCTTTATTTCTGTTTTCTGCTTATGCATATTATAGAGCCAATTGGATAAACAATGCAGCTAAAATTGTGTGGGTGTGTTGGTATGGATATCAGAGTGTGGTTTGTATGCGTGTCATAAAAAAAATTGTGTGTGTGTTCTTGTAAAATTTGAGAGAGAGAAAAAACTCTACTGCAAATCAAAAACTACACACTGTGTGCACCAGCAGAGTTACGTGGCATCTAATGGGGCAATCTGTGGGTATGACCCCCAAAACAAGTCTTAGGAAAGCTCATTTTTAGAGATCTCAACTCAATGTGGGAACTTACAACCGTTTAGTGCATGGCTTTGATTGTCTAGCAAGGTTAGAGTTCAAATGTTTATAACAAATATGTATTTTATATAAAATATTGTTCATAAATCATTTTCATAAACCTAAACATCTAGAACTCTTTTTTTTTGGGTTTCACTGTTTAAACTTTTTTTTACTTCAACAATACTATGCCATTCGGTCGTCTTTTAAAATGAGACCCAACCTACACTCTGTGTCCAGCTTCAGATTTTGACATGACATTTTTGTCCACTATGGAACCTAGGTGTAACTTTTTTTAATGGACGCCACAGGGTTACAGAATAAATATTTTTTAAATAGACTCATTATAACATTTAGGCTATAAATAGACTCATTTTGTCAGAACCTCAAGTAAATTAGTCTATATTTTCATAATCGTGAGAGAACCGTGATCTCTATTCTAAAAATCAATTAGGCCTATCCAGAGTCATAGCATAAAAAATATATAATATATCTGGCATCTAACTAATTGCCTACTATTAGCACTGTTTCTAATATTACAGTGCACAGACTATGATGTAAAATGCACAATTTTACAGACTTTATGTAGTACATTAACAAGGATTTGGTACAATAATAATGCCGCTTCTCATCCAGTGGCCCCCTTTTCTTTAGGTCCTTTCCGGGATCCATATCTACAATATAAATTTAAAGGGACAAATAAGGCTATACTTCTTAATATAACATTGGATCAATACATTGACTATATAGCTAAATTGGTGACCCAGCCATTCTAAGGGGGTGTAGGACGTGTCGGTTCAACTCAAGTGGTTGGTTGTGTTTCCTCTGATCTGTCTGCGCTTATCTTCTGCAGCCTTCACTTTGACATTTGGAGCATGAGTGAACGAGGCGGCGGCGCGGGGCGGCCATCCCTGAAACATCGGGGATAGGCGAAGTGACACAGCAATTCCCCCGATGTATTTTTAATTCATCAGTCTCTTCTGTGAGGAATTGTCTAATATAAGTGCAGTCATGACATCGGTTTGGAAGAGACTTCAGCGCGCTGGCAAAAGAGCGTCGAAGTTTCAGTTTGCCGCGTCCTTTCAAGAACTCACCGTAGAGTGCACTAAGAAATGGTAAGAAATGCGATTTCTCTTTTCGTTGCCACATGTTGTTGTTATACACTATCATATAGGTTTATCGTTTCTCTTAAGTTTGACGTATCTGCAGTAACGCCAGTGACCAGTGGCGACGCGACGCTATAAAATGAGAACGCAACGCTCCCCATTATAAACACCGAAGCTCTTGTGAGGTTGCAGGGTAGTGATGGTGTAGTTTACTGCCAGTGTGTTGTGGTTCTTTATAGTTCAAGAACGGATTATGCTGGCTTGTTTACACAGGCCAGCACATTTCTGTTTGTAGTAGTGAGTTTTGTTATTGGTACCTCCGCTTATACTTCAATTTTACTTTCAGTTCCCCCTAACAATGTCATCTTAATGGTTCCACTTGAAGCACATCTTCATGGACACTTGCATTAGCAGCTACAGATCAACTTCATTAGGCACTTACAGATGTTGATAAACAAAGTTACTACACTCTAAAAAATGCTGGGTTAAATATAACCCAGCGCAGGGTTAAAAAGGGACAAACCCAGCTATTGGGTTGTTTTGACCCAGCGGTGGGATGTTTTGAACCCAACCGTTGGGTCAAAACAACCCAATAACTGGTTTTGTCCATATTTTACCCAGCGCTGGGTTCTATTTAACCCAGCATTTTTTAGAGTGTAAGCAGGCCATTTATTTCCCATGCAATCGCACATAGTCTTTAAAACCTATATGTAATTCCCATTTCAAAACTATCTGAGTGGGTCAAATTGCTAAGCGTTTATCTAGATTGAGTGCTCTGCACCATTTTCTAAGTTGTTGCGGTGCTATTGCACTCAAAAAATGCGGGTTAAATAAACCAGTGCGGTAAAATAGGGACAAACCCCAGCATTGGGTGTTGGACCCAGCGGTTTGGTTAAAGGTGTACCCACTTCGGGGTAGTAACCCAGCCGCTGGGTCAAAACAACCCAATTTCTGGGTTTGTCTCTATTTTACCCAGCACTGGGTTGTATTTAACCCAGCATTTTTTAGAGTGTGATGCTTTTATTGAAGCAGTGCTTTTTGAGCCACTTGTTGCTTGTTTTTTTTCCTTTTATTTGACTGCCCAACTCGTTCATTAAGCACAGTTTATTTTTGTATACAAAACTAAATTCTAACGTGGAAGCATTTCGATTAAAAGATTTTTAAGATCACAAGAAACATTCAGAAAACGTCAGTCAGGTGTGCCAGACTTTGTATTCGCAATGGGGCAAGTCCAGACAGACCTTCCATTAGACGCACACATGTAAGGAGAGTTCTGGTGTCCTTTATTTGCTTAGTTATAGTTATTAGTTGAGTGCAGTCATCTAAATCTGAAATACTGTCATTTCAATGCAGTTATCTCAATAATTCCTTTTAACAAATAAATGCTCCTGCATTGTAGGCAAACTTAAAAATGTATTATTTTCCTGACAAACAACATCATAATGTGCATTAACATCATGTGACATTGGATTTTTGTAATCAATATTCCATCAAAACAATGTTAGTAGAAGGAAAAGAAGGATTCATACTCTTTTGACTTTATCATAGAGTCAGTGTTAAGAGAAACATGGCTAGCTCCGAAGAATTTGTGGTATGTGGAATGGCTGGAATGATTAAAGATGTTTGTTTTTTTGTTCTTTTTTTTATTTGTGTATTTATTGATTTATTTTTGAAAACTAGGCATCGAGCCTAAAAAGCAGACAGATGGTGTAGACATGCCTTTATTATTGGCTGAAACATGTTCACTTTGAGACACTACATGGTTAGCCTTTTATTGTTTAAAAGTTAAGAGTTGGTAAGATTTGGTTTTTGAACTCTCTTGCTCACCAAGGCTGCATTTATTGAATCAAAAATACAATAAAAACAGTAATGTTGTGAAATAGTATTGCAATTTAAAATACCTGTTTTGTATTTTTATATATTTTAATTGTAATTTCTGGTAGTCGAATTTTCAGCCATCATCTCCCAGTTTCAGTGTCCACTGATCCTTCAGAAATCATTCTAATACTGCTTAGAAATATTTATTATCATCAATGTTTAAAACAGTTGTGCCACTAACAATTTTTTGTGTGGAAACCATGACACACTTTTTCAGAATTGTTTGATGAATAGAAAGGTCAAAAGAACAGCATTTATTTGAAACAGAATTCTTTTGTAAAATTATAAATGTATGTACAGTTACTTTTGATTACTTGAATGCATCCACCCTGAATGCAAGTATTAGTTTCTTTCAAAAATATTACTGACCCCAAACCTTTGAACAGTAGTGCATTTCATGGAACATTCAGTAATATTAGCTGATGCTGCGATGATGTAATCTGACTTCTGTGGTCTCTGCAGCCCTCTGAGGTCCCTTAAGAGTGTGTCTTGTGTAGTCACATGACTTCACAATGTCTGACCTCAGAACAACTGGTTGATTCTATCAGTTAAATGACTATGCTAGTTCTTGAATGTGAAATGTGGTCATTGTTACAAGACAAGAATCTCTGATCGTAGTGTTTTAACTGGGTCAGTATTTTACATATCATTTAAAAAAAGAATATGTGTAACGTTTTAACAAGTAACAAGTTTAAACATTGCACCATCCAGTACCTCAAATCTAAATAGTTGTTTGTGGGCATACAACTTGATTCCCTTCTTATGCAGTTTAATAGATGTAGCACTGTGCTTCAGCCGCTTTATATCAATGCGTGTGCCATTTCCAAGTCTATTTCTGTGAACCCCATGACTCGCTTGGCCTCTTGCATCCATTCACGCAGCTGCTGCTGACACTGACCTGCAATACGAGACCCAGAGGCCCACGATTCTCTATCTCCACCTTTCCTTTTCTTTATTATGACTTCAAATGCATAGACATAATCTACTGCCAGTGCCATCATTTGGTTTTTCATCAGTTTGAGGAAATTATTTTATAGAAGCACTTCATGTCCCATTTATTTGACTGATCAGCACTTTTCCAGGTGTACTATTGAGTGATAGATGTTACAGGTGGGTTGCATGGGATGCCTGGAAAGGCAAAGCCATGTAGCTTATATCCCAATATTAAAGGAACGACCTGCATGATATGAGAGTTGCATAATTGCATAGTCATCTACACATATAAATAGTGTATGGTTGGTCATAGCTTGCACTTTAGTGTTATTTCACAGTTAATTGTGAAATTTACGGTAAGAAATGGCAGCTGTGGTTGCCAGAAATGCCACAAATATGGAAGTAACGTTTTAGGTTTTACTGATTGAACTTAAATATGCAGTATATAACAATGTATATTTCATTAACAATGATACATGATTCACAATGATTCATGACACAGTGTTAAAATACCAGCTTACTGAATTACTAAAATCTGTTTTGTACCTTTATAATACACTGACAACCATCACAAAACACAGACGGTAATGAGAAAGCCACATGTAGAATATAGTAGTTTAGTAAGGGAACTTACCATTAACCAATCAACAGGTTTTTCTGTAGCATTTTACGGTCTTTTACCATTAAAATTATGAACTTTTTTAGTAGTGCAGACATTTTCACTTTTGTATATGTTCAAAACAAGCATTGAAGCATTGCTGTTGAGATTTAGCATAAAGGTAATTGGCAAAAAAACTAAACAAAACAGAAAAAGTGGTTAGAAATGAGACATTTGAACCAAAATCACTTCCATGAGGAAGTGGCATAGTGTGTTAAACAGCTGATCTGATAATGTTATTGTAAGGAGAGTCCACACCCTCCATTGAGGGAAGAGAGATCAGTTTGATGTAGACACACTGGGGAAAAGTAGAGCAAGTTTCAGGTTATATTTCCCACAACCACATTTAAGGGCAACCCTCCTCACACCTCTCTCTGTCAATACTCAGTCACTTTAGCTTACAATTAACTTGCACTTCTTTTTTTAAAAAGGTAATATTTTTATTGTTTATATAAGGTAATATAGTTACTGATTATTTAATAATTTTTTAAAACCTGAGGTCCATTTATGATAGCAGTAAGTTTTTTTTCATCCTTTATTCAATTCAAGATTATTCAATTCAACGTTGCAAAGCAACTTTTCAGAAAATTAAGTTTCTACACTATTTAGTAGTAGCTTATCAGTGGTGACTGTCAGTTAATGTACATGCTAAATGTATTTATGCAAAATGTATGCATCAGTAATTGTGCAAAAATAATTTCACTGATTTTAAATATACAGAATATATGTTATTGGCATTTAAATGTGGGTGGTCAAGGATTCGTCTGTCTGATGTCTGAAAGTTGTGTAAGTGTGTAGAATGAATCCTTTTTGTTCCTTTTTGAAATATAACACTATAATAATATACTAATATAGCATTGTAGCCAACAAAGGCTTTGCTAGTTTGTGAACATGGATTTAAAAAAATACCGCATGAAACCGAAACAGCAGACGAGCTGAATGAGACGCAGATTCACTCTCTGCCAGCAGGTGGCGCTTAAAGCGTTTTCTTGGTTTCCGCTGTAAACAAAGCAGTGCTGCACTTATGAACTTTAATATGCATTATACAGAGGAAAGATGAAAAGAAAAAATACCATCGATAGACATTCCTCATAATGGGATTTCATATAATGAACCTAATTGAATCGCGATTTGTTTAGCATCTCAACCGATTTGAATCGTCACATATTTAAATCGATTTTCAACCGGCTCGCGGTTAATCGTTACATCCCTACTATTTGGACTTGGCAGTTTTGAGATGAAAATTACAGCATGTTTTCATAGTACAGGGAACTCTTTTATCTCAAATGATTTCTCATGTTAGCATGGACATATTTTAAGATATGTCACATGTGTTGGATATTGGCCTGACCTGTCATGGTGCGTCTCTGTTACTTTTTTTTTAAATAGCAGAAACATATTTTGTTCTGCAACTGCTCACATCATGCAAAATGCTAGCCTGTTAGAACAGGAACAAATAATTTGAACTTGATCTTAAAGAAGCTCCAGCATTCCACGCAATAAAGCCAGCTAATGTTTTCCTGTATGTGGGTCAGATGAGTAACCTAATAACCAAACTGAGTGCGGTATAGTAGTCCCTTTCTTCATGCTGATGGAGACTAACCTCCTTAAAGCAATGCCCTAAGGAATTTTAGGTGTATGATTGAAAATCTTCGTTATATTTTCACTGTTTGAGTCATTTTAAATGTCAGTTCTTTGTGAAGAGCAATACAGCTTCGTCCATTGTTCCATGCTCACTAAACAAACTGAATGATAGTGTATTATATGTACTCTCAGTGATGAACAGGAGCTATGATGTTTCTGCTTTGTTACATGTTATTGTGTGTTATTTGTCATTCACAGGCAGCCAGACAAACTGCGAGTGGTTTGGACCAGACGAAACAGACGCATCTGCAGCAAGGTAGAAGGAGGATGTGGGCTTTTAGAGTTACTGTTTCCACGTTTATAGTTTTCAAGTGCTATATAAAGATGTGGCTGTGGTTACTGTACCTTGACATTTATTCAACTGGAATAGTAAAGCTAGAGCACAACTGTAAGTGCAGAACAGTACATATTTGTTTTTCTTGTTTAAGATTACGATTGGATAGCATTTTGCTAGTAAAGTCAGGACATGTTCTCTAAATTTAATCTTTACAAATTTTACAGAGGAGGACAATAAATATCAGCATATTAGTGTCATTAGTAACCACGCAGAAAATGTTTGCAAAGCAGAAAGAACAAGTACTTCCTCCTAGCACATAAATCAATTGGTGGCACTGATTGGTGATGCAATAATAATTTCAACACACAAATACAGTGGGATGATTCATTAATATAGTTGAAGCCTAATCCTTTTATACCTTATTATTAGTGATTTTTTTTTTCATTGTGTAAACATCAGATATGTTTATCTGACTGGGTATCAGCAGCTGTGTTAATAGCAGTATTCTCATTGTCTTGATCAGCTTCATTGCTGGCAGCCAGGTATCAAGAACCCATACAGGGGGACTGTGGTTTGGCAGGCTCCTGAGAGCGTGGACATCTCTGTCACTCTTTTCAAGGTGAATATATGATATAAAAAGAATTCCATAAACGCTACCATTTAAAAGTTTGCGTAAGATTATTAGTATTATTTTTAAAGAAATTAATAGTTTTATTCCGCAATGATTTAATTGATTCAATCTTTTATATTGTTAAAAAAAATCAATTTGTTACCAGAAATTTTGTTTCAAATAAATTATGTTCTTTTTATCTTTCTATTGATAAGACAATCCTGAAAAAAAAGTTCATATTTTTCACAAAAAGTTTAAGCAGCACAACAAACCTGTTTAACCCTCGAGGCACAAATCAGCATATTAGAATGGTTTCTGAAGCATCATGTGACATTGAAGACTGGGGTAATTTTACGTCACAGGAATAAATTACATTTTAAAATATATATTATAGAAAATATTTATAATATTGAAATAGTTCCATCTATTACTGTGTTTTTGAAAAAAATAAATGCAGCCTTGGCAAACTTATAAAGACTTCTTTCGAAAACATAAAAAATGAAATCATCCCTAAACTTTTGACCGGTAGGAAATTGAGATAATTTGTGCAGTGGTGCTTAAATATGCCAATAATAAACTAATAAAAGTTGTAAACATGAATTTTGTCATTATGTTATATAAATATTATTTAAATGCCCTATAATCCACGTCCACATAATCAGCAATATTCGCTTTCCCTTTAGGATCCAAATGCAGATGAATTTGAGGACAAAGACTGGACCTTCATCATAGAAAATGTGAGTCTTTCTACTCTGTAATCTCACCCTGTTTATTAAAGGTGCTGCTAGCAATTTTAGCTCAACCACAAAAGCATTTCTGTTTTGGTTAAAAAAGTGTGGGCCACTCCCTGACTCTTTTTCTCTGTTTAATAAACTGAGGGCTGTGACAGAAACGGGTCAGGAGGATGTAGGAACATTTTACGTGTGTTTCTCTTTTGCAATATTTTGTTATCAAAAGCAATTTTGAAAAAGCATGTCTTGAATTATGTTGTGATGGCTTCATCGATTTGGCAGTATGCTATGGTTTGAAAGTACTGTGCTCTAACCCCATCTCATCCCAACAGGAAACAAAGGGCCACCGAAAACCTTTAGCGTCAGTGGATGTGAACATGAAGAAGTACGCGAGCGCGACCCCGACTCAGTTTGACCTGGCACTTACACTAAAGCCTCTGTCTGTGAAAGTGTTGGATGCCACACTTAAACTCACCCTGTCCTGTGTCTTCCTGAAGGAAGGCAAAGCTACGTGAGTTCGGATGACTTCAACATTCCACTAGGAAGATGTGTTTCTCTAGATCTGTGTAATGATGTAAAAGCATCAGTCAAAGCAGACGACTTACTATTAACTATACAGATCTATAGTTTTAGTAGGCCTTTAATTATTTTACTGTATTCTGTGTTGTGTATTCAGTGATGAAGACATGCAAAGTCTGGCGAGTCTGATGAGTTTGAAGCAGTCTGACATTGGAAACCTGGAGGACTTCAATGACAGCGATGAAGAGGAGGACAAAAGAATGTGTGCAGCAGTGAAAATGGCAACAGCAGTAATAGGTAATACTGACATACACTCACAGTCTTAAGTACACATACTATAAACCTTGACGCTGAAACCAGAAGTTTGGAAACAAGTTTAGAAACAGGCATTTCCTGTTCTGAAAAGGATATTTGCATTTTTTTTTCTTTTCTGGCGTTGTGTTGTTTCCTGGTTTTATGAAACTTGGTGGAGATGTAGATAACCTGGTGGTTGTTTGCTGATTTTAGTGGTTTGGTTGTATTGAGTTGATTTAATGTTTGCCAGTTAATGCTGTATTACAGCTGTAAAGGTAGCTTACATGAGGTTGGCCACGACAAACACAGAATCTGGAAATATTATCTCTCTTTCACGTTGTAGAATTCTCTTTTCTCAAACAGTCTCTTTCTTTTTCATTCTTTGTCTGTCGCCCTGTTCTTTCTGTCTGTGGTCAGCTCCTCTTCCTCCAGCTAGGAGAATACACGACAAGGCTTGGAGACCTGCTGTAGACACAGGTCCCTCTGACACAGGTAGATTACTGACTGCTCTGGCTTATTTTTCCACTCTCTTTCTTCTCTTTACACTGGAATTAACATTTTGTTTTTTTGGCATGATAATATTCAAATGAAGTACTATGGGGTGTTACAGTTTTCTACTGCTCAATTTGTATCATGACTGTTTCAGGTTGGTAAATACTTGCATCACAACTGGGCAGCACTGATTAAGAAATCTGAAGCTTGATAGTGCTAACTGAAAATTTGACACTGTGATTGGCTGATATTTATTCATTTGCATTGTTTGTTTTTCAATGAGCCCCTTTATTAAGTCTTATGCTATAGCAAAATGCACCAATGTATAAATAATGCACTTGGACAATTTAGTTCAGTAACATTTAATGAGTATGATTATATTAATTTATCTATTATTGTATATTCTAAATTTACATATACATATATATGTATATGCATTAAGATTTTTCTTTGCATTCTTCTTTATATACATTATTAAATTATTTATATAGAATTTATATAAAAACAAACAAGCAAACACATGTATACACAAAACATAAAATGTGTACAAAAATATTTTATATAAATATAAATATAAAACAAAATAAAGGTATAAAATAATAAATCAATATTTAAATTTATAACGCCACATACAAATATACTATTTATTGTCCTTTTTTAATATATTTCTTATTGGGTTATATTTATATGTATATTATTTTATACATGAAACAAATGGGTATTTTTGTACAGATTGTGTTGTACTGGCACCATTCACCCCTGTAATAGTATTGTATTTATATACACTCAAGTGTACAATACTTTGTTGTGCAAATTGAAATATGTTTTACCAATTAAAACTGGTAGGAAAGTCTAACAAGTCAAAACCAGAAATTTAGATAGTCGAGATATGAATCTCACAAAAACCAATTTCAAACTGACTATATAATTGTCATGTCATATCAGATACTAGAAATAAGATCATAAGTAATGCACTTTCTAACTCGCGTTGCTACACTGTATTTGGATAGACTGGTTTCTTTGGCCTGTTTTGAATCTGTAAGAAAGTGGGTGAAATTGCATAATGCATTCCCATGACCTCAGCATACCAGTGGTCATAAGTTTGTGTGTGTGAGAGTTTATCTGAGATCTGCATCTCTTCCTGGTGTCACTCATTTTCTTCTCTTCTGAATCATTCCCTGCTCATTTGAGTTCCTCTTTGTCTCTGCATTTGTTGTCTGCTACCTCTCAACTCTTAACTTCCTCTGTTTTTGTCTGTCCTTCTCCATAATCATCATCATTTCTCTCAGCTCATTCTGAACCGGAGCGGATGAGCTGTTCCTTCATTACGCCTAATGTTCCTCTCCAGTACCGCCCCCTGTCATACAGCACTCTTGACCCTTCTGCCCCGCCCCTCTCCACTTCCTGTATCCAACCCCCCCGTGCTGCTGGCAGTGTCCCGCAGACACGCCCCTCCCCGTACGCCTTCACTGTACCTGCATTTACACGTGCGCATCCACCTGCCCTGCCCAAAATCTTCCAGCCGCCGACCGGCTCAGGTACAAACACTCATCCACCCGGTGCAATGCAGCAGATCACCACAGAGTTGTGCTGGTCTCCATCCGCTGCACTGTGTACATGTCCATACCTCATAGATCATCCACAAATTCACTCTTCTGTGGTATTACTTACAGTAATGTTTTTGTCATTTATGTTTTTAATAATTTTTGGTGTGTTTTAAAGGTGTCTAAAAGTTAAAACAATAATACCTCCGCACTACTAAAAAAGGTTTTTTTCTTTTTTTGAAAGAAGACTGGTATGCTCGCACAGGCTGCATTTATTTTTGATTAAAAAAAACCTAAAAACCTTAATACTCTGGAACATTATTATAATTTCAAATAACTGATAACTGTTTTTTAAAATGTAATTTATTCTTGTGATGAATTTTCAGCAGCCATTACTCTTTAGTGTCACATGATCCTTCAAAAAATCATTCTAATATTCTGATTTGAGATTATGAAACATTTTATTTTATATTATATTTTATATTATTCTAAATTTAAGGATTTAGGCTTCTTTGATGAATAGAAAGTTTAAAAAACTATTTTAAAATACAAATAAATAGTTTGTTGAAACATTATAAATGTATCTACTTAATAATTTAAATGTTTATTTGTGGTATATTCTAATGATAATAATAGGAAAAGCTGAATGATGCACTAAATCAGATATTATCATGATTTCTGCATATCACGTCACTTTTATCATGTAATAATCGGGCTAAATGAAAATTAGTCATTGAAAAAAAAATAAAAAATAAATAAAAAAAAATTTTGAGCGTCAGTGCATCCATAAATGACTATATATCTTGGCATTAGCAAACTACTTCACATTTGACTATTTAAACTGAATTTGTTAGATCTGCTGAATATCGCATGAAATTCTGAAACAGCTATTTTTTAAAAATGTAGTTTAAGAGATCAAATCAAGAAATTAATTAGAAACTATTGTTTCTGGCAACAAGGTCTGCAGAGGTATTGTGTGAAACATTTTTTGAATTATTTTTTTTTCTTTTGAGCATACTTCATTTCTAGATTCATTAAAAGGAATCTCAATTGACATTTGTAAAACTGCCCATTAAAAACAACAGGAATTTTAAGGCTGATGTTTAAGGAAGCAACAGCCTGATCCACATAGTGTAGCACCCTGTGAATTTGTTCATCAAACTAGCTATATACTGTATCCAGCCCCTGACTTTTACCATTCTTGCCCTGTCACAACTTGATCTAATGAACCTTATTTACCTCAATCTAATGAGTGTTTTTGCCTCCTTTTAAACACACACATCAACAGATATACAAAAAGCTGTAGCTTTACTTTCTATTTTCTGTTCTTTTTACCCCTCCACCTCTCATCATGCTATTATTTTTCCTTCTCCCTTTAAGTTGCTGTATCTGTCACTCAAAGGCCATCTGGAGGTCTTGCTAGGTCTGAGTTATTGGAGAGTAGTCGCTCTGCTGAGGGCGGTGCAGTTCCTCACCAGAGGCCTCTCTCTTTTCTTCCTGGGATTAGCAAACCCTTCTCTCTATCCTCTGCTCAATCCTCCTCGTCCCCTCAGCAGACTCCTCTACCTGATATAACCCAGAAAGGTAATGAGTATTGCCCATAAATCAGTAAAAGGTAGTTGCTATAGCTCATAATTAATTGTATTGTAGCTTGCATTATCTGTGTAATGTATTTTTGCTTATTTGATATTTGCACATTTTTCATTTTTACCTTTACTGTTGCTGCTTCACCTTGCTTCCATTCTGTCGTCTTTTCTATTCTTCTCTTTTCTGTCTTGTTTTCTCCCCCGACTTAGCCACCCATTCTGCTGCTCATAGCAGGACCTGGAGACCTCACAGTTTTCCCTCTTCACACTCCTCCCCTTGTGATTTCGACCCCTCCTCCTTTGAGTTTGGCTCCTCCCCTCATGGTCCAATGCCTGTACCTGCACCACGGCCCTCAAAAATCTATCGCGCCTCATTGACTGAGCCAGGCTCCGCCCTTACAAAACCTACGAGCATGCCCTCTGCCACTGAGACAGGTACATGGGGCTGATGTTCATATTTTAACTCATTTTTAAATGCCATTTGATTTTAAAGTTTAATTTGAACCACATATTTCATGTTCAGTACCCAGCTTTTTAAAAATGATTTGGAGGTCATAAAGAGTTGTAAAGTCACTGTGAAAGACCCTATGAAAGAGTCTTATAGCTTTTAGTCCATGTTTGTTAGCTTTGAGTCTATTTATATACTTGTGTACTCCTAAAAGTTGACCAAGTTTTACCAGATAAAAGTTTGGCATTGGTAAGAATTTTTTTTTTTTTTTAAAGTCTACTAAGGCTGCATTTACTCATCATTACTCCAGTCTTCAGTGTCAACTGAGTGATTCCTTTCGGTAGAAAATTTCTCAGTTCCACCGATGGGTCGCCTGCTCTAGAAGTAAGTTGATTATTATCAATCGTTGAAAAACCATTCGGCTGCTTAATAGGTTTGTGGACATCGGGATAACTTTTTTCAGGATTCTTTTATGAATAGAAAGCTCAAAACAACAGTAATCTGTGTGTTATAGAAAGATGAACCAAAACATAGCTGACTCTCTAGAATGTCAATATCCCCTACCCTAAATTATAAATACCACCTTCCTCCAATTAACAATAGCAAGTAGCAAATGACTGTGGCATAAACTTTTAATTTTTACATTTTTTTACATTGTTATCATTTGCAAATCTATGCTAATTCATACATCTTTTTTCTTTTTTTTTCTTCCCCCTGTAACACTGTACTTATTATACATGCACTCTGTCATCATTTACCATGGTAAACTCCAGCATCTTGGCAAAAAGAGTGGAGGCCTCCCAAGCTGCACCCTACTCTGTGTCCTGCTCCCCTCATCTCTGCGGAGCATATTAACCAACAGCATCATCCAGCCTCAGTGACCTCCTCTCCTCCTGCACAAACATCTCCTCTAATGTATGTCCACCTTCCTGCAATGTCTTCATCCCGTGTGCTTCCTCAACCAATGGACACCTCTACCATTACTCTCAATCCTGCTGTAACATCTCCCAGTGTGGCTCCTTCCTCTGAGATGCCCAGCGTTCAGTCAGTCTCTACTTCTTGCTCTCAAACCCTGTCAGCTGCCATCCTTTCTCCTGCTGCAGCATCACTGGTTTCTCCCTCCATTGTTCCTGCTGCTTCCTTTAGTTCTCAATCCACCCCTTATCCATGTGTTTCTACTCTCCTGTCATCTCCTCATCTCACTGTTTCTGATGCTCCTCTAAGTTCCATTCCTGATGTTAGTCCTGTGGTCAATGTACCTGTTGTTGCCGAGTCAGGTAGAGAACAAACACTCTAGGATAACTCTTCTAAACCTGTTTGCCCATGTGTTAAACTAATGAAATTAGAAAAGAAATTAGATTTCATCTTTTGAGTTTAAGATGAAAAATCATCTGCATTGTCAAAGGGTTTTGGATGCCATTTCGGTGGAGCATGAATACTGTGAAAGTTCTAATCCTCGTTGTCTGAATCAACCATGTCTCATTTCTTTTAAAGTTCATCCAAAAATTTAAATTGTAATTATTTACTCACTCTCATGATGTTTCAAACCTTTTGGCGTTTGAAAAGACCCTTTGGAAGTAAAATAAGGGTGAATATCTTTAAATTCTAACTTTGTAACATCAACTTATTGAACTTAATTGAAGCGACACTGAACTGAGTTGAGCTGAATAATGAGACTATTGTCTTCTGTACAGCTTTACAGCTAAAATTTTATTCATTTTATAATTTTACAAGATGAACATTATTATTGTGAAGCTGCTTTGAAATCTGTATTGTATAAAGCACTAAATAAATAAATGTAATTTCATAAAATTAAATACATTTTAAATGAATAGTTCACCCAAAAAATGTGTTGAATATTTTCTCACCCTCAGGCCATCCAAGATGTAGATGAGTTTGTTTTTCATTGGAACAGATTTAGAGAAATTCAGCATTACATCACTTGCTAACATCACTCAATACCACGCGCTGAGGTGAGACCGCTTGAGCAAGGCAACGAACCCACAACTGCTCCCCAGGCGTCGCAGGCATCTGGCCAGGCCCAGATGCTACGGGGTCTTGAGGCGGATGTGGGTTATGGGTGTTGTTCAGATACTCGACTGGCCTGGTGTGGTAATATGTGCACTTGGATGGGGTTAATGCAGAGCACAAAATTTCAACGGGTAAGGTATAATGAATACACCATACTTGAGAAACAGTGCACTTCGGACGGTATTGTCCTCCAGTGGATCCTCGGCAGTGAATGGGTGCCGTCAGAATGAGAGTCCAAACAGCTGATAAAAACATAACAATATATTCCACATGACTCCAGTCCATCAGTTATCGTATTGTTAAGCAAAAACCTTTGTGTTTGCAAAAAACAAATCCATCATTAAGATGATTCTAACTTCAAACTGTTGTTAACGGCTAAAATGAGAGTCCTCTATCCATAATATTGATTCAGGAGAGAAATATGCACAGATCAGCAGTGGATGCACTTTTTCACTTGAGAAAGTGTATTTAACAGACCTGCATTAGGGACTTTGGCCGACGACCTGGGACACAAGTTAGACAGAAATAAGTTAAGTTAAAATGTCTTGATGGATTTGTTCATTACAAATATACAACTTTTTGCTTCACAAGACATTAATTGATGGACTGGAGTTGTGTGGATTACTTGTGGATTATTGTGATGTTTTTATCAACTGTTTGGTCTCTCATTCTGACGGCACCCATTCACTCCTAGAATCCTTTGGTGAGCAAGTCACGTAATGCTAAATTTCACCAAATCTGTTCTGATTAAGAAACAAACTCATCTACGTCTTGGATGCCCTGAGGGTGAGTACATTTTGAGCATTTTTTTTAGATGAACTATTCCTGTGAACATATTTTGAATGGAAAAATTTCACATGCAATTTTATTAAAAAAAAATTCAGCAATCAGTATTCACATGTTAATTTACAAAATAGTATACAAAAAAGCCTCCTATAATTTTCGACAGACAATTTTCAATAATTTTATTTTACTTTACGAATTCACTTCCATATTTGTAAATTCAGTGGAGACGTTGCGTATCCGGTAACTGTAGGAATAGCAGCAATGCATAATCTCCATCTGCTGTTAGTTCGCTTCACCAGTAGGTTTTGTTTTAAAGATGTGTCATTATTTTACTTCCATATGAGCCTGAATAAAAGTAAAAGAATTGCCATTTTTGGGTGAACCTAAACCCTTTGCACTCATCTCCTCATCCTTCATTCTTCTTTTGTAATCATTCTCTCCTTTTTCTGTCATCTTCCTTTCTCATCTGGTCAATGTCAACCTCAGAGCCTCTCCCAGAGGTCCAGACGTATGAATGGAGACATCAGGTTGTGCCCACAGTGGTTAGACCTAATGTGCGCAGGCCAATAGCCCCTCTTCCTGTAGATGCCCCTACCTCTCATTTCTCTTCCTCTCCTTTTATTCTTCCTTCACCCTCTTCCATGATCCCTGACCCCCACATTTATACCCAAACTTCCACTGTTGCCCCTGTTATTGCCTCCATTCCTTCCACTGACTCACTCACAGGTACAATTGCTGGCCTGAACCTTTATCTGTGCTTCATTCTCATTCTCTGTGTGTGTTGGTACTGTCATTGCTGTACATATGTGTGTTGTATGTTGAGTAGATAACAGAGAACAGATTTTAAACGTCTTGAGCTAGTGAGATCTGTTTTAGATTACACTCCAACTTTTTTTGCATAACAGTACAAAGTCAGAAGGCCAAACATTCCATTCTTCCCTGTGGATTGACTTCATCCAACATAACTATATAACCGTTTAAACTGTCAGTATTTCTGACTCACTGTTACAGTGTTTTTTATTAAACATTAAAGCAGCGTTACGTTAAACAATATTTATGTTTTATTATAGTGTTTTGAATTGTCACTTTTTCCACAAACGCACAGAAGTTTCAATAGGGACAGAAAAAACAGAAAAGAGGAGAAGGCGGGTTACAAGAAAACAGAAATGGAGATTATCAGTGACAATCAGATAGCATATTATTTGCACATTTCTTAAATTACATTGTTACGCCCCCTGGAGGACACATGAACAAAGCTAGTTGGTAACAACAAGTGCATGGTAGACGGTAGAAATCATTCTGATATGCTGATTTGATGATCAAGAAACATTTCTTATTATATTCAATGTTGAAAACAGTTGTGCTACTGAATATTTTTGTAAGACAGTGACTTATAGAAAGTTCAAAATATCCGCATTTATATTAAATAGAAATGTTTTGTAACTCAAACTTAGAAAGGCTCTTTATTATCACTTTTGATCAACTTGATGTATTCTTGCTGAATAAAAGTATTAATTTCTTTAAAAAAACTCTCTTCCAGTGAATGATGTTAGATATATCATAACAGATGATCGATTGATAAGATACATACATGTAGCTTGTATGATTTGCATGAATTTGATTAAATACTGATCTTACAAGGAGATTTGTACTTTAACAAACAAGTATGAGGCTTATGGCATCTGATAATAATAATGCCTCAGCAGAATGCTAGAATGCTGCATTTGTGCTTAATATGTTGTTATAGATATATTATATTATTATGACATATTATACATTTCTATTTCAGAGCAACACAGAAACGGATTAACTCGTGTCCCCATTAGCAGAGGAGGAATGTCCCCCCTTTTTTAAAAAAATTTGTTTTTGTTTAAAAAAATACAGTGTCTTCTGGTAAGCATACACTACAGCTGCTTTAACAGCTAATCTTTCATTGTATATAAATTTGAGTGTTTTCTTTGACGTATTAGTAATTCTTGTGTGATCTTTGGGCATATTTCTACAGCTGATGAGGATGCAGATGTTAAGCCAACAGATGTTCATCAAACCTATGAACCCCACCCTCGCAGAGCCGGAGTCATCAGTATAGCCAACCAAAGACCAAACAGCAGTATGGACAAGCAACAGCCTGTTTTTGGACTTGAGGTTTTGCGGCCTGCAAAAGGGTGAGTAATATGTAGAAAACTGAGTGTTGCAGATTGGTTGGTGTAAATAACAAGTGCATTGGAGTGAACAAGTGTTAGTTGACACCAGCAAAGCACTGACAATTTGGTTTTAATATCTGGTATATTTGAGTGTTGCATTTACTACTATGGGTGACTTTGGTGTTAACACAGAACTCTTGGCTCTTTGACTTTTCTGGAAATCTTGGATGAAACTGTAACAGCCTAATGTATTTTTTATTGTATTGTATTGTATTATGTGGAATCAAACTGAATGTTTTGGTGTGATTATAAATGTTGATCATAAATGTTAATGATTACTTACATTTGTGAGGACTTTAACCCTATTTTAAAACCAAAAGTTAACATTGTTATGATATAAATTTAGTCAAGTTAGGCAACTGACCACAAGGTGACAAAAGCGACAAAAGAGTTTTGAATTTAAATTTTTAGAGTTATTGACATTTTGAGGCTTTTGGGTTTCTTTAGTTTAAATTCAGTGTTAAAGTCACTTAATTTGCTTTTTTTGGATTAGTTTGTATGTTGAAACAATTGGCACATTGCAATGAATGAATGAAGGAAGGGAAAAAAATGATATATGAGCATTTTTATGTTTATACAAATGCTAGCATGAAACAGTTGTTTTGTTTTGTTTTTTAAATTGCTTTAAAACACTTTAAATATCAGCATGGTGTTTCATTAACACTTTATTAATTTCAGAGAAAGGTAATTCACATTGTTTCAAGGTGATGCAATCCCATATAATTTAGATCTTTTTTGTTCTTGGTGTAATCCCAGCACTCTTCATCAGTTCTGATGTGTTTTCTTCCTAGACCAGAGAGTATGACCTCTCTGCTGCCCAGTGACCAGAAGTCACCTTCTGTCACTGGTGTCACACATTTTGAGGTGTCAAAATCAGAGCTGTCTGATACAGATAGAGTACCCACCCACGCAGCCCTCGAAACTGTCCCAGAACCTGCTGTGGCCCCTACATTCACCGGCCCATTAACTGAGGTTCAGATCAATCAATCCGAGAATTCACAGAGCTCTGCTGAGGTGGCCATATTACACTCAGCTGCACATGAGCAGACAGAAGATGAGATGATTCCTCATAAAGACAAGGCAGAGCCCTTTCGAAGTAGCGTTCAACTATCAGAAATACAAGCGCAAAAGGCCAGCCCAGAATCTGTTCCACAGCTGTTCTCAAATACAGAAATGTCCCAGTCAGATCACACTGGTGAAGGGTAAGTGGGGAATGATGCACGTTATAAGACAGCATATAGTTACTGTGTTACATTTAAAGCTTGTTACGCTATATTAATATAAAATGCATATACTGTATGTGTTGCGGTCCATTTGCTTATTATTATTCATAAATCCATTTTACATCCTCCCTCTGATCTCTGTTCTAATGTCCCTGTCCCTCAGCACCAAAAGCATGGCCGCTTTGCTGCCCTCTTGCCCAAAAGAGTCCCATTCTCCTTGGTCGCCATCAATATTAGCTGACGACATAACTGAGAATCAAATAGGAGACTTTTTTGTAGACCAACTACCTAGGATGAACCAGGACATCTGTGCTCTCCCTGTTTGCAAGAAAGCACATGAAGGCGAAGAACCCAATGTCGACAGTTCTCCATCTGTTCCCAACATGATATATCTTCTTCCAGCCTGTCCGAGAACTGCTTTTGCACCTGGGATGCCATCTATAACCTTTCAAGACACAAAGTGGCCTTGGGACGAGTCTGTGAAGATACTGAAAGAGTACATTCAAAAGGAGAAACCAGAAAGACTTATTGAAGATATGGATTGCTCATTGTATAACCAAAGCACAGTAGAAAATATGGTGTCCTTACAGTTAACTTGTCCAAGAACTGCCAGCATCCCAGGATTCCCATCTTTGCCGTTCTGTATGGTCAATCTCCTTCCATTATGTCCAGATGTCTCTGTAGTTCCAGGTTTACCTTCAAGATCTCCAATCATTTGCACAGATGAAACCTGGCCTAAAGAGAATTTAGTATTTTATTTTAGGGAAATCAAGCAACAGATTTCGCCAATGTCCTTAACAAAGGTGGATTTTGAAACTGCAAGAAAGATGGTTGCATTGAGGTCATCTTGCTCAGCAGCACCCAAGGCTCCAGGATTTCCATCTGCTCCAAAACCAGCTGCACCAAGTATGGTCAGGATTTCACCATGTTGTCCAAAAGTTTCCTGCATTGCTGGATTTCCATCTGCAAAAGTACTTGCCAGTCAAAATGTCTTCCAACCGTGGCCATCCAACAATCAATCATCTGTGATAATAGCACAAAGGAACCAGTCCAGTTTGCCTCAAGTTGTAAATATATTGAAAGAGAACCAGTTAACAGGGATGGTGAGCTTGGTACCATCTTGCCCGAGAAAAGCAAGGACTCCTGGATTTCCTTCGTCACCGTGGCTCATCCCTGAAACACAAATAACGTCTGGTACTCTATCAATATGCCCATGGACAGCTAAAACGCCAGGCTTTCCCTCTTTAGTCCCAAGCGAAATTGATAAGGATTTCATAGATAATTGGCCCTTTAAGGAGAAAGCTTTTTGTATGAGGTGTCCGCCAATGTACACATCTGACAAGTTAAACATTGCTCATCAGGACAAAGAGAGTTTTAAAGGAATGCATTCTATTTTGCCAAGTTGTCCAGTGAAAGCAAGTGTTCCTGGCTTTCCATCTGCACCAAAACCCAAATTAATGGTTTATCTTTTCCATTCTTGCCCAACAGTCTCAAATGTACCTGGGATGCTATCAAGCATAATATCTGAAGAGAAATTACAGTGGCCTGTAAATGAAATGCCACTATGGGTTAAACAATTAATCAGAAAGTGTCAGTCCATACATGCTATTCCAACTAAGTACAGAGAAATAAAGGATAACATCAAGGAAATGGTAGCTATGCGCCCCACTTGTGCAATCAGTGCTAAATTGCCTGGCTTCCCATCTGCTCAGAGAAAAAAAACTGAGAAGAAAGCACCAGATATGGTCTCCCTCATGCCATCTTGTCCACATTTTACAAAGGTATTAGGTATGCCATCTGTTGAGTTGGGAAATGAAGCATTAGATTCAAGTGCATGGCCTCTGGATGCAAAGCAACTGTACAAGAGGACCTCAAAGGATGAGTCCGACATGGTGTGTTCTTCCTTAATAAATTTGAATCAAACATATGACGACCATCTGAATTTTCACATAGAAGACATGGCTATGATTATGCCAGCCTGTGCAAAGCAGTCCAATGTCCCTGGGTTTCCATCCACATATTCAGAATCTCCACATATTCTTTATCATGCAAATAATAGCCGGAAGTCACCAGAAGATGTTGGCCGTAAACAAGAAACTTCAGCTGTGCTTGGTACAGCAGTAACGAAGATAGACCTGTCCAGTGCAAACAATTCTGACAATAGTTTTACATTAGAGAAGACCAAGGACAATGTGAACTTTTGGGGAAGATGTGAGGAAGGACAAAAGAAAATTCTGGAGAGGGGGTAAGTTCAGAATTGCCCGAGTGTTTTTTGCTCAAAAGGCATTTTGTTTTGCACATCCTGCGGTCAGTGGATAGTGCATGACATACTTTGACAATTGTTTCTAGGAAAATGCATTGCAGAATGTGGCACTCAATACCAGACATGCCACTATTACTGACTGTTGAGGAGAGGTGAGTTTTGCAAGGAAACATAAAATAGAGAGTATTCATTTATTGCTTTGCCTTGCCGCAACTGCATTAGATTTTTTCCGCCTACATATAACATTTACTGTATGTCCTCTGCTCTCTTAAAGGCATAGTTCAACCCAAAATGAAAAATTTGTCATCATTCACTCACCTTTATGTTGTTCCAAACCTGTATGCATTTCTTTCTTCTGTTGAACACGAACGAAAATATTTTGAGTTTTTTTGTCCATACATTGAAAGTCATACTGGTTTGGAATAACATGAAGGTAAGTTAATGATGACATAATTGTCATTTTTTGGGTCACCTATGCCTTAAATATCATAAATGCATGATGGTGTGAAAACTAGGCACAGCAAATGAGGTGTAACAAAGACAATTTAGCCCTGCATCATGTATATTGAATCAGTTAAATGGCTGCGTATGATCGGAATGATGCATGCAGTCAGATCATCTTGTATTGCCATACAACCTCACATCTGACATCGGATTATATGCTTATTTTTCTCAGATGTCAAAGCATATGTGCTCAGATTCCACCTTCTGATAATTACAGAGACCCTCTGATTGAAAACGATGACGTGGATCAAGGTGTATTATGGGCATCGCAAGACAGACCAGAACAGTTTGCTGAAGGTTTTAAGAAAGAAGAAGAGACTACAGAAGATACTAATAGTCTGGTCCTTTTAACAGCTGAAGATCGGCCTACAGGAGTGCAACAAGAGTGTGTCCCAAACATGGTAGATCTTCTTCCATCATGTCCACCATTCTCGAGAGTTTTTGGATGTCCATCAACAGCGCTGTCTAGCATATGCAAAACAGTCATTATCAACTGGCCTACTGATTTGAGTATAATTTGGGATGAGCCACATAAATCAACAAAAAATATTTTGTTAATGCCAGACTTGGAAAAATCCCCCTATGAGGCAAATATGGTGTCCCTGTCTTGCACATGTCCAAATAAAACAAGAATTCCCGGCTTTCCATCTGCTAAGAGACCCACAGAGGCCCCATGTATGTCTTTTCCAGAAACATCCATTGTTGTTGACACTTCTTCACAGACCCCAATTCCAGAGGAAAAGCATCATGAGGTGTGGCTGAGCATGGAAACATCATTATTGGAAGAACATCCTAAAACAAAGCCAATTTTACACATTGAAAGCTCAATTGAGTATTCAGAGATGCCTGTAATGATGGTGGCCACAGTTCCATATACAAAACTTGTTCCTGATTTCACATCTGCACCAAAGAGTGAAGAAATACTTATTCAATCATGTGAGAAATTAAGTCTTCAAGAGTCTACATTTGCTGAGACAGAACTGAGGGATGATTCCAAGCCTGCAAATGAGATGTTGACCTTTGTATCTGAAAATGCTGCACAAATGCCAGATTCTATCCCTGAACCCCAAGCAGAGCCAAATATGTTGGAGCTCCTTCCATCCTGTCCAGTGCTTTCTAGAATCCCTGGATGTCCTTCTCTAAGGGTCTATGAAGGCATGGAGTGCATTGGTGATCAAACAATAATCTTTTGCAATTTATTGAAAGATAGACCGACTGGTATTTTTGACCCCATTAAAGATGAAAAAGACTCCCAGATTATAGCTCTGGCACCAACATGCCCGAAAGCATCATGTATTCCAGGCTTTCCATCTAGACCACATCGTAAATCACAGATGGACCCAAACATGCAAAACATTTGTCTCTCTTGCCCAAAGATTTCACATATAGCTGGTCGTCCGAGTATCCAGACCCCTAAGATGTCCAATTGGCCTTTGAGTACAGTCATTTTGTGGTCAAATCCATTAAAGAAACCCCCTGTTGTTTTGGACATGGACAAAATATGCAAAGAAAACAGTCATAGAATGTTTGCTTTGGCACCTACATGTCCATCAGTGGTCTGTGTTCCAGGTTTTCCAGCTGTGCCCGAATCAATAATGCTACGCATACTTCACACTTGCCCGAAGAAGTCTAATGTTATAGGATTTTCTTCTAAAAGAGATCATTTAGATTGGTCTGTTGAAAAGGAAACATTGTACAATGTATCTTTTAAAAAGCAACCTGTTGTTCTTATTGACAGAGTAGATTGGCTCAGTGAATTAACTAAAATAATGTTTGCATTGGCTCCAACCTGTCCACCAATGGCAAGAATACCAGGATTCCCATATGCACCTAAGCGCAAAGCTACACTTCCTCTCAGTATGGTTGATCTTCATCAGTGCAATCCAAAGACTTCAAGAATCATGGGATTCTCATCAAGTGACAGAATAAACACAGGAACATGGTTTGAAGATGAAAGGCCACTGTTTGAGAGGCCGCTGAGACCAAGATCAGAGCTGCTTGTCCAGTTTAATTTCACAACTCCGTATGAAGAAATAGACAAATATATTTTGCAGAGGATGTTTGCACTAGTACCCACCTGCCCAAGAGAAGCTTGCATACCTGGTTTCCCCTCTCTACCTCAGGTTAAAGTGGAGGGTTTCTATCTCCATAAAGAACCAGATGTAGTCAGCATTTTGCACTCTTGTCCAATGGTTTCTTTTATTGTAGGTGTTCCTACAGTAAAATCTGTGCCCATAAAAGAGTCTCAAGAAAGCATATGGTCCACTCAGAAGCCCATATGGGTTAAACCTCTTAAAGAAAGACTGGTTTTGTCTTTAAGTTATACAAAGGATAATGAAGAATATTCAAAAACCATGTTCTTGCTTGCCCCTACCTGCCCTAATAATGCAAGCAATTATGGGTTTCCATGCTCAGAAAGACTTAAAGAAGAGTGTACAAAAACAACCGTCTTCCCAGCTTCTCCAGAGGCTCCATTCTCTGCAACCGATGAAACAGATTTCAGTAACCTGTTCACTGAAGTGCCATGTTCCCCAGTTGAAACAAGGCTTCCTGATTTCCCAGATGCTTCTACATATGCAATTTCTCCATCAAGTCCAACCCAAGAACACACCGAATTTGAAGTCACATTTACCCAATACATAGAATCAGAAAGAAATCAAACACTGGATATAACAGGGCCTGGTAAGAGACCCACTTTTAGAGTGTGGCTTGAACATTGAGCAGTATGTATGCACAGAAATGTATAGATTTTTTTATTTTCTTTCTTTGTTTTTTAAAGATAATTCTGAAGAAATAGGAAGTTTTCATGAGATTCTCTTGGCTGAAGGGTGAGTTACATAGCAAGTTTTGAGTGTGTGTGTGTGTGAAAACACTTTTAGAACTATAAATTTGTGTTCTTTTCTTGCATGTGCAATATATTGTTTTGACATTGAGTTGTTTTGCACATTAATTGAGTCCACAATTATTTTGCTTTAGTTATTTTACATATATTATATTATATTATGTAATTATCTTATATTATTATATTATTTCCTGACATTTTGAGGCTTAATGGGAGCTTTATGCAAGCCTGTTCATGTAAAGACAACACCTATTGTGTAATTCAAAATTATCTAATAAAACATGGCTCAACATGATTTGTTATGGCCTGATTATTATCTGACTTTTTCTTCACTAACATATAATTCCACTGTACTTTGTGCCTAAAAACACTTTTGGTGCATGTCCATGAGAGATATGCATGGCGCATGTGAATCGCATCACAGACCATGTTGACTATTGAACTATCCTTGATCAGTATTGAAAACCATGAGGAGGAAGAGCAACATGTCGGGAAGCAGTCTGCTAGTAAAAGTAATGATACTGCAGAGTCTGGAGAGACTGCTGTAGCGTTAGGATGGGAAGTTTTGGAGGCAGATGATACTTCCACTGAAAAAGAAGGATCTTCTGGTCTTGTTAAGACTATAGTTGATGTTTTTCACAGAGGGTAAGATCACATAACATAACTGGGTGAAATCACTGAGCATGTTTGCTTTGATTTTATTTGAAAAACAATCTTACAATCTATGTAGATCTGTTTCTTTTTTAAGTTTTGTAAGATTCTTTAATATCCTGAGAAATCAAGAAAATTACTCATACCCATACTCTGTGTTCTTTTGTTAAAGTAATTAATTTTCATTAATATCATATGTTGCCGTTTATTGTTCTGAAAACTTTTTTTTTTTTTTTTACTTTTCACGACTCAATTGTTGCTGTCGTTTAGTTATGAGACAGTTGCAGCAATATTGCAGCCCTCTATCTCTGAATCGGTCATGGACACGGACACTTTAGATCCTCTCGATAGTCTTTCATCCTCTGTGGATCTCGAGACCGGCAGCACTCGCATGGCCACTGGATGCGATCATTCATTGGAGGCACTCGCAGAGGCAGCGGAGTCTGAGGTGTTTGATTCTGCTGAATCCTACATGTGGCGTTTGGTTAGTGGTTGTTCAGAAACATCGCTGTCATCAAAAGAGAATGAAAGCTGGTTTGTTGAAGATGAAGAATTCTGCCTAATTAGGAAGTGGCCCCCTTTAACGGACGCTGACCTTCATGAGATAACTAAAGAGGAGGAGGACAAAACAGATGTTGACTCTTCGATACAGGACTGTACAACTTCTGTTCAAGAGGAAGCTGGTAATGAGATTGTGACAGAATGTAAAATATTGAAGGATGAGCTGTCAGCAACAAAATTTCCAGAGGATGGGTGAGTTCCTCAGGAGTGTTGCAATCAAACCCAACCTGCAAGTCCTGCAAATGGCAGCACGGCTATATTCTTTTTTCTTTTCTTTTTGTGTTTCCCAACTCACATTTGCAAACACTTTGCACTGAAATGGCTTTTATTTGTGTGTGTGTGTGTGTGTGTGTGTGTGTGTCCCTCTAAATATTTATGTCCATGTGTCTAATTTTGCCTTTTGCCCTAAGGTGCAGTGTGTAATTTCAGTGACCCTAGTGGCACCAAATGAAATTGCAGAAATATTGATTGTGTCCAGATATGCAACACTCCTGCTGCACTTTCATTTTAGCCGCTTCTTTCATTGTTTGGCCAGATGGGTTGTCCCGCCCCCAAACCATGGTATTGTAATGCAGAAAACAGAAGTTGAAATGCTTAAGCAGACTGAAACTATTTTGAAAACGCCACTGTTTTTACTTACTGTTGTACTGCTGTTACTATTGTGTTTGCAAATGAATCTGGGAAGAGAAATCATTTTAAAACAAAGAAATTACACACTTCACCTTGAAAGACATTTATTTGTTCAGCTAAGATTGTAAGCTGAGATCTTTTGTACTTTTATTACCAAATCCGCAGTTGCTGTGACTGGTTGCATGTTGTAAAGGTATGTGCAATTTCTGAAGGCAGAATTTCATGTAATGGTAAAGTTGCTTGCTTAAAAGGGTGTTTGACTGTGGTTTATAAGTGTGTCATGGGACAGTCAGTGCATTCATTATCTCAACAGAAAATAAATGTTGTGATACTGTATTTTTGTTCTTAAGGCCACAACATCATTTTGTCCAAGAAGTCTCTCTTTTCATCCAACGGACTAAGGACGAATTGCTGGATGAAGAGAAACCACCTTTGTCCTTACTGTCTTTAAAAAATTCTCATAACCCAAGAACTGTCACAGAACAGACCATTTCATGTTCAAAAGAACTTGTGCCACCAAGAAGGACTAAGAAGCAAGACATTCTTCAAGAGACAATTACGTTATCAACATCAATTTCCAATCCAGCTGAGCCAACTGCGCAGAGCGACAACTTCTGTGTCATAAAACAAGCTGATTATTATTCTCAGAATACATCACATAATGTACACCCAGGTAGAGCACTCACTTCAGCTGTCACAGATAATGGTACATCTTTAGAAACAGATCACTTGATGAATATACCTGTCCCACTGACAAGTGCTTCTTTTCCTGAAAATGTGGTAAAATTATCCAAAATTGAGATTTGTTCACCAGAACCCAAAGAGAACCCAACACCCAAAGAAATGATAGCATCATGTCAGAGCAACAGTGGAGAAAATGTTCCCCTAATGCCTCAAAAAGACACATTCAAACAATTACGTGTTCCTCAGAGGCGGAAGAGTAAAGCTCAAACCAGCAAAGGTGATGAAGCCAGTGGAGAGTTTGAAGAAAAGAGCACGCTGTCTACTGTCATCACTAATATGTCTCAGTCTGAAGACACAAGAAAGACTCAAGCTGGTGATCAATTGAATGTGAAAGATCAGGTACAACTGGATTTGAATGTTCCTGAGGTGTTGGAAGTGAAAATGCAAATCAAATGCACTGATCTTCCAGTCCCAATGCCACGTGTGAAGAAACGTCTCAGTGGATCTTTTACAGATTATATTCCTTCTCCTTCATCCACCCCTCTATCTGAAGCAGATCCCGATAACATTGTTCTTCAAACAAAAGACCATCAAGATTCAAGTCTGCCAGTCCCAATGCCACGTTCAAAAAAACATCTCAGCGGTTCTTTTCCAGATGATCTTCCAGCTCCTTCATCAACCCCTCCATCTCAAGCAGATTCAGACAACATTTTTCTCCAAACAGAAGACCGTCAATATTCAAGTCTTCCAGTCCCAATGCCACGTGTGAAGAAACGTCTCAGTGGTTCTTTTCCAGATGATCTTCCAACCCCTTCATCCACTCTTCCATCTCAAGCAGTTTCAGACAACATTTTTAACAAAACAGACGACCATCAAGATTCAAGTCTGCCAGTCCCAATGCCACGTTCAAAAAAACGTCTCAGTGGTTCTTTTCCAGATGATCTTCCAGCTCCTTCATCCAGCCCTTCCTCTCAAGCAGATTCAGACAACATTTTTCTCCAAACAGAAGACCATCAAGATTCATGTCTTCCAGTCCCAATGCCACGTGTGAAGAAACGTCTCAGTGGTTCTTTCCCAGATGATCTTCCAACCCCTTCATCCACTCTTCCATCTCAAGCAGTTTCAGACAACATTTTTAACAAAACAGAAGGCCATCAAAATTCAAGTATTCCAGTTCCTGTGCCACGTGTGAAGAAATGTCTCAGTGGTTCTTTTCCAGATTTTCTTCCAGCTCCTTCATCAACCCCTCCATCTCAAGCAGATTCAGACAACATTGTTCTCCAAAAAGAAGACCATCAAGATTCAAGTCTGCCAGTGCCAATGCCACGTGTAAAGAAACGTCTCAGTGGTTCTTTTCCAGATGATCTCACTGTTCCCTCAAGTTGTCCACCACCTCCTGTAGATTTACTTGACATAGGAGTCCTTGAGGGAGGACCAAGTGAAACAAGCATGACCGTCCCAATTTCCCGCTCAGAGAAACTCAGTGACAAGTTCACTGATGAGAACCTTCCACACTTACCTCAAGATTCTTACTCTGCAGTCTCAGAAGAAGGCAAGCTTCCTATCTCAGAAAATGAACAATGTTCTGTTGAAGTGGCTACACAGGTGAGGGCAGAAGCAGGGATAGAGAGTCTTGAGGATTCCACCACCTCAAGTGCCAATGAAGTAGAGCTAAACAGAAAAGGCCTGGATGAGTCTTGTTTAGAACCTGTTGAGCAGATAGAAACTGATGTGACAGATATCAGTGAAAAACCCAAGACTGGTGCTCCACTTGGTGAGCATTGTGAGGACAAAGGGGGAACAGAGCAACAAATTGAAAAATATCGAAGTATTGAGGAAGACATGAATGCTGTGCATTCTGGAGATGCTGAGGTTGTAGATGGCACAGGTGTTATCTTAGATGTGTGTAGGTAAGTTTTTGTAGATAAACTGTTGTCACATTTGAACACATGGCCCATTTTTATTTTTACGAGTGCAGTAATTGGTCACTAGAGGTGCTCTAACAGTCTTTCGACCAATAATACTGTTTCTTTGATTTGGGGTTTTTAAAAACAATTGATGTTTATGGTTAATTTACTCATTAAAGATTTGGCTTTTTAGGTTAAACTGTTTGTCTTTATGAAAAATGTGCAAAATGTAAATTAAAAATAAATGATTATATATGATAAAGGTGAAGACATTGGTGCTTGTTTAATTTTGTTATGCATCTTGAAACTAAATATGAATTTCTTTTTAGGCTCGAGAGATAAATCTATAAGAGTTGAATAGCTTTTGCTATACTTGTTTATTTGAATGTAGAAATCAGTTTTGTTTAATTTTTTTTCTTCTTTCTTTCATCTAGACAAGCAGCAGCTGAAGATTCCTACAGTCTTCCTGTGCCAATGCCTCGCGTGAAGAAACGTTTAAGTGCCTCTTTCCCAGAAGACGTCTCCATTCCCAGTTCCTCATCAGCCAGTCAAAGTGAGGTTTCAGAAAAGCCCAATAATGAGCCCACAGTGCCTGTTTGTAATAAACGAAGAGCTGCAGCAGATGCCATAGACCTTCAGGGAAGTTCCACAGCTCACACATCACCAACCAGTGAAACAGAGGTTGTTAAATCTGCTGCTTTTTAATTATGTTGATTATATTACCATAGTGGCATCAATGAGCAGGTAGTTAATTTGTCTTTGCCTTCTATTCTAGATTGCGACCTTGGTGAATTCAAGTCAGTCTCTGTTGGAATGGTGCCAAAAGGTCACACAAGGTTGCAAAGGCGTCCGGATATCAAATTTCAGCACCTCATGGAGAAATGGCCTCGCTTTCTGTGCCATCCTGCATCACTTCCATCCAGATAAAGTGTGGGTGTTTTTTATGTGGATTTATGCATAAATGTTACATGGGTTATGTATTTTGTTTATTTGTTTGTTATTCTGTCTTTAGGAATTATGAAATGTTGGATCCATATGACATTAAACGCAACAACAAGAAGGTGATCCACCCGTTTTTAAATCAGATAATGACTTTTTTCTTTTTTAATTTCCTTTGACTGTGATCTAATTGACCGACCCTATTTAATGTTGTTATATTTTAAGTCTAAACAGTATGTACAAGTTTTACTGTACAACAAAAATTACAAGGCCATTTTTGCTGTGCACTTGCCTTAATGATTATTACTCTGTGATCAGGAAATAGCAAAAATTTATATTTCCTTGTGTATTCATAGGCGTTTGATGGCTTTGCTGAACTGGGCATCTCTAGGTTGATAGAGCCCTCTGACATGGTGCTGCTGGCAGTGCCTGACAGGCTCATCGTGATGACGTATCTCAACCAGATCCGTACCTATTTCACGGGCCAGGAGCTCAGTGTCATACAGATCGAGAAGAACAGCAGCGAGTCCAGTTACGCTGTTGGTGAGAAGAGGGAGGAAGCCGACCCTGAAGCCGCTGTTCGCTACTGTGCCGAAAGGCTCCAGAGCAGCGGCATCACTCTAGAGACCAATGGAAGCTTCCCTGAAAAGGAAGTCAAGGGTGCTGGTGTTTTGGTGCCACCTCCAAGAACAAAGCGAGTGCAGGGCCCAAGCCAGGCTGGAGGATCAGGGGCCGCTCAGCCTCCAGTGGCACCACCCAGAAAGGCTTTTTCTCATCTCAAGGATGCAGACCTTGTTAAAAAGCGCAGATCCAAGCTGCGGGGAGAGTCACTGGATGAGCCTGAACCACACGAACAGCAGAGTGGTACAGAGGTAAAACATTTCAACCATAGTTTTTGAAAGAAGTTTCTTATGCTCACCAAGGCTGAATTTATTTGAACATTTGAATTTATTTGAATATATAATTTATTGCTGTGATGTCAAAGCTGAATTTTCAGCAGCCATTATTCCAGTCTTCAGTGTAACATGACGGATCCTTCAGAAACATACTTCATTTTAAAATATCTTCAAATAGAAACATTTTTTTATATTGTAATAATATTTCACTGTATTACTGTTTTTGCTGTATTTTTGAACAAATAAATGTAGCCATTGTGAGCATAAGAATCTTCTTTCAAAAACATTGAAAACATTTTTAATTATACCAAACTTTTGACCAGTAATGTGATATTGAATGTTATTAGTCTTAAATTTAATAGTATGGTCAGTGCTTGAAGACTAGTTTGAAACACACACACAAAATTGTTAATAATAACTATAATGCATAAAGCTAAATATTTTAAATGTTGTCTGTAATGTACCTTCAATATTATCACACAGCTGTCCAACCCTAAAAGAATATAATGAGTGAAATGTGAATTGTAAATGGCCTGTGCTCTCTTAAGTTTCATGTATTTTTCATGAAACTCATTTTAACCGAACCTGTACAGTTTTCAGGATCATTATATAAACCTCAGGACCCGGCATGTGTGACTGTACTGGCGTGTTGTGATGGCCCTTGTTTACAGTGCAAAATGGATGTTTTTGAACGTGTGATTCATGTGTCACGAGAGAGATATTGTTTTTGGAACTGGGTTGTATTATGCAGAGCACTGTATTATTGTCTCCTTTGTGAGGATGATTATTTTAAAATGTTCTTATAACTGAGTTAACTTTATAAACAGTAGTATATTACTGAGCTGCCGTGTATTATAATGTTTTTTACCCAGGCTGCATCAGTCCAAGCAGACAGTGAAGCAGCCAAAGGAGGTTCAGAGTCACGTAAGAATTAACTCAAAACTCACCTTTCAAAGACTTTATGTTCAAAGACACTGACGTGTTAAATCCATAACTTATGCTGAACATATTTTCTGCAGAATAGAAGAAATTATGAAAATTATTTTTGGGTTGTACGTTATTGTAAACTATTGCATGCATTTAAATGATCGGATTCAGATGTATTGTTCTTCTGTCTTGTTTGTGTAGAAAATGTAGAGAATGTTGGAGAGACCACTGCAGGAGGGAATCAGGTCATTCAACGCTTTTCTATTTGTGGCTTGATGACTCAAGTCAGTTGAAATAATGTTGAAATAATATGTAATAGTATTTTATAGTAAACTAACTCCAAACCAATATTTGATAGGGTTGTAAAATGCGTATATATGGGTGTGAGTATTTGCATGTGTATTGTGTATTTGCAGGATGGCAGCCAATATGTACTTAGTGAGATGCAGGCGCTAGAGGCTGAACAGAAGCAGATAGATCGCAGAGCAGACATTGTGGAGAGGAAACTGAGAAGACTTTTGGAATCTGGTAAATCACTGATTAAAGTAGTTTGAGAACCTATTTTTATCAAGCAACAAATGAAAGCTTACGCTTGAACTCTTGCATCCTGCCGTCCCTTAATATATTAACCATTAATCACGAACATAAAGTGGATTTGTGTGTGTGTGTGTGTTGTGGTGTGTGTTTGTGTGTGTGTATATATATATTATATATATATATAGTAGTGCTGGGCTGTATGACCGAAGTTCTGTATCATGTTTTTTTTAGGATTCTGGAGGTTTCATGGTTTGTCCCTGACTGTCCTTTATAGAAAGCAGATTGATTAAACAGTTCAACGATTCCAAAACAAACATGCGACATATAGTATGAGTCAGTTTTTATGTACAGTAGATGTATAATATCAAAATTGAAAGCCAAACGAATGGTCTGACCTTAGCTATGGACATTATGCTAAATAAAACAATCATAAACAGAAAACAAAGACAGCAGACGGGCTGAATCAGATGCAGTTTCACTCTCTGACAGCAGGTGGCACTGTCTATATTGCTTAGCCACTTGTACTGGTATGCTGGTTTTTTAAAAATTCACACAAGGTGTGCATAATTCTAACCGTTTTTTTTTTTTATTCACACCGTGTGCGTAATTCTAACCGGTTTACCATTTGAACCGTTATATCGCCCTGCACTAAATATACACACACATACATAGATCATAGATTATGATGCATTGTGCTAAGCAAATGACAATACAGTTCATTATGTATGTCGTGATGAAGTTGTGCTCTTATCGTACACTTACAGGTAGTGATCGTGTAGAAGAAGAGACACTGATTCAGGAGTGGTTTACCCTGGTCAACAAGAAGAACGCTTTGATCAGGAGACAAGACCATCTGCAGTCACTGTATGTCTTTTCACACTTATACTCACTTACTTTGTGTTTCACTGTACTCATTTAGATGATGACCTCTCATTTGAACAGTGGCTGATTTAAGATACATTGCTAATTATCATTCCTTCTGTGTGATAGACAAGAAGAGCAAGATTTGGAGAGGAGGTTTGAGCTGCTAAAGAAAGAGCTTCAAGATTTAATGGCTGTGGAAGGTACGACTGTTCTTACATAAATATATGTGAAATGGAGAACTATATCACTAGGAATTCCAGAAAATGCACACATGTAATTAGGAGCATATGCATGTGTTTTTACATATTAAAGATGTTTTGGCACTCATCAAGTAGTTTAATCAGTTGGGGCATGTGGCAATCTCTCATTATCCTCAAATTTTGGTCTTGCTTGTTTTGTAAAACTGAAGAATGGAAGAAAACCCAGGCCCATAAAACCAGAGAGCAGCTGTTGTTGCAGGAGCTGGTGTCTTTAGTCAACCAGAGAGACGAGCTTGTGCATGATATAGACGCCAAAGAGAGAGGGTGAGATTCATTCACATCAAAATATACTCTAATACTTTTTTTTAGACCAGAACTTAGAATGTTTCTTGAGCACACATAGCATATTAGAATTCTTTCTGTAAATACCATGGACACTGGAGTAATTGCTGCTGAAATTCAGCTTTGCCATCAAATGAATAAATTACATTTTTAAATCTAAGTCCAATGGAAACGTTATTTTATATCATAATAATATTTCACAATATTCCATTCTTTCCTGTATTTTTGATCAAATAAATGCAGCCTTGGTGAGCATAATTTTTCAGCAACATTCAAATTATATGTCCACCACCAACTTCTGACTTTCTCTCTTTTTCTTACTCTTTCTCTGTCATCTCATTCCCAAGGGCTCTTGAAGAGGACGAGAGGTTGGAGAGAGGACTAGAAATGAGGTGCAGGAAATATGGAAGTCGGAAAGAGAAGTGTGTGTTACAGTGAGGGATCCTGTGCACCTGCTTTTATACAGGACCGTCCCCCGTTAAACACTGTGCTGACGGACTAGTGAGGTGTGTGTGTGGACCATATCACAACAAATGACGAGGAGATTGTGACTAGATGAATTCTCAGTCCTCATCTTAAAACGTTTGAGCAGCATGAATGCTCATTTCAGGGTGGATTAAAAGTGGTCTTCTTTTAGAGACATTTTTAGTTTCAGAACATTTGTCTGAAAAAGTGAAATAGACAGTTGTAATGGTCAGTTCTTGTTTTACATTTTCAGTAAAAAATCATATACATGTGGCCTTTGCAGTGTTATTACCTAATTTACCTTGCTTGTACAAGTTGGTTGCTGCAGTGATTTTATGGTATCTCAAAGATATGTAAAATAGTACAGTAGTACAGTAAAGTTTTCAGAGTATGAAAGAAGGAGCATTCAGTTTTAAATGACACTGCTGTGTTACAAGGAGATTATGTTCTGTTATGCAACCTAACAAGCAGACAAAACAGCACAAAAGCATGGGAGAAAATAAACATTTTTGCACAAAATTTCTCCATTAAGGCAACCTTTTAGTTATGGATATCGTTTGCACAATATGATCCCAATGATGCTTCTCCAAGTAATGTTACAGTGGTTGCCTGTTCTGTTTGAAGAGCCCTGCTTTAATGGCCATGCTCACACAGCAGCAGAATAGTTGTCAGTCCTGTATTTGAGTCCTTAATAATGGTTACGTTCACAAGGCTCACAGGGGCGTTTATTTAGAGTGTTCTGTGGCACTTACTAAAATGTCCGCTCTCCTCCCAATATAAAGCTGCGTCATTCATGATGATTTGATGAATGACTTGTGGCTCGATTGTACGCTTGTCGTGTCATAAAGTGATAATCGCCTTTCCAGGTTTCTGGACGTCGCAATTTTTTATATTTCTTTCTTTGGTCACCGGTCGCTAGGGTAACTGGTAAGGAAGACGGGTTTGACTCCCGCGCACAATTCTAATACAGACATATCCGAGCAGCTACTGTAAGTTGCCTGTGTGAATGTGACAGTCGAGACGTCACACCTGTAAGTAATTTGGTTGTCAATCCCTAAAACTGACAGTGTGAACGTAGCCAATATCACAGAACATGGAAAATGCATAGAATCTGTCAAATAGAGTATGCGCATGAACTTTGAGTGTTAGCATTTTATTTTAAAATACCTGATTGAAAATGTATTTTTATTGTATTTATATAACATCTTTCATCCATGTATGGGACAGAATACAGACGCAAATTTACTCTCAGCAGTTCAGAAGAATGTGTGTGTGTGTGTGATAGCTATTTTGAGTGACTGGTTGTTTAGAGACTCAACTATTTGATTTGATATTATCTTTGGCCCTGTTTACACTGTTTGAAATGTCATTATTTGACAGTGAATTGCTTTTGGAAAGTCCTGATGTCAGCTAACACACTACAGCTGACATGTCTTTGGGAAATAAAATTGTTTTCAAATTCTTAATTGCATCCAACCTGGTGGTTGTTGAAGAGAAATGTACAATAGTGTGTGTTTACAAGTATTTTGCAGTTTTGTTTTAAAGGAAATATGTGGTCATCAGCAGTGCTGGGAGTAACGCATTACAAAAGTAACAATATTACAGAAGTATATTACTTTTTGCTCTAACGCAGTAATATAACGCATTACTAATAAAATTTTGCTAATATTTACTCGTTATAATCTCAGTAACGCAAGTTACAACAACATATTTTAACTCTAAATTAAGTGGTGAATTTACTAACACTGCAAAACAGCACCAGAGAAAAAAAATCTGCGGGTAAAATAGTCTCTATTTCCTGTTGCTGGAATTTGGTTGAGATGACTGCGGAAACGGAGATGCGAAATACTGATCAAAAACTGCATGACGCGCTGTGAGGATAATTACAATTTAGGCTATTAGCTTACTCCTTATTGAAAATGTATTTACTTATTGTTTTTTAAAAGTTTTTTTTTTTAACAGGTCTATTAATTTATACAATTGTCTCTCGTTGTACAATATGCGCCGTTAATGCAGCGTTAGAAAGCTCAGTCAGTTTTTTTTACTTTCACTTTCTCTATAGTGAATTGACTGACGTTCAACTCTTGCGCACAGTTTGCGCGTTGCTTGCTTGTGTTTCTTGACCCCGTCCCCATAATAGGTCAAGTTGTTTTGGCCAATATTAGGCCATTTTTATTATTATTTATTTGATTATAATTATTTTTGTTTTTTTAATGTTTATTTTTCAGTGTATGGAAAGGCACCAAAAAACAGAACATATAGGGAATTTGCCTGGGGGTATTTTTGATTTTATAATTTTATGCTATATAGACCTACCACATTACCCTCCACTGGGTGTATGAGCAGCAATAAACTACATTTGGGGATTTTATAATACTTCTGTGGATATTTTAGTGAAAGTAACTCAAAAGTAGTGTAACGCATTACAATTTGTCGGCATTTCCATCCTATAATAGAAGCACACTCCTCAGTCTTACCTCTGATTGCACTGTAAAAAATAAGTGTAATTTTTACTGTAAAATTTTGTAAAAACGCTATGAAAAAAAAACAGTTAATAGGTTAACAGTAAGTTCCCGTACTAAATACAGACATTTCATGTAATTTTACAGTAAAATGCTGTTAATTTGACAGTTTTTAGAAGTAAAATTACATGAAGTGTCCCTGTATATAGTACGGGAACTTACTGTTAACCTATTTTTTCCGTAGCGTTTTTACAAAATTTACAGTTAAAATTACACTTATTTTTTACAGTGCAATCAGAGTTCGACTGAGGGAGTGTTGCTTCTATTATAGGATGGAAATGTAATAAACCACTATAAAAGTGCGTTTAATTTCAGACGAAATCTTTGATTCAAGTAAACAGCGCAGCCTACTACTCTCAGCATCAAAAGCTGTTAAGTGGGGGAATCCTATATTTTGTTTCTATTTATGTTTTTATTTAATTTTTTTATTAATATTTTAAAATGGCAATTTAGTACTGTGATAGTAAAGCTGAATTTTCAGCATCGTTACTCAAGTCTTCAGTGTCACATGATTTAACTTCAGAAATCATTCTAATATGCTGAGTTGCTGCTTAAGAAACATTTCTTATTTTATTATCAATATTGAAAACAGCTGCTTAATATATTTGTGGAAACTGTGATACATTTTTTGTATGAAATGTAGAAATTTCAACAGCGTTTATGTATAACATTATAACATTACATGTTTTAATATGTTTTACATAACATGTTTTATAGCATTATAAATGTCTTTAATGTTATTTTCTTTTAATCAATTTAATGTTTTCTTGCTGAAAAAAAAACGTATAGTCTACTCTTAAAAAAAATAGTTATACAGATAATAAACAAATAAAACAGGTTAACAGATGTATTGTTTAATACTGGTAAATTTGAGTAATTAACATTTGAATAATGAATCAAAATAATGATTTGCTTCTCTTTTGGTCAATGTAAGTGGAAGGAAGCATGAATGCAGCTTGGAAAGGACTATGCACACGCTGTCTACCAAGCTTGTAACCCGGAATTGAATAAGGATCCTAAAACATTATGGACCAACTGGATCCCTAAACAAGATGCCCAAGAGCTTCTACTGCACCTAAGTTTTGCCCAAGAGGACCAGGAGCCTCTTATATCTATGTAATATATCCACAAAAAATGTGGATATATTAACTTTGTGAGAATTATTCTGACTTCTGATAGCAGACACCGGCCCTCGGACATTTTGAGATACATGTGATATTTTAATACATTTTAAATTTTTAGTTACTTAAAAAGTACATTATTCTCGACCCTCACTCTCCATTTTTACCATGTCTCTGTCTCTGTCAGGCTCAGCTGAGATGTTGGAAGGGATGAGTGAAAGGCTGCTGTGTGATCTTAGAGATGTGATGGGGGAACGTACAAAGTTGACAATGGGCCAGAAGCTTGGAAAAGGTATAAACAAACTGTCACACTGATCTTTTTTTTATGGGTCTTGCAAATTTGTCTGCACAGAAAAAAAAACATACTTTTGAAAAGGTTGAAATGCATCCATTATTTTTTATTGGAGAGTCCTGTTTTAAAGAAAAATCCAGTTTCCACAAAAATACCAACATTGATAATAATAAGAAATGTTGTCTTGGGAGGCACATCCGCAGATTACAAGATCCTTGACAACGAAGACTGAGTAATGATCCTGAACTTTTGCCATCAAGGAATAAATTACATAATATTAGTAAGTTTTTACAAAAAAATCTCATTTTAACATATCCAATTTTAAACCTATCAATGCAAAATATATTCCCTAAAATTAAACATATTCAATAGAACTAAAAAAAAAAAGAGTATACCGATCCTAAACTTTTGATTGGTAGTGTACACTTTCCCATACACAGTACATTCAAATACATTTTAGACAAAATTGTGTACTTAATATACATTTTTTAAATAATAAATAGGACATTTTATATAGATGTATATGAATATAAGCATGCATAACCTAAATTGGTATTTGGAAATTGTATGCATATGTTACCCATACATGAAGTGATCATTTAATAGCTGTTTTAAAATTATATTAAGTAATTTAAAAAAAGGTATAATTTAATAAGGAATAATTTGACTGAAAACAGTATTTTGATTGTCATTTTGCATTCTGCAAATCTGCAGGAGAATTTGGGGTCGTCTACGAGGGCATATTTTCCCCTCAAAGAGGACAAGACATCAGAGTGGCAGTAAAAACATTTCAAGCTATATAGTGTATATAATGCAGAGAGCAAGTGACAGTAAAATATAAGATTCTGATAAGTTCAAAAGTATGGTCTTAATCTAGAATTAAGTACTAGCTTGAGACAATGCAATTTACACAGTTAATTAAATCAACCGCTTTCTTGCTGTAATGCCATTAAATATCCTGTTGAATTGTAGATGTAGTCCACAGTAAAGAAGATCTGGAGTCCTCCCTCAAAGAGGCAGAAATTATGAAGCATTTTGATCATGTGAGTGTAGTTAAATTGCTTGGTATGTCTCCCCTGAATGAAATTATTATTTCATGTTTGAAATCTAGGCTAAAATGTATAATTTATATCAAGTTGGAGTGGAATATTTTGAATAACCTGATTTCAAAGGGCACAGACGTTTCCATGGCAACCGGTCATCTGTGGCCTGTATAGGCCTGTCCAAGTGCAAAGTGTGAACTTCCACAAGTTGCCCTGGTGATGCCTGTAGCTGCATATTAACAGTGGGATACGCTTGACTTTTACCTCCTGCTTGTCTTTGACCTGCATAATTATGGGGGGCTGTACCATTGTAAGAATTAAATGGATCATAGCAACTGTAATGTGTAATAATGGAATTGGCATCTTCCCAATATTATGATGTTCAGCAGTCATCAGGTTTGTAATGCAAATATTTTTTTCCGTTTACTGCACTGTTATTATTTTAGTCATTTAGTCATCATTTACCTTCCACGTTGCAAGATAAGGTGGATAAGGCAGTATTATAATTTAATTGACCATCATGGATAAATGCTGCTGACAGACGATAAGGCAGGGGTCACCAAACTCACTCCTGCAGGGCAGGTGTCCTGCAGAGTTTAGCTCCAACGATAATTAACCACACCTTGAACCAGCTAATCAAGGTTTTACTAGGTATACTTCCAGTCAGGTGTGTTGAGGCAATTTGGAGCTAAACTCTGGAGGACACCGGCCCTCCAGGAGGACAGAGTTTGGAGACCCCTGATATAAGGTTATTTATGTCCACCAGGGGTCGCACTAGAGCGGGATCCGGAGTCCTCCATCCATGTACTGCTTGTTATTCTTCCATTCATGAAACATGGAGATCTACACAGCTTCCTCAAAGCGACCCGCTATGGTGATGTTCCCATGGTTGGGGGATGATCTACGTGTCTGTGTGGCTGACTTTGGCCTGTCTAAGAAGATCTATTCCAGTAACTACTATAGGCAGAAGAATATGGATGTTAACATGCCTGTAAGGTGGATGGCCATAGAGAGTCTGTCTGACTTCTTCTATACCACCAAGAGTGATGTGGTCAGTCCAATTTATGCTTCTAATACAGTATTTATACAGTACTTGTCAACAGTGTAATTCAGAGAATTGTTGTAAAATGCATCACTGTTTTTTCATAAGTTCAATTTGTATAATTACAAATACACTGGTGAAACTCCCAACACCTGTCAAATCAGAAGAAAAACAGTTTTTGCGCATAGAACATTGAGCACATTTCTGGCCCCAATTTTCATAACCTTACTGCAAAGTAAATAATAATAAAAACAAAATAAATCAAAAATGAACATTTGCTGAAATTTTACTTGCTCACCATGCTGTCTTTCTGCCGTGAATGGGGCCGGCAGAATAGATCCAACCACTTATCGACACATTATAGTAATCAACACAACTCCAATCCATCACAGAATTCGTGAGGTTGAAAGCTGCGTTTCATCACTGTGTGTCAACGCCCTTATAAAAAAAAAATATATTAAAAACATCAACTTGTTAACTTTCACCAGGTTCAGGCTACAATACGAGTTCTCTAACTATAAGTTGCCCGTCTCCGTAAAAATTGTCTCGCTAAATCAGGAGGGAATGTTTCTTATCATCTCATTTTTCACTTAACGGCATGTTATTTGATGGACTGGAGTTGTATAGATTACTTGTGGACTATTGTGATGTATTAATCAGTTGTGTGGACTCTCATTCTTATGCACCCATTCATCGGCAGAGGATCCACGGGTAGCAGTGATGCATATACATTCTGCGAATCTAATAGTCTGATATAGAAACCAAACGCATCTACATTTTAATGCATTAGGGTTATGTTTATTTGCAAATTTTCCTTTTGGGGGTTGACTATTCCCGTTTACATAAATCTATTAGAATCATCAATGGACTAATATAGAGCAAAAAAAACTCAAACATTCCTAAAACCAAACGGTTTGGTGGAAATGTCTAAAAAATAGTTTTTTTAAATGTAGAAATACGGTGCAAAAAAACTACAAAATTAAAAGGTCGTGGAAAAGTTCATTTATTTCAGTAATTTCAACTCAAATTGTGAAACTTGTGTATTAAATATATTCCATGCACACAGACTGAAGTAGTTTAAGATTTTGTTTTCTTTTAATGTGATGATTTTGGCTCACATTTACCAAAAACCCACCAATTCACTATCTCAGCAAATTAGAATTCTTCATAAGACCAATAAAAAAAACATTTTTAGTGTATTGTTGGCCTTCTGGAAAGTATGTTGATTTTTTATTGTACATGTACTCAATACTTGGTGGGCTCCTTTTGCTTTAATTACTGCCTCAGTTCGGCGTGGCATGGAGGTGATCATTTTGTGGCACTGTTGAGGTGGTATGGAAGCCAAGGTTTCTTTGACAGTGTCCTTCAGCTCATCTGCATTTTTTGGTCTCTTGTTTCTCATTTACTCCCCTATTTCTCGATTCTAGGGGGGTTCATGTCTGGTGTTAATAGCATTATTTACTATTATTATTATTACATTACCATGTAAGTGTATATTCAGATTGCTACATGTTTTTGAAAAAAAAAAAATCAGGTTTCCAACAGAGGTTTGTCTCACCTGTGGAAGCCCCTATGGCTCCGATCAGGACGGAGGGAATAGCCATGATGATACAACCAAAGGCAGCCAGGAAGGAGAGGACTTGAGCATAGGTAGCTGAAGAGGCAGAAAGAACCCTTTGAAAATATACCTGCCAGGGAATCCCCCCCAGAATCTAGAAACAGAAACCAGACAGCATGATACAGACATATAACATTAAGAGTAGATTATAACATCACAAACATTAAAGCTAATCTAAATATGGCAACCTACAGGAGGAGAGTGACCCGACTAGACCAGTATTACACTTTATTCACCCTAAGGTCTTATTTAGTTTTCCTCCCTACGAATGATTGCATTGTTCACTAAAGTGAGAAATTAGGTTTGGCCCTTCAGAATCAACAATTCTCCATTGGCAAAATCATTGTGTCTCCATCCCATCATGCTACAGTGGGTTGTCCACTCACCAGAAGGCAGAAGTTGTCAGCCCACATCCATTTGTCAAGGCTTTCTATCTTCCCAAGCCATGCGGTCTGATTAGCATGGAGCTGCTTCACTGCTGTCACTCCGATGTCAGACACAGCTGGGTTTGAGAGCGCAAAAGGGACGCTCACCCACTATAAAGAGAACATATTCCACTCTATTACCATGCAACAGACCATATATAACATTGTAATACTCAATTTATAGCAGGTACTAGTGAAAACTAGCCAAATAGATAATGTGCAATTAGTATTTTTTTATTTACCAAAATACTTTTTTTTTTAATTTCCGGATGGAATTCTGTTCAATTAATATGTTATATTATGAATTTTATCATAATTCTTATCTTGAATACGTATAATAATAATAAGTTACACTTTAGTTTAAGTGTCCCCCCATTATGATACTTTCATTACTACACGTACATACATAGGTTAGGTTAGGATAGGTTTGGCTGATGGACTTGCTTTAATTGTGCATGATTTATTTTTATTATAAAGTAAGGACACTTTAAAATAAAGTGTTACCATAAAAATAATTAATTAAAGGCCATTATAACTAAAAAAATGATTTCTTCTTTCACTTCTTTATTCCTATTGCTTGTATCTTTAAAGGGTGGTTGATGAGCTGTTACTGTCAAAACTGCACAGCAAACAGCCACTTTGATAAATCACAGAGTGTTATGTGCTGCTGAAGACATGCAGACATGAAGTAAGGGGAAAATGACACCTTCGATGACTTCATCATGTGGTTCTGTGAAGCCTTACCAGTCCTAAAAAAATGCAGAAGAGCTGGACAACATCAGTGTAGGCTACTGAATACAGTCCTCCCACCAGCGTGTAGAAAATTGCAATAAGAGCCGAAATAATCACAGACATATTGATGTCGATGTCAATGATCACACTCAGTGTGGCCCCTGTGATGCAAACAAAGTATTTTTAAATAAAGCTTTACTGCAATATTTATAGCATATGTCCTATAATACAATAATGAAAACGCTTGCAAATTTACTGATTGTATCTTTCTAGGATATCAGTTCCCTCTCTTTTCTTACCAAGGGCAGATAAGATGGCGGCTGACCAGAACATTTCCCCCATTAGTGCAGGGATGAACAGCAGACCACCCATCCTTTTTCCATAAAGTTGCTGGAAGGGGTCAAGCATGGTGACGTAACCCCGGGAGCGCATGGGTTTAGCAAAGAAAAGGCCACCTTGACATGAATCAATTCATAGAAATTATATGTTTGACAGATACTTGCATCTAGTTCTGCTAACTTTAACACTGAAAATATGTTTTCTATCAAACTGCACATACACATCACATACCAAAACAGGCTGGAGCGCATATCCAAGGAGCCTGTGCCGCATGCAAGCCGTACCCGGAGAATACTTTTCTTTTCTCTGCGGTGCCGTTGAATATTAACCCCCTCCGCCCAAGGTCTGGAATGAGATGAGAAAGCTTCATTCAAAAAGTTCATTATTCATTCAAACGGACCTCGTCCGTAAGATACACACACACACACACCCCCACCCCATATATATATATAATAATATCTCATCTATATATATAATATATGAAGAGTTCCATGCAAAGCTCTAAAACCATCATTGTCCCAAAATTAGTAACGATAATGTGAAGCTCTCCAAACACATATATGATTCATCAGACTTTCACTTCAAAGCGCTAAGTCCCGCCTCAACCCCTTCAGAAGTTCCGTACTTACCTAGAACCCTAATACATAGTAGCCAAAGAAATGCTACTTTTAAAGAAACAGCAACTACTTAGAGCTTTTGCCTCTGGAAACTTTTCATACATCCCTATCTATTATATATAATTTATGTCTGTTTTTTATTAACACATATTAACATTAGGTTAGAAGCAGGTTCTTGTTAATTTAAGTTATTAAAAATGCTAAAACCATCAAAGTTGCATCGGTTAACCCTGTTATGCACTCTTAACATCAGTTGACTCATGAACAATTGCTGGTAAATGCTGTAAGAAATAACGTCCTGTTAATTTAGAATTAATTTTATTGAAGTGTTCCATATTGTGGTTGTTGTGTGAACAATACTAATTGGTGCACTAAAATGAATACATATTAGTACCGATTCAGTATGTACAATACATGCAGGGTACAACAGAAGAAGAAAGAAAGAAAGAAGTAGAAAGAAAGACGAAGAAGAAACCTATATATACACCCAAAACCATAACCATTTAATGTTTAAAAAAGTACATAGACCCAGCGAAATTGCAGTTAATATGCAGCAATAAAATGAAACATAATACATAACGTAGCATTATATATAATTTAGGCCTACAAATGTCTGAATTTGTCTATTATTTATTTATTTATTCACAATATTTATAAAAGGGTTTGCTGTTTTAAAACAACGATTCAAGGTTTATTTGTCCAATGATTATTTATTTTGCTTCTCTAAGATAGAAAGACAGCAAGATACAGCTCATCATGATTTTACTTTTTTTATATATAGCCTATACAGACAATATATTTTGTTAGATAAGTATATATCTAAAGATGTAAAAATAAAACGCCATTCGTGTTTATATCATATATGCATAAAGTGAAAAGCTTTTTTTATTTAGTTCTCTCTGAAACTCACCAGTCATGGTAAATCCGCCGACAAATAATCCAATATCCCTTCCGCCGACCATAATGGTCTCACTGCGATCAACTCCCTCCACCACGCCGGAATTCTTGTTTTTCCATGCTGCCCAGATTCCCACTATAAGGATCAGCAAGTAGAAGATGACAATCGCCACCAAACCCTCCACATGGATGTTCATCTTCTCTCTGCTAAAGTCGTTGTATCTCTAAAGAACCGAAATTCATTGAGACCTAAGCAAAAGAGACCTAAACAGGCATGCAAGAAAAGAAGGGAGAGTTACAAAAAATCAATCAATCAATCAGTCTCTTGTGCTTCTAAACACAAAGAAGACGCAGAATTAAGAATTCAACTCATTTCAAATGATCATAAATGCCTATTTATAGTCTTTCAGTCACTTCATACTTTTTAGACATTTCGTGGTCAATTCCGAGGATTTCATGTTTCTGGTTTAGGTGGGGCAAAAATGGCAACTATTTCATAATTCGACATCATAAAAGTGCCTCACCTTTGTGAATCAGCCGCCAGCCACTTAACTGCCACCAACAGTGCAAAAAAGAGCCCAACTATCGCCTCAGGAGAAGAGCAGTCCAGCACATTTCCGAGTCAGCCAAACTTACTGTGAATCTTTATGACATTTCGTCAGAGTTGATGACTTCATAGCATAGTGAATGGGCTCACTTTATGATAAAGATGTCAATCGTTCAAATGAGCCGCGCGTCATTGGAGTTATAAAGTCAACGAAATCGCTAGCCTGGAACACTGTAAATCACGATATGAAATCTATCGCTTCTAGTCATGCTTGTCTTGATTGACTTTTATGGCAGCCTGTCTCTGATATAGCGCGGTGGCAGAGCAAGTGCAGTCGCTGTCCAGAGTGCGGAGGAACAGTCCATACCGCACCATCTCACAAACGCGCTTCCCCCCCCCCCCCAGACGCCACCAACCCTCCAACTCAAGTGTATTGTGAAAAGACAATCAGGTGATGTACAGCTATTCAAACTAATGTTTAAGAACACGACGTAATCGCAGTAGTGCTTTTTCTGATTCTATTTTTAGACGTTTTACGCATGTTCTTTCTTTGTTTTAAACTTGGCCTGCATATGCTTTAAGCAAAGCATTTAATAAAACCACCTTTGTTCATTTTGTTTCTAAGAGAGTTTAGGGTCTTAATAACAAATATCACATTTATTTAATTGAAGAATTAAAATAATTGAAAAACACTCTAGCATTTATTCAAAAAGTCTCTTTTTGTAGGAGTGCTGGTTTCTAAATTCGCACAGAATCGAACAATTCTTGACATTCTGCCACCCAGTGGCTAAACATAGCGTAAGATGTCAAGCTGTTGGACGCTTTCCCAGTGGCTTATTGGTTCTGAATACTAATATTAGCTAGCTACAAGTTAATTATTGTTAATTCAATGACAAAAAAAAGGATATACAACTATAAATAGAATATAGACTCATGAGAGCATGGCGCTTTCAAATCACCAGTCGCCAGGTTGGACATCATATTGATTTTAACACGGGTGAAAACGAGGCTGTGATTGATAGACTTACAGACTTTGAAATGTGAAGGCCCTAAATCACATTATTTAACAACTTTCAAAGCTGGACTTTCTGTCTACTGATTTTTTTCTTTGTTAAGACGTTTAGTCAAACCTAAACAATAGGCTACGATTTAGAACGCACTGCACTAACCCTATATCCATCACAGGCTCGTTTTGATTCCTGTTAAAAAAATAGATAAATAAATATGACTAGATTTTTAATAACATTCGCGGCTTTGTGGAATCCAGTTTGGTCATGAAAGCTTGTACAGACACTGGACATTACAGCCTACTTGCCGAGACAGGCTTCCCGCATGAATCTGTAGAATTTGAGACTTTTTGGCCGCTAATTGCTTCTCTTTAAGTTTGACAGTTCTGCGTTTAATTATGCGCGAAGGTGTATAAACAGGCTATTCTGATATGTAACTAATTTCCTTAAAAAAAATAAGAATCTGTTATCTTCCTTAAAAGACAGAATGCAACTCTCCAAACGAACCAATTTAACGGAAGCCAGATATCTTCTGCCTATACTCAGACAAGTCGACTAATTTAACTGGTAACAATTTTGACAGCCTGCCGAGTGAGTCCCAATTATAAGCAGACAGGTTCGAGCATGTTCCTGTAGGCTACAGATGTTGCAGTTCTTTGTAGTTTAGAAAAGGCTTGGACAAGATCCCTCAACAGTATTCAACAGCAAATGTGTCTTTTTCTGGCACAGGTTCTAAAAACTAATAGACCTGGCATTTCGAGAAAAGTTATCTGTCCGTTTAAAAACAGTAGAAGGAGAACAAAGATTGTTAAAAAGTCTGATAGGAGAGTAACTAGGTATTTTACATTTTTTTTCACGTTTATCCAGGCACCCACACATAGACATAAAAGGGGGCTTGAGCACCTACCCTTTTTCTTCCTCGAGAGAAAGTGACCTTATTTCTGGGGAGTTTATTTTTATTTTTTTAATAAATTAATATATGTATATATGTGTTTCGTTTGCACACAGCTTTCCCTGTCAAACAAATAAAAATCAAAATATCAGATCGGGTCGGGAGATGTTGAGACTCTGTCGAGTGCCGATGCCGTTCACCCCTCCGCGTCTCTGCGCAGACGCACAGCAGTGTAGAGCACATTGATCGGCACATGCGCATCACTGACAGGCAGAGAGCCGCAGAAGTGAATCCCTCCCTCCCTTTCCAGTTGTGTTTTTCTTGGTGTGGAGGTGAGTGGTGATGAGCAACATACTAAGCTACCTGTGCCTCGAATTTACTGTTAATTATCCAAAAGACAAAAGGCAAATATAGTTAATTTGTCTTGCTAACATCCATGACTCAATTAGAGCTACCATGTGTGTTAGCTAAAGTTTAGCTCTCCTACGACGAATGTCAAACTGTCTTCGTTTTTCAAGACAAGCCATGATCAGAATTAATGCTAGAGATTTCCTCTAACCGCATAAACTCCTTATACTTTTAATGATGGCCAATATTACTGCCCCGCGTGCAATGCAGTTCGTGATCGCTGAACGTGAATGGGTTGATAATGTAGAACTCCGGACAAGTTTTCTTTTGGGACTGTCGTACAGTCTGACATTAATGACAACCGAGATCACACAGTGTGACATGATCATCATGTTCTTACAGTCTGACAAGTACAATCCTAAATGACTTTTAAAAATTGCACAGTGTGAGCCCGGCTTAAGACGATAGGAAGTCTAGTAGACCAGTGCGCGTTATTTCACTGCATGATTCAGTTTATTAAAATGCATTTAGAATGATCACAAATTCAGATATGGGCAGAAATGCATATATTTATATATTTCACATAGTTTATCAGTATCACCTAAACAACTGACATTTTTTCCCCACCAAAAGCACATGATTACAATGTGATAGTGATTTTATACGCCGTTCATAACAAGAATTTAATATTAAACACTTACATTTAGACACACTATTGAAGTTTTTGCTCTATCGCCAACATATATCATTCCATTGCGTCTCTGAGCAACATGATGCTGTTTTGTAAAGTCAATTCACCTTTATTTAAAAAATTTATATATGCTTTTAACATACAGATTGTTCAAAGCACTGTACAGCCTTAATTAGGAAATATTGTGTCCAAACTGCAAAGTGACAATGTAACACTCGACTTTGCAGCTAAGAAGGCAGTTCATCATGATTCAGTGATGTCCTCATCCAGCTCAGTTCAGTTTAAATATTATCTTTGCAATCATTTGCAATCAAGTCAACGATATCGCTGGAATGAAGTGTCCCCAACTAAGCAAGCAAGAGGCGACAGCGGCAAGGAACCAAAACTCCAGCGGTGACAGAATGGAGAAAAAACTTGGGAGAAACCAGGCTCAAGTCCGGGGGCCAGTTCTCCTCTGACCAGACGAAACCACCAGTTCAATTCCAGGCTGCAGCAAAGTCACATTGAGCAGAGGACTTGTTGCTGAATGAATCAACCGTTTAAATGATTCGGTTCAGTTGCAGTGACTCACTTATTAACAGTGACGTGCTGCCACCAACAGGCAGTTTTAATTTCACATTTAAAGTATCTTTCATTTTTTTTATAAAAAAATAATAATAAACCCTCTCTCTGTTTAAATCTAGATTAAAAGACACATCTCTTTGGCCAAGCATACAAATAATGCATCTCATAATCTTTTAATTAAGTTATATCTAATCAAATGCACATTAATATTCTTTAGCTTGGGTTAAACAAATAAAATTTACTTGGTTGGAACAGCAGCTATGCTAAATATGTCTCTATTTGTTTCTCTGTTTTTGCCAACGGGATGTAGATTTACACAAGCTCAGTCTAGTCCGAAGACCTGAGAAGTGATGGCAACCCCTCCGAGGACCTCAGAATTATGCCAACCCAGAACACCATCACCGAACTACATTTTCGCTAGACGTTTGATGCATCCTTATAATTGCTGTTATGTGTTCATCGTCTGTTGATTACGTTTTAATGTATTTTTCCATAGTACATTAACTGACTGACATCACCACTGATACAACTACCACTAATATGTAGAACTTAATTGGCTGTAAAGTTATTTGCAATTATGTCTGTATCGGGACAAGCGCTGTACACGAAACGGACGACGATTTTAGCGCCCAAACTCTGGAATAACCTTCCTGACATTGTTCGGGAGGCAGACACACTCTTGCAGTTAAAATCTAGATTAAAGACCCATCTCTTAAACCTGGCTTACACACACACGATACCTTCTAAGATCCACTTTAAAAGGATTTTTAGGCCTGCATTAATTAGGTCACCGAACCGGGAACACTCTCATCACACCCTATGTTCCTTGCTACATTGTTAGAAGAATGGCCTTTACGCTAATATTAGTCTGTTTTCTCCTCTGATTCCGACGTCACCGTAAAGCCACCTATCCATTCTGTATCCCGATCCATGGTCACGCAGTCCCCGGATCCGAGTACGTTTCAGACCAATGGTGGAATACACCTGAGGACCTCTACAGCCCTACAGAACAGCGGAGACCAGGCACTAGATGACCCCAGATCAGATACCCGTAAAGCCCTTGTCTCAGACGACCCCGGACCAAGACCACAGAACAGATGATCTTGCAATGTGGCTTTGCTGCAGCCTGGATTTGAACTGCTGGTTTCGTCTGGTCAGAGGACAACTGGCCCCCCGACTAAGCCTGGTTTCTCCAAAGGTTTTTTCTCCATTCTGTCACCGATGGAGTTTTGTTTCCTTGCCACTGTTGCCTTTGGCTTGCTTATTTGGGGACACTTCATTTCCAGCGATATCGTTGACTTGCTTGCACAGATGATTGCAAAGATACTATTTTAAACGTGAACTGAGCTGGATGATGCCATCACGAATTCCCTGATGACTGGCCTTACTGAAAAAGAAGTTACTTTGTGATTTTGCATTATTGACACCTATTTTCCTAATTATGCTGTTCATGCTTTGACACATCTGTATTGTTAAAGACTATGAAATACGGTGACTTTGACGCTTATTTTAAAAGCATTTCAGGTTTAGTTTACCAATATCAAAACCTGTATTAATGCATTTGTGAACTGCAGGTTAATGCATTCCTGTCCTCATTAAACAGTGTTTAAATCATCCTAATTCCCCTTCTAATGCAGTTCTGGCTGTTCCTTTGCATTGCAAAGGTTTAATTTTGTCAGTACGGGGGTGTTATTTGCTTGGTAACCGCCAAATGTCCTATTATTCTAATGACTGATTCATTTACGATTTGACTGAAAGATACGTCACACTTATAAAAAGGTCTTATAAGGTAAAAATCCCATACAGGTAACAAAAAATCTATTTACACTATTGAAAGATTAATGCTATCAGCTCTGTGAACTGATCACAAACAGAATACAGCATATCAAACAACTTAGGAGTCTGCTGTCCAGGTAGTCCTTAAGATATCATCACGACAACCACTCAGCAACATAGTATCTAATATCGTTATCGATCAATCTCAGAATTTATATATATTTTGTCAATATCACACACCCCTATTATATTTAACATTTTGTTTAGAAAAAAATTAAAATAAATATGAGAAGTGCCCTTTTTTCCACTTGAGCCCCTGCCCCTCAGAATGTCTGTGCACGTCCCTGTGTTTATCTGGAATCACTTGAAATAAAGTGTCGTATCCTGATGTTTTCTTCTAGATCCCTCGGTGCATGGGAACAGTCACGGTGCACAGATTTTGCTCAGCTAATGAGCACACTTCACATCTGTTTCGAGTTCTTTGAAGTGTCACTGAGAGATGAACATGCATTTTTTTCATGGACAAATGAACAGCAGATTTGACAAAACAGTTAGCAATAATAATAACAAACAACAAAACAGAATATATTCGATTTAAAAACGTGTATTTACACCTACAACAACCTAGTTAATAATAGGTAGGCCTGTGCGCTACGTAATGCGACTCGGGTGATGCATTTGCGAAAAAAACAAAATAAACGTAATCATTTCAGAAAAATAATTTTAGGAAGATAAAGAAATTCATATTGTGTACATTTCATCTCCTGTTTAACTAGGCCTACCTGTCTTTCATTAGTGAATTACAGAGAGTGTTACTGCCATCTAGCGGCAGAAGAGGGAACTAACCAGCGGCCCTTGTACGCGGTAACTGCATGTGAACTTTTGTTGTGAACGAAACTTTCTCAGCTATTCACAAAGGGAGATGGAAAGTGTCAAGCAGTGGGGACTTAGAAGCTACAGGGTCCCGCATCAGCGTCAAGTCTGTCACGCATGGCTAAACGAGACGATCTGACCCAGAGCTCAGAGTCTCCTCTGTGTTTTATATCTGCTGTCACTTTTTTTCTCGGGGATCTGCAGTCTGTCTCTAGTGCTGCCGCTTCACTTGCACCAGACGGGAGATGGAAATACTGCATATTGTCCATTGCGTTAATGAAGGGATCCGCCCATAATACATTTCTGTTTCAATTCGTACCCTTAATCGGATCCCAATACTGCTGTAGTTCTGTGACCCAAAAGAGGATATTGAAGGTTACTATGCTTTCCTGGCAGGAAGGAGGAAACTGAAGATAAGTCTTATATCTTCGTTCAAGAAGGCTCCGGTCGGAATGATACAGTGAGCAACTGATTTGACAGAATTTTTATTTTTGGGTGAAAATTAATCACTTTAATGCTATTAAATTAACTTAGAATTGGCTGCTTTGCAGCTATGGTGTTAGAGATGGGTCTGGATGAATGAATTTGTAAATACAATTACTTTGCTATAGCAAGGAAGATTCTCTCCTCCACTCAGAGAAATTTAACCTGCATGCAACAAACTTATTAAACAAAAAGTGACAGTGCTGCATTCCTTTTACAAATGTAATAGGTACAACAGATACCAGATAAATTCTGCCACAAAAGCTTCTTACGCTACAACATATAGAGTTCTGATATACATAGAATGTTATGTTTATATTGTATCACACAATAAACATACTGTCAGCCTGTACATTAGTGATAAGGATTCTTCAATGACTGTTTCTGGTCACATGGTTATATCAGTAGGTGGCGACAGTATTATGTGCTAGAAGCCCTTATTGAATCATTCCTTTAAGATGTTTCTTTCAGAACAAAACAGGTGCCGCAGCATAGATCCTGCTGGTTTGTTGGACGCATTTCTTTGATGGAGAAAATAAGTGAAGAACATGACTGGGTCTAAAAATGTAAAGTACTCTTTCACTATACTGAAATACAGCAATATCACACTCATATTTGTGCAGGTGTTCTGTTGATCCTCACACATAATTAAATGAGATGAAGCTCCAGTTGACGTCTCCAATAACAGCACAGTGCAGTCTTGGCACCACTAAGTATTTCAGTGGCCGGAAAGACATAAAATGAGTGCGATTCCATAAAAACGGCAGATGGCACTATGATTAGATGAGCTTCTGCCATTTTCAGTAGCCTATATGACCGTGCTGATGTTGTGGTCTTAATGAGCAAGTGCACTGAATTTTCCACAACTATAATCACGGCCATGGATCAGCCACCCCATAACAGCTGTCCTTCACACAGTTCAGACTCAAAGAGCTCTGGCCACACTGATTATTTAAAGAGAAAGAAGGATGAAGCCGTGTGCCACACTTTGGCATTGACCGGTCAGTTGATTATTGAAAAAATAAAATACAGAGAGAGAGACATATACTGTATAGAGATAGCATTCATACTCAGACTAAGCCCCAGATTTAGTTCATTCTTTAAACATTCTATTACAAGATCCCTTATTAATGAATAAAACAACAAGAAAAAAAACACATTGCTAAGAATCAGCTAAAAACGGTTTGTGTAGAATATAAGTTAATATGTGAAAATGTACTTTGTCAAAACACAAGACAAATATGCAGCAACAATTCCTTTACATATGTTTTTAAAACAAAAAGTTTATGGAAAATAAATAATTCCAGAACAAAGAGAAACATTTCGTTTGTGACCGTTTGAGGTTAATTAGGATAATTTTTCATTTTCATACTGTTTAGAGGCAACATGCATACAATGTTTTCTATCCAATCAACAACATAGCTAAGCTATAAAATATTAGCCATTGTGCTCTGCTGTCTGAGAAACCTGTTACAGTGAGTTTCTCAACAGAATTACTTTACAGCATTGCCAGCCAAGAAGTGTAGTGTAATTCATCAAGAGAGAAGTGCAGTGTATGTATTCATCAAGACAGAAGATGCAATGATCAAATACTAGATGCATCGTCACAGACAAATTTACACCTGTTATTAGCATAATCGCTCAGGTGATCAAAAGTGATGAAAAGTTTTTGATCGTACTCCGTAGTCAAAAATGTATATGGCCAAATTGAATTTTTTGTTTAAATTCGAATGTGTTCTTATGCTTCCTGGACAACAGGGAATCTGTCAATCAAGTATTGGGCTAATAGGTTAAACTTCACTAGTTATGTGTGGATTTAAAAGAAAACAACTGTCAGAATAATGTTTAAAAATAAAAGTCTTGACTGACCACTTGTGATCAGATCAACTGAGACAGATGTTCATATACATAGTGCAAACAGGGCCATAATCAAAGCCAAAATGTTTTTACTCTACCAACCTAATTGATTTTAACATCAGCACAAAAGGTGAAGATCTTTTTTGTCTGGCTCCGCCATTGCAGCTGGTGACCTTGACTGTTTTTATATCTCAGGAGGGTTTTACGTTTTCATCGCTCTGATTTGATCTGTTAATGGGAGGGGGAAAAAAACAGAACAAGGATTTAAATCATTATACATTTTGATGCATTTTCAGATAAAGGTGAGATCTTAAATTGTTGCATTAACTGGACCAAACTAAAACACTGGGTAGAGGAGAACAGATGTCTGTGGACTTCATTTAATTGTTATTGACTTACTCAAATGCACCTCAAACAACAAGAAGGAGAGGGGGTCTGAAATAGTTTTGGGCCGTATCTACTCTTTGAGATACCATCAAAAGATTATTTGCCTTTGAATTTCTTCTATAAAGCCGAAATGAAGTGTAAATTGGTGCAAGAATAAATACAGCCCAAAAGTTAAATTGAACTGTACAATTAACCAAGGATCTCAACACATCTGGGAACTTAAACTTCAATACTTACTGTGCAATTTGTTCTATGGGTGAAATAAAACACAAGAATATAAAAGGCATTGAACATTTCAAACAGTTTATCTAGTTTATACATTTTTTGGCACCCTTATTAAAGCTCATCTCTGTAGAAACTAATAATTCAAAGACAAAAAGGAAATTAGATGCACAAAACATGGAATAAGTGTATTTACCTTGCAGCCAGTCTACACCCTCCTGAAGACCTTCTCCTTTCACTGCATCACTTGCACTGTAATTTATTTAATATATGAATATACCGTATGGTATTACCTATTTACACATCATACTGTCAAACTTATGGTTCCGTATATTTTTTTTTTTATAATAACAAATTGTTTATTCCCGCAGGACACCTTAAATTGTCAAATTCCAGTAAAGCCGCTTACATTGTTACCCATGTTTTATTTCAATACGTTTTAAACTCTAGGTCATCAAAGAATCCACAAAAAGTATCACCATTTCCAACCAAAAACAAATGAAGCAGCACACCGGTTTTTCAATACGAACTGTTTCTGAGCATCAAATTGAGCTTATATAAGTTTCTGAAGATCATGTTACTCTGGAGACTGGATAAAGAGTAAAATTCATCTTTGCTTCACAGAATGCATTCTACATTTTAAAAATATTATAAGGCAGAAAACATTTATTTTAAATTATAAAAAAAAATTCCAATACTACTGTTGGCTTACTGTATTTTTGATCAAAGATGAAAATACTGCTTTGGTGAGTAAAATAAACTTCTAAATATTTTTACAGACTCCAAATATCTATTTCTGTCCAAAAGACAGTACTCTCAATCTATCTTCGACGGTATATTAAATATTATTATATATATATATTATAGATATAGAGTATTATATATAAATGTAAATAAACACACACTCACAACCTCGTCAGCATTATTTAGACAGGGCAGTTTACCTGCGAGATTAAACCAATTTGTACAGGACGTACTTTGTGATTGTGTATACCATCTGAATTGACAGTCGCACGCAACCGTGTCAAAATCAAAGGCAAATTAACCTACCCTGGCTAGCTCAGGTCCTCTGAACAAATCTAATTCCGTCTGGCATAGGAATTCTGTCCCTTCGGTATGTAACACTTTTCCTCCATTTATTATGACATTCTGATGCTGGACCTAAAAGCTAACCTAATGGGGCTCTGCTGCATTAGCTTGATTATTCATGTGTATGTATTTGACATCCCATCCCAGTATACATAAAAAATTAATCAATCATCTCCCTTACTGGTGAATAGTTAAAGACCTTCCCCTTTAATCATTAGATTCTACTATTATAATTAGTTCCTTATATAACCGGGTGTATTGTAAGTCCTGCCAGTTTGCCCACATCTGAAACGACTTTAGCAGAAATTCATAACATTGGTGAAAGTGTGATTGTGAAAAGTTACGTGATTTAGGATCTTTAGTGCCTGCCATGTGTTAAGACGGCAAGACGATTCCTAACAGATAACTTTTGCATCCTGTTAAAATTCGTCGGCATCTACCCTACTAAGTCTATATAGACTCCTCCAACTCCCCTCTCAATAATATTTCTGAGATCCCAATCTCACAAATCAGTCAGGAACGCATTGCCCGATGTGCCATTATTAACTATCTCAAGTAGTAGAAACAACCGCGCATAGTGTGTAATTATTTTTTTGATTATCAAGATTTCAATTTAAGTGACCCACTCAACCCAAAAATCTTATTTAGTTTTCTTACCAGATATGCATGGTTTGTCCTTAATGTTCCACCAAGAGCTGGGTAGACCTTTACTGCTGAATGCATCCCGAGGTCCATCTTGTTGGCGAAAAGAGATAGGTATCCTTCCTGTGCCGTAATATCAGCCTGGCCCAAAAAAAAAACATATGTGTCATTCAGGCGCTTTTAAGGAATTCACCCCAAAGATTTGCTGAACCATGTACACTCTAAAAAATCTGGGTTGTTTTCAACCCAACTTTGGTCCAAATATGGACTAACCCAATTTTTGGTTAAAATTTAAGCTACAACTTAACCCTGGGTGGGTAGCCATATTGCCCAGATTTGGTTGAACACCATCCTTTTTTTAGTGTGTACTCTTCCTCAGTCATCCAGACTAGATTTATTTGTTTTCTTACTAACATCAGCTTTCATGCTTCACAACGTTAACCTGATGAACTGGGAATCTGTGATTATTGTGATTTGTGTTATCAGCTATGGGACTACTCATTCGAAGGCATTCATCACTGCTAGGTCCAGTGGTGAATAAGTGATGTTATGCTGAATTTCTCCAAATCTGTTTCCATGAAAGAACAAACTCAGCCATCATGGATGGCCTGAGGGGGAGTACATTTTCAGCAAATTTTCATTTTTTGGGTGAACTGTTCCTTTAATTCAGATCTGAAAATGATGACTAAAACAGAGATTAATGAAAGATGTACCAGGGTGATTCAAAAGGGTATCCAATTCTTCTTTTGCCACCACCATTCTTAGTTTATCGCCACTGTCAATCACAAATATGATGGCCTGACCCTCCCTGAAAACAACATAACAAGGGTAAACACAAAAAACACAGATCGATTCTAAAGTAGGTGATGCAACTCCATTAGCTCAGTAAACATAATCAGATAAGTCTATTTCAGAGAAACTCACTTGTAATAGTGCTCCCACAGATTTCTGTATCTGCCCTGCCCTGACATGTCAAACACTGTGAAAGAAAGACTATGGGGAAAACATGGATATTGTGTTAGTAAGATTTTGAGAAAGGACAAATGGTTCTCAGACACCTATGGACTAAATAATATTATCTGTAGTTAACGCTTTCAAATATTCACCTTGAAGTCTTAAACTTTTCTATGCTGAAACCTATAGTTGGGACAACGTCTTGAGCCTGAGCCTGCAAGGAACAAAGGCAATATCACAATTGTGAGCTCACATACAAAACAGAAATCAAGTGAATATACAAAAACAAAACTGGTGAAGACCAAACTATGTTATATTCGGGTTTACAGACAGGAGTGAGACATACATTGGATGGCTTTAGCTGGTTGATGATGGTAGTTTTTCCACTGTTGTCCAGACCTAAACATAGCACGTTCACATCCTTCTTCTTCAGGCCCAGCCACCCTGCAAGCTTGTCAAAAAGCCCCATTTGCCTATTTGGATGGGACGCTTCTGGAAAGAGATCGCATCAAAGACGCTCCCTTAGATATTCTTAGATTCCGCCAGAGGCGGACAACATTTGGGACAGCAGAACGTCTCTTTTTCAGCAAGGCCCCATTGCTGAGTTCTCTTTTAAACCAACACATAAATAAAATACTATCTTCTTCCTACTACAAGTAGATTGTTTTGTTTAATGGAATAGGGGGGAAAAAAAAAATTCCAGCTTTGGACTTAGTATAAGTTGTACGATTTTTTGAATGTTTTTGAAAGAAGTTTGGGAGATATTTAGGCGATGCTAAAGTCTCTTATATTCATCAAGGCTGCATTTATTTAATCAGAAAAACAGTAAAAACAGTATATTTTGAAATAATACAATTAAAAATAATTATTACTTAAAGCTGCAGTCCGTACTTTTTTTTAGTTTAAAAAAAAAAAAAAAAATGATCCACAATCATTTGAGCAAGTACATAACCATTCAGTGTTCGAAACTATTGCCTTACTTTAGCCCGATACTCAACGGTTATCTTATAATAATGTTTACTAATTTGAGTGGTACGGGTAGGTTTCCGCGTGAAATTCGAGCATGGCACTGCGTCATTACGTCACTTCTGTAAACAAAGAAGTTGTCCCGGCTACTAGGCTATCGTATGTGAGGATCCTGCAGGTGGAGGATCTTTTGTAGCCTTTTCTCACAGCAGCTATAATTCATTTTATCATTTTGATGGCGGATTGTAATTCCAGAAAGGATTAGGTGTTAATGAACCATGTGAATGAAATTATATTATATTCCAGTTATAAATGGGCTTCTGATTACAGATAGCCGGGGATTACACCAAGAATTTGTATTATAAAAACAACCTCTCGATGGGGCATATTAGCTTTTTGGGTTAAAGTAATTCCTTACTATGAATCTCATGGTATGACACTTAGAGATTAGGACTGTACAGACATGAAATCTACTCCTATACACACTATACTCATAGTACACACAATGCGGTGTTGTTAAATTAACAAATTTGAGATAACGTATACACTATAATTGCATGTTTTATGTGATACTGTACGTGCCGAGAAGTGCAAGCAATCCATTCTGAAACAAATACAAGTACAAAAATGCAAGCTAAAAAACAATCCCTTCAGAAAACATTAGACAAGTCGAACACTTATAAACATCAGAAAACATTTACAATTCAGAAAACACCACGACAAATCAGACAAACCGGAAAAGGTAGTTATAGTTTGAGACAGCGCCATTGGTTTGAGATTACTTTCCGCTGACTGGACGAGACATCTGTCAGTCAACGTATACAGGGAAGAACCAGCCTAAGAACAGCAGAGTCCTGGTAGAAAGTTTGGAGATTGTTTTAAAGTAGCTCAGTTTAAATGTATTTTATGAATTGCCCTTACTATGGAATAATAAAATACGGGGTGTCTATTTACATTAGTTAAAGTGGCTGGAATCATCCAGCTCCAGGTGGCGCAGATGGGATAACACGTGCCATTGGGGCTTTTTGATGCGATCGCCCAGCGTTTTGACCACCTTTTGCAGTACTTTTTTTTCCCTCCCTTTTCAAAATCTGCGATTAGCATGATTAGATGTACACTAATGAAATTCAGTATTTTTAGCAATAGCTATTTACCCTAAGTCAATCACATTTACACTATGGAAAATATCAGATTTCTACTATCAGTATACGATTGTTGCCAATGTGCAATATCTGCACTCGTATCGGTACATTAGACACATATGCAATAATAACGTTTGGGGTAATTCTATTTTAAGTATTAAATGGCTGTCCCTTATTGGTACAATAAGCCTCCCTACACCTACCCTCACCCTACGCCGATACTTTATTTTCAACTTTTGATTATTTCCTTACTTTTTTGAAAATAAAGCCTTTACGATGGATACGAAGTTGACAGGGAGGGAAAAGTCGGCAAGCGGGATCGACCCGGTCGAGCCATCAAAAGCAAACGACACACGCTACCCATCTCGCCACTGGAGCTGATATTTTACAGTCACTTTTTACTAAATGTAAATATACAACCCGTATTTTTTATTCCATAGTAATACAATAGTTCATACAATACATTTAAACTGAGGTATTTTAATACCATCTCCGAACTTTCTACTATGACTCTGCTGTTCTTCGGCTGGTTCTCCCTGTATACGTTGATTGACAGATGTATCGTCCAGTCAGCGGTGAGTAATCCCAAAAACAATGGCGCTGTCTCAAACTATACCTACCTCTTCCGCTTTGTCTGATTTGTCGTTGTGTTTTCAGATTTGTTCATTTGTTTTGTTGGGATTTGTCTGTTTTTTCAGAATTGTTGTTGTTTTCTTAATTGTTATTTTGTTTTTTAGACTTGCATTTGCGTTTGTAATTGTTATTTTGTTTTCAGTAATTGTGATTTTCTTTGCACTTCTCGGCCACGTAGATATGCTAATTTAAGTGAAATCACCATTTGTAGCGAGATTTATTGTAATGCTTTTTTCTCAGTTGGTCAGAACAAACGTGGCACACTTGTTACTTACTTGTTTAGATGACAATATCCAGTGAAAACTCTTATTTGGCTCATATATTCCAAGACGTAGCTAGAATCTGTGATAGTGAAGTACAGTAAATATCCACACCGGTGAGGTGACTGACTGCCACACATACCCTCAAACTTGATTAATCCACGCTGGAGCCGTGCACCGCACACCCCGCAAGGCAGATAATTCCGCACACAGCTGCATTTGCAGGTTTTCAAACAGAGATGGCGGCAAAGAGGCAAAACTTACGGACTGCAGCTTTAAATAGATTTGAAATTTCTTCCTGTGGTCCACGAAAGAGACATTTTCCAAGCAGCCCTTACTCCATCTTCAGTGTCAGATGATCCTTCAGAACTCATTCTAATATGTTAATGTGATGCTTAAGAAACAATTCATAGTATTATCACAAAACAGTTGTGCTGCATGCTTAATACTTCTGTGAAAACTCTGAATAAAGTTCAAAAGATCACAGCACTGGTTTGAAATATATTTTGCACATTATAGCATTGTAATGTCGTATAAATGTATTTACTGTCACTTTTCATCTGTTTAATGCATTCTTGATACACACGATGCAAGGACTGCTTCCCCATGTGTTATTGTAATATATATTATTTCATTTATTGCTTTTAATTTATTACTTGTATTATTGTGTATATTTAATTTTAAATTTGTATAGTTTATATTCATAAATACATCTAATTTTGTTTTTCATATCTGAGTCTATACTTACATTATACACTGCTTACCAACACAACACTACTGTGACCTGTTTTAATCATAAAATATTATCAGTTGAACTTTAGTATTTGACGAGACGGGCCATCGTTAGCTCCAGTTGGCTATCTGCTAAGAGGAGCTTGTTCTCTTCATTTTTAAGAATTCGATTTAGTGATTAACTTGAGCTGCGAGCAGACACCAGCTGCAACTGCACGACAGGTGAGATCAGAGGCGGACAGTGTACTAAGTACATTTACTTGAGTATTGTACTTAAGTACACTTTTTGAGTATCTGTACTTTACTTGAGTATTATTTTTTCTGGGAACTTATTACTTTAACTTCACTACATTTGAAAGACAATTATTGTACTTTTCACTCCACTACATTTCTATCAAGGTCCTCGTAGTAGAAAGTCGTTACTATGTAGCAGTTTTGAAAGTCAGTGGGTGATTTCTTTCTTCTCTAAAACGTGACTTTCTTTTTTTTCAGACAGTTTATCATTAATCACTCTTGTAGGGCTACATGAAAAGATTTCCCAGCATTTTTTTAACACTGACCAATTGCAAATGTGATATTTATTTACAACAATTCC